>JAQMYF010000027.1:23431007-23452271 GCA_030014195.1 Neosilurus mollespiculum
ACACACAAACACACACACACACACACACACACACACACACACACACACACACACACACACACACACACACACACACAATACTGGTGCTTGTTATTCTTTAACACACCTAACACACATGAACCCCTTAAAGAAATATTTGCAATAACATTTGCTATAATTAAAAAACATAATCCGCCACTCTTACATATAAAGGATCTACCATAATTGGTGCATCCAATTTTTTTCCTCTGGAAGACATATTTAATGAGTCATTGTAAAAGTACTTGAATGTTTAGTATTCTGAATAAGTGAAAAAATCCTTTTTTTAAATTTATTTTTTAATAATAGTACTAATCACACTAATAACACTAAAATAAAGTTGTTGCAGGTTTGTAGTTATTTTTCCTAATGGCTTCTAATGCCATAATCTGACTGAACAGTCTGTATTGTATGTGTTAAAAAGTGAGACCTTTTTTGAGATAATTATTATTCATGTATTATGAACATATTTTCAAATATAATATAACATATTAACTATATGAGTCTATTTTAACCTTTAAACTTAGGTAACTGACTTACCACAAGTCTTCCACAATCCTTCTACAATCCTTCCACCCAGTAGTGACAGCTCCATGTTATAACTAGATATGATCCATGTTTAGTTGCAATTCATTTTCATCAGTGTTTTGGCCTTTAATGATAATAAACAGACAGGTAAAAAACACTAATCTAGTAATGTAATAAGTCTAAGTGTCTTGTGTTTGACTCTTAACTTTGTGTACCTCATTTTCTGCATCACCCAGTCATCGGCAAATGGCAGCCGGACAGTGTCCATGCTGTGGGATCATTATAAATCAGATTAGGCTTTTTTTTGTGTGTGTGTCTTTAATATCCCACTGTTATAATAAATTGGTGTCAACAGACAATGTCAAAGTTTACAAAGAAAGAAAATCAAGTGTTTGCCTTGAGGAAATAAAACAATATAGAAAATAACAGCAGGAAGGAAGGAGAGAAAGGGACGAGAGGGACTGTCTAAGCCCTAGGAGTGCTGTCTGGAATTGTGAATTGATTAATGCAGGCTGAATCCATTAGCTAATGAAGTCTGTCTGGACAAAAGTGCATTTCATGGAGAAATTGCCTCCACCTCTTTGTCCCATATCTTTTCATGTGGGTCCTTCAGAGAATTGCATGCCTCTTACACCATTTTGTGGTATCTGTCACTGACTGCCTGTAATATATTTTTCTATTTATGCAATGTGGTTACTCTGTTGAGAGGCAGAGTCTCTCAGAAGAGCCAGATCTCCTTCCTACAGATAGAATAAACTAATTAACTTATTTCCATGTGAGCAGATATTCCCATGGCACCCGGAAGCCTGTGTGAAAAGAAACACTTCACCTGAGTTTAAGAGAGTTCAACAAAAGGTCATGACCTTGCCTCACTCTTTGGGCTTCCCATATAATTTAATAGTTTTAACCACATTTTCCAAGAATGTATTTTGCTCACTAAGTGAGTTATTTGATACTCATAGTATCTGGTGTCATGTGGAGACATCAAGACAAATGCTAAAATGTTTTCTCTGCCCTTAAAGATAACAAAGCATAATGCTTTCTAAACTCAATTTAAAAGATTCTAAGATAAATTTTTGCTAAACAGTGATTTGCATGACTTGAATTAGAAAAATTATGAACATAAGCATTGGATACTATTAATGTTTGAGTGGAACAAGTGCTAAAGAAGCCTAGAGAGCATTTTACTAACACAAGCATGACTGATGCATTAATACACTGAATGTGTGTGTGTGTGTGTGTGTGTGTGTGTGTGTGTGTGTGTGAGAGAGAGAAATTTGTCTGCAAAATGCATTAAATAAGCAGATGAGGTGAGATTGATGACCTATTACAGTTTATATGTTTTAAACAACATTTAGGATTCTATAACATAAACATGTTATATACTCAATATATATATATATATATATATATATATATATATATATATATATATATATATACACACACACACACATGACTTGCAAAAAACATAGAACCCCCAAAATTTCATCATAATAGTAGGTAATGCTTTCAACTGTTGAGTGAAATGCATACATTTAAAATCAAACGCAGTCAAAGTACACGTGCAAACAGGAGAAGAACCTCATAACTAACTGTGAGTCATGGTGGGGGAAATGCTATGGCTCAGGAATTTGGAAGCTTGCAGGTATTCTATTTTGAATTATTATCAATTTTGCATCATTTCAAAGAGTGCTTGAAGATAATGTGAATCCGTCCAAAAGTTGAGCTGGGGTTGGACCTTTCAGAGATAAGTACAAAATCCACCAAGGAATGGTTCAAAAAGATGGAATGGCTTAGTTAAAGTCCAGATTTGAAATAAAACAGGGGGATTTGAAAAGGGTAGTGTATGCAAGTAAACCCTTAGACAGCGTGCAACTGAAAGAAGAGCGTGCAAAAAGTTCATCAAGAAGATGTCAGATACTGGTAAAGAAGTTTAGGAAGATGTTATATCTGTGAAAGGGCAATATTAGATGCTAAGGCCAAGGGTATACTTACTTTCTCCAAATAAATAATTTACATATATTAATTTTTTTGTTGATCTCTGTGTTGATCTCCTTTGGGTCAAACTCTATGGCCCAGTATCATAAGATCACAAAGCTCTCTGATTGCACAATTCTTATATTGACCTGGCAATAATTAATTTTACAGAGACCTCATCTCTATATTATAAACAGTGGTGATCAATAATATATTTGGCAGAAGCTAAAGCATACATACAGTAAGTTACAGTTTATAATGGTTTAGAGTTACAGGTTATAATGGTTTAATCACCTCAAATAAGGATTTTATGGTCGTTTTCACCATTATTAAAGATATGTCACTAGAAAGAGTTAGAGATAAGCAAGAATAAAGTCATACTGCCACCTACTGATCTGGTGATGCATTACCCCTGCCATATCTCCTTTGCTGCTGCACTGCTCTTCATGTCTCTCTTCTTCTGACCTCCCCCCACACACTTTTTAAATCACACTCTTTCTGTTACATGACTGTTTGCCTAACTGTAACCCACCTTGAAATTTTTTATTCTAATGTTAGTTATAGATAAAGTGGATAAAAATATTCAACACACTGTATAATTCTAACTGTGCTAAGTATTTACCAATAATATTCAAATTCATAAATAAAAGTTATTATCATACTGATGTTAATGAAATGAGTCTGTTTATTGTTTCTGTGGGGTTGTGCTAACATCTAGGTTTGATCCACAAAGAGCTTACAAATCATCTTAGAAATCTCCCTATCAAAAATATACCAATAAGAGGAGGTTAAAAAAAAAGAATAAAGAAGGCTAAGTACAAATGATGTCATATATTTACTGCCATTGTTCTTACAGACTTTCGAGGGAGGTATTTTAATCAGCGTCATTTATGAGTCTGTTTGTTTGTTAGTTTGGCTGTGAACAAATACTGACCACACCCTGACTGCACAAATTTTCACCTAACTTGGTGGGAACCTACCCTACCTGAGTCCTGAAGATTATATGATATTGGAATACCTGGGTGAAAGGTCAAAATATTTCCCATGTTAAATAGAAATTGCTTATATATGAGAAGCAATGTGACATAGACCCATATATCCAGTGAGGGACAGAAGGGATACTATATACATGCTGTCTAATGACAGAATTCCATTTGACCTTGAGTGACCTTGAAAGTTGAAAATCAAGGACACAGGATTTTGAATGCCCATAACTTTGAAAGGAGTGCAGATAGACATACTGTTACTATTGAACACCAATAGCAAACCAAGTAAGAACTTGCATATTGTAAATTGAGCACCTGGATTAAAACCAATCTATGTGTGTTTGCTACATTATCATTAGTGTACGTTACCTTTTAACCAAGGACACTGGAACAATTCCTTATTATGACTAGCCCTTGCATTTGAGCTTGTCCCTGGGAAAAATTTTGGATGGTCCTTTTTTTCTTTGTATTTTTTTTGGAACATGTCACAGGGCATGAAACTACTTTTGACATGGAATTATATATAGGTAATGCCATGTCATGTATACTACTTAAACTCCTGGCACCCCAACATAATATGTCTACATTATATCCTGCTCATGACATTTACTTTTTCAGTGATTTGTTACTCAGCTTCCAAAACTGTGGAGACAATAAAAAAATCAATCAGTGATTAATAAAAGAAGTTACATAAAAATACATAATTTAAAAGAGAACAAGAAGAATCAGCTAGTGAATGATGCGAAATGTAGTGATGAAAAATGTGAGCATGAGATCAGCAGTGGTATAAAAGTATTCTCTCAGAATAAAGGGTTCTTTAAAGGTTCATTGGACTATGAAAGGTTTCAACCTCCACAGAGAATCCTAATGAAACACCTTCTGAATAGGAAACAGTCTGTTGTAGCTTTTAAAGGGTTTAAGGGTTTGACATTATCAAAATTTTATGGTATATCAGAAGTTCATAGCATTCTCAAAAAGGGCATTGTGGTAAACTTTATTTCGACATATATAAGAAAGTTGTATTATGTATCCGTAGTAACAATCACTAGCGATTTACTTACATCAGAATTTTAAATTACAATTTGAAGCAGGCAGCATGGAGACTTACTGGTAAGCACATCTGCCTCAAAGCAAGAAGGTCCTGGGTTCAACTCCCGAGCTCAACGAGGGCACTTCTGTGTGGAGTTTGCATGTTCTCTCTGTGCTTGCATGAGTTTTCTCCAGGTACTCCGGTTTCCTCCCACATTCCAAAAACAAGCCCCTAGAGAGTATGAGTGTGAATGGCTGTGTGTGTGTGTGTGTGTGTTGACCCTCATACAGTGGCAGACTGATCAAGGTGTAACCTGCCTTCACCCCGAATCAGCTGAGATAGGCTCCAGCCTCCCTGCAACTGTAGTAGGATTAACAGTTCCAGAAATGACTGAATGAATGAATCAAATTTGAAGCTGTCTTTTTTTTTTTTTTTTTTTTTTTAAGGGTTTTGACTGAAGTTATTTTTTTCCCCTGTGTGTATTTTCGGCAGTGGTGGCTCCGTAGTTAAGGCAATGTGTTACTGATCTGAAGGTTGGGGGTCCAATCCCCAGTACCACCATTGTTGGGCCCTTGAGAAAGTCCCTTAACCCTCAATTGCTCAGTTTTATATAAATAATATTTGTAGTTCACTCTGTATAAGAGCATTTGTCAAATGCCATCTGTCCATAAACAAGCCATAAATATATATTTACCTTTGAGGAAATGTTTTCATTCAGACTAATTCTATCCTTGCCTTGACTGCAAAGCCATGCTTGATAGGTTGAACAGAGTCAGCAGAAAATATAGTCACTCCATCTAAAGATATCAAAAACTTTGTTAACTATGTGTGATTTCTTCACACACTGAACTTTGAGCACTGTCACATCACTGTCATAACAGAGAAGAAAAATTTTACAGTATGTGCAGAGGACAGAGGACAAGGTTTAAAATGTTATAACAAAGAATCATTTTGAATTCTTTATGTTAAAAAATTCTTCCCTTTTTCACTTTTTGGGTAAACAGACTTAAAATACCAAAATTTTAATACAAAAAACCTCACATAGTTCAGCCCAGGAAAAGCTGCATATACAGCATATATTATTACAGATATAATAATAATAATAATAATAATAATAATAATAATAATAATTTAAATGACACAATGTAGAGAGTTTTCACAAGCTTTGGCTTTGGCATCTGCATTTAACCCATCCAAAGTGAGCATGTACATGCAAACAGTGAGCACACACACATTCAGAGCATTGGGCTGGCACACACTGTGGTGCCCAGAGAGCAGTTGGGGGTTAGGTGCATTGCTCAAGGGCACTTCATCCAGGAAGGTGGAGGAGGGGAAGGTGCTGCTCACTCCCCTTGCCGCCACACATTTTTAGCCCAAACCATCTCAATATAGCCTCTCTCACTTTATCCCCAAAAACTCCTTCCTGTGCTGTCCCTCTGACATATTTGTTTCTAATTCTGTCCATTCTTGTCACTCCCAGAGAAAATCACAGCATCTTCATCTCTGGCATTTCCAGCTCCGCCTCCTGTCTTTTTGTCAGTGCTACCCTCTCCAAACCATACAGCATAGTTGGCATCACTACAGTCTTAGAAACCTTTCCCTTTACTCTTGCTGGTAACCTTCTACTCTCTTCTTCACTTCTCTACCTGTAGTTGACCCAAGTATTTAGAAGCATTCTATATACACATTAATGTTTTATAATGAGTCAACCGTAATATTAACCCTCTTCTTTAAAAAAAAAAAACATTCTTGGATAGAGATGAGTAATTCTCTGGGCTGCATTAATGGCTTATGTTTTGTAATAGATGGGAAAAAAAGCAGGGAAATGAATCAGTGATGAGGCTGACTGCTGAGAGTGTAAAGGCTGGGTCTTAGATCCAGCTTCACCCAAAGGCTAATTGTCAACTGATGAGCTTTGCGCAGCTTTAGGATTTAGAGCGTATCATGAGGAGCATGAGAGGGTGGGTGAGCCTGCCTACGAATGAGAGTGGAGGGGGAGGGAGTGCCAAAAGAGTGAGAGTGAGTGTGTAGAAGAGGGATGTGAATAAAAACATGGTATAAAAACATGGAAAGGGGAACATATGTAGGGGAAGAGTGTGCCATATATAATAAGATGTGTATTTATTCATCACTGAAATAGACCACTAAGGGTATTTAAAGTCAGGTGCTGACTCAAGGCGTTCTCAAGGCTGGAGTCTGCTGTCCTGCCTGAAGGAGGGGAGCTTGTCGTCACACACACACACACACACACACACACACACACACACACACACACACACACACACACACACACAGTCTCAACGGAGCTGCGGCTCGAGCTCGGCATAGAGACAGGGAGACACTGAGGAAGACCCAGGCTATCATACATCATGGCAGATATGGGTAAGTACCTAAAACTCCTCAGTAGCTTTCCTGACATCATTAAGAGATTATGTGCCTTGGATGTCGATATGATGCTTTGTGTCATGATAATGGATAGCTGCATCCCTCAGATTCTTGTATTTACCTTCTGCTTCACCTGACCATATTTAAGCCTGGCTGCTTGAGCTCCACAAGTGAACGTGATTAAGTCCTGAGTACCACGCCCCACAGTGAATTAGGACTTTGCCCACTGTGCGACTGTTTAAGGTGTCTCATGTTGCCCAAGCTAATGAGATCCCCAGGGAATCTCTGCCACTCAGTTTTTAATTCTCTGGTCTTTGATTTGTATTTGGGTCTAACCATGGGGGTTTGATATAGTGTGGTATTTGGTGTGTGTGTGTGTGTGTGTGTGTGTGTATATATATATATATATATATATATATATATATATATGAGATAAAAGTCTGTGGTTATAATTTTACTGTCTCTGCATAGCCCAACACTATATTTCTATATCCACTCTTCTTACCAGGGATTACCAGGGTGATTACTCTCTCTCTCTCTCTCTCTCTCTCTCTCTCTCTCTCTTTCTCTCTCTCTCTTTCTCTCTCTCTCTCGCCTCAGTTTAGTCTGTATTATATACTGGGTTTGCCTTCAGGAAAATAGCAATTAGGTCTTTAGCCTGCAGAAATATAACCAAGTTATATTCATTCCTTTCTTCCATTTAATTCTGTCTCCACTTTTATTGCTCTCTGGAACAAGAAAATGTGCTCTGATTAATATCTCAGTAACAGTGAAAGGCAGAAACTTGCAAATGCATTGCAGTGCCCTGTGTACAAAGGAACAGAGCAGTTGGCTTATTTAATTCACCTCTTAAAGTTATTGCTTGAATGAACCATGTAAGTGAAAATAGACAGTCATACACATAAATCCTGACACACAGATACTCTTGTGTTCTGCATAACAAAAGGTCCTAAAAAGGACTTGACTGGACAGTATTGTTGTCAGGAGACATGGGGATGCAAATGCAGAATGAAGAATATGTTTTAAAAACAGCAGCAAAAGACAAATACAAAATGTGATGCAAAATCGATCAGGTAATGGAATGTAAGAGCAGGAGCAGCAACATAACACAATCAATAAACTCAACATGTGCATTATGTGTTTGTGTTACCGTGAAACAAGCGTGGTTAATCAGAAGCTCAGTGACTATGAATGTGCCAGTGAGTGAGGTGTATGAGCATCACAGTCCATGCCAGCCATGCCTGCAGCCCACAGTGGACTCTGGGAAGTGTAGTTCAGAAGCATAGTCTGGAAGTTTAGTTTAAAGGTTAAGTTCAGGACTGCAGGCTGGCTCTGACTCTAGCACTGACCTGATATTCTCATGCAACATTTAACTCAATATCTGTAGTGTAGTCCTGTTCTTAGTACTCAAAATAATAATTTCTGTACAATACATGTATAACAATAATTTTATACCCACTGTATATCTGTGAATGTTGCTTAACTGATAAATAATTCTGATTCTGTGTCAAGGCATTAAAATAACCTTGCCCCACATAAATGAATGGTTTCCCTTCTGAGATTGTGTTTATGTTACAGATGCTCTGACTAAGGCTCTGAACGCCATCAGTGTGAGTACAGAACTTGTAGAGGAGGAACTAAGGCCTCATATAGACACCCTACTGAAATCCTTACTGGAGAAGAGTAAGCCTATATGTGCATGCTCATCTATACTTTCATCCATTGAACAATCCTTTGTCCATTTACTTATATATCAAAGTATAGCCTTCATTTTGCACGAATCAGTTTTGCCCATCTTAAACCCTGAGGTCTATGCACTGAGGCATCTATCCATCTGTCCTAAATCTAAATATTCACCCATCCATCCATCCATCCACCCTCAAGCATAGCTCCCTTTATCTATGAATCACCATCTATCACTCCATTAATTCATCCACTCCTACTAAACACTCACTCACCCACTCATATGCTGAACCACTTAATCTTTTTAGGATCATGGTGAGGCTGGAGCTAAGACCAGGCGAAGGCGGGGTACACTCTGAACAGCTTGCCAGGCAGGGTCAACATTCACACAACTATTTACACTCACACTCACTCAAGCACAGAGAAAACATGCAAGCTCCACACAGAAACGCCTCGCCAAGACCAGGACTCGATCCCAGGTCCTTATTGCCATGAGACAGACGTGCAAACCACTACACTATCGTGCCACCCCATACAAGGCACTGTTAACCATTTATTTCTCCTTAAATTGATTAATAGATCAATTAACAGATCCATCCTTCCAGCCAGCCAGTCACCTTAATCCTTGCTTTCCATGTAACCATTCATCCATTCAACCTAAAGTCTATTTATTTGGTGGTCTTACATCTTGATGAACATCCATCCATCCATTCAGCCATCCCTTCATCAATCCATCAATCCATCCACAGTAACACTGATAACACCAGTAACTTATTGTTATAATGTTGTATAATGTATGTTTATGTATGTGCACTATTTAGCACCATATCTGCTATACCCTAATGCTTTCATTAGCTAATGTGCGGTTCAAGTAAATGCAGTCAACTACTGTAGATATAAAAGTGTCAGCTATGTAGAATAGACAGGCAGTCCCAAGGAGAGATGAAGTACTGTAAAAAAAAAAAAGACCAAAGAGAAAGTGGAAAAACTATAAAATTTTTCACCTGAATGTTTTTTTTTATCGGATTCTTGTACACATTAGCAAAAAACACAAATTAGAAGAAAAGACAATCAGACCGATTGCAAGATCATCAAGGAAAAAGAGGGGGGAAAAGGCAGAGAAATGGAGGTGGAACCCCCCCCCCCCACCATCACCACCACCAAAAAAAAAAAGAATACACTGTCACATTCTATCTTGCTCCCTCCTCATCTCCTTGTAGTCTGGTGAAAATTAGTTTGTTGTTACTACCTGTCAGATTCTTTGTAATTTTAGTTGGCAAATGTGTCTAAAAATGGAAAAACCAGACTCCCCCAAAAGAACACAATGTAGATGTTGCTATGGCAGCGCAGCCTTATCTGACAGCATGACCTGCCTCCTCGGCTGGATGGAGTTTTTCAGTTGGGACGCCTACTCTAATGAAAGGTTCTTCTCAGTTTATGGTTGACGAAATTCTCCCATCATTCGAAAGTGAGGCCATATCCTGCCAAGATGCTACTGTCAGATTCAAAAATCAGGGCAGCTGTGTGGAGTACGGGCAACAGCAGATTAAAGAGATGGAGCATGCACACGAAATTTACCAAAGGAAAGTTCTTGATTTAATTGAGTAGAACAGGACATGCTGAGCCCCTAAGCCTACTTACAGTGGCTTCCCTCGGTCTCTGCAAGCACACATTTTAAACACACCACCATCCGGAAAGACCATGTGTTGAATTATTGATATCAATCTTATACACACACATCATATGCAGATCTGCTCTTTCCTTAGAAATGGGTGCTGCAGAGCAGATAGCCTCCAGTGGAATACTGCCCACGCTATCCCAGACTCTGAGACAGAAGGGCTCACTCACATCTCAAGTCACATTGTTGGTGGCTGAAATGGCACGAGAAGGTAACAGAGCAGCTAGAAACATTAATTAATATTAATAAATAATACATTTCCATTTATGGCTTGTTGTAAACATTACTGAATAGTGCTGCGATGTGAGGAGGCCAGGCTTCATTTTTCCAAACCATCCTGTAGCAATATGAGGTGAACAAACACAGGCTATCATTTTAGAACAGAAAAATGTCCATTGAGGATCTGTGAAGCCACATTTAAAGCAACATTAAAATCACTAGGATATATTTTCCCCCCTGAAATTTAAAACAACATCAGCAGTAATTTCAGTAAGTCGTAAGGTTAGTTTCCTGCCTTGAACAGCAAAGCAGACAAAACCTCCCCTGTCTGTCAAAAACATCTTAAAATCTTTGATACCCAGAGACCAGCAATGTCTAAACTAGAGTGGCGCTCCTAGAGTAAATGGTACCTGTGCAGCATGGAGAATGTAGAAAATATGCCCTGTATGGGTACTGGTTTACCCATGTGCTTGTCTTATGATATGTAAGTCTGTATGTGGTTTCCTATAAGTGTTCCATAGTAACAGTATATCTGTAGGCACTACTTTGAAAATTTTAGGCATTCAAAATTCTATGACCTTGATTATGACCTTTCAAGGTCACTTAAGGTCAAATGTAACTGTCTCGATTAAAAGTCCATATAGGGTTTCCTTTTAGTGTTCCACAATAATGGCATATCCATTGTCACTTGTCTCAAAATTATTAAAGCTTAAAATCCTGTGACCTTGACTTCACTTTTTAAGGTCAATCAAACACAAAGAAGATTAAACTTCCTGGAAGTGTGTATATGGTTTCTTATCTGTCCCTCATTGCATCTGCAGATCTATGTCACTTTCTCAGACATAAGCAATTTCAATTTTAACATGGGAAACACATATCTCCCAAAATCTGTGACCTTGACTTGACATTCACCTTTGACTCAGGTAGGGTAGTGCCCCTGCCAAGTTTGATGAAAATTTTAGCAAGGGTGTGGTCAGGACTTTACAGACAAACTAACAAGCAAACATACAGACTCACAAATTGCAGTGACATACAATACTTCTACTAAAACACTGTTTATGGCAGAGGTAATAAATACTATAGCTTTAATATGCGGCTTCATTTGTGCTTAGCCTTACTAGTGGTTAAATCTGATGTATGTATGCTTTTATATTATAGCTGCTGTAAGGGAGCGGTGTATCCAGGCAGGCTTGGTGACTGCTCTGGTGCCTTTACTGAACTGCCCAGACCAGGAGCTGCTGCTGCACACCGGCCGTGCCATCGGACGCATCTGCTTTGACAACAGTGAGCACAGTTGTTTCTGAGCCAAAAGCCTATTGTTCAGGAGTGGACAAAGAAAAGCATTCACTGCTGACAAAAAATACATGGAATATCTTACACTCCAAATGCTATTTGATTTTTCCCGATATTCCTGAGCTTGAGTTCTCTTGTTTTAATTTTTTCTCATTTACATTTACGACATTTGGCAGATGCCCTTTAAAGTCACTATCAGTGAATTCTCCTATTTTCCTACCCAGTGAACTCTAATATTTTGTTCTCTTTCTGTCTCTGTATTCCTGCAGCTGTGCAACAGACTCAGCTAGTGAAGAGTGGTGTTATTCCCAGACTGGTGGCCATTATGCGCCAGTACCCAGAGAATGATCCACTAGTCAATGTCTGCCTTCTGGCTCTGTGCAACCTTGCTGATATGGGTGAGAATCACAGCAGATGTGCTGTTTTTAGTTTACCAAGAGTGCTCTCCATTCATATATTGTGTACTCATTTTTGTTTACATAAGGAACTATAATGAATTGACAGCATACATGTGACAGAAGGTGACGCTAAAGGTGGCTGATTCTCTGCTTGTGCTCAGATCTAGCAAGAGAAGCTTTGGCAGAAGTTGGGCTGGCAGATATTTTGACCTTTCAGCTGAAGCGAGCACCAGATGCAGAGCGCCGCCATCTTATCCTGGAGGTGCTGGGCTCACTGGGAGAGAGTGGTGAGCCAGACTCACACTTCAGCAAATGTGCAGAAAAGATGTGCCTTTATTTATCCATTCATCCATCTGTTATCTATACAGCTTATCCATCAGGGTTGTGAGGTAAACTGGAGCCAATCTCAGCTGACTTTGTGTGAGAAGTGAGGTACACCCTGAACAGATCTACAGTCAATTACAGGACTCAAACACACAGTTACACCTATTGGCAATATAGAATGCCTTGGGACTGTGGAACAAAACCCACACAAGCATAGGGAGAACATGTACTTCACACTGAAAGGCCCTTGGCCAAGATCAGGACCACAATCCTCCTTGTTGTTGGGTGACAGTGCTAACCAATGAGCCACCAATCCACCTGCTTTTATTTATGGTTGTTAAAAAGTAAGATTAAGTTACACTGTAAAACTGATTTGTTGTTGTAACTGAACAAAAGGAGTAAACTAATAACCTTAAAAGTTTGACTTCATTAAAACTCACATAGAAAGTTAACAGAATGCGCCACTTGCACAATGTGGCTATGGCATTGTTAATTTAATAAACCACTGAGAAAAAACATCGGCCAAATAAAACCACCAACAATGACCTCCTCCATCAGTGTAACATGGACAACATGGAGACTCTGATCATCAAGAGAAGATGGAGATGGATTGGCCACATTCTCAGTATGAACAGTGATGCTATCACAAAGGAGGAGCTTTGATGAACCCTTGATGGCAAATGAAGAAAAGGAAGACCAAAGCAGACATGGGGAAGGACAGGGAAGGGAGAGATAAAGCAGCCATACTGTGTATCCACTGAGAGCCTGGATTAAGAAAGACAACAATGGAGACACTTGTTGCTGCCCTGCACCAGTGGGCAAAGTATGATATGATGATGAATATATGACTTCAACTGACCTAAAAACTTTTTTAAGGCAACAACGTTACTCACTTTTTAATCTAAAACAACAAATCATTTTACAACGTAGAACGGAGCAGCTGCACGTTTTATTTTCTTAAAGAAGAAACCAAAAAAAAGTAATGAATTATATACTATACTGTATATGTATCGCACAAACAATCATCAGTACAATATAAATTATAATCATCATACACTGTATGACTGCAAATGTGTTTGTGTGTATATGTTTGTGCTTTAGATGCACTAAAGCTCCAGTTTGTAGAGGGCGGGGTGCCTGAAGCTCTTTCTGAAATGATTCAAGGATTGCAGGGTGACTCGGACCCTCATGACCTGTGCAGTATAAAAATAGCATCCAACCTCATAGTGACACTGCTACTGGGGGGTAAGACTGACCTGAATCTGCTGGTTTTTTTTTACATCACAAACATCTTATAATATGAAAACCGTTAATCTGAACCAGTATGGCAGATACACTGGGCCTTTGGTTTCTCTAAATTTACTATCAAAAATAAACATGCCACAGATATTGCTATATTCCATAATTTTACCATCAATCTTCAAATCATTTATTTCTAAGTTACACAGTGTATGGTCATTACAATCAATGGCAAATTTATCTGTGTTTAAGTATATCTATTTATAACTGCTTTCCAGATGAATCCATGCAGAAATGTTTTGGAGAGGGAACAGGGGGTGTATATCAGGATGTTTTGTCCTGGTTGCAATCCTCTAATACACAGCTTCAGCTGTCTGGAGCACTGGCAATTGCCAATTTTGCCAGGAATGGTGAGCAATGTTTGTTTAGTATAAAAGTCAAAAGCAATCATTCTGTCCATAGGCTTTGAGATTCAAACACTGAAAAAGGTGATTCTGTAGTCTATGAAGATTCATACTATTTCACTCACTCATTTACTCAACAGCATAATCCTACTACTAGAGTCACGGGGAGGCTGGAGCCTATCTCAGCCAAACCTGGGTGAAGGTGGCGTACACCCTCAACAGGTCTCTCTTACCTAAGGGCAATTTGGAATAACCAATTAGCGTACTGTGCATGCTTTTAGACTGTGGGAGGAAACCAGAGTACCTAGAGGAATCCCATGCAAACATTAGTAAGATCATACCGACAGATGTGCTAACCAATATGCCACCAAGGTAACCGTCTAGGTTCAAAATCCATACATGGTTTCCTTTTAGTGTTCCACAGTAATGGCAATGTCCATCGTCACTTGCCCTTAAATTATTAGAGCTCAAAATCCTGTGACCTTGACATTAGCTTTTCAAGGTCAGTGAAACATAAAGAGGATTAAGCTGCTTGGAAGTGTATATATGGATTCATACTATTTCACCCACTCATTTGCTGAACCGCTTAATCCTACTACTAGGGGTGCAGGGAGGCTGAAACCTATCCCAGTCAACACTGGGTAAAGATGGCATACACCCTGAATAGCTTGCAAGACCATTGCATGGAAAATGTATACACACAACCATTCAAAATCACTCTCACACCTAGGGGCAATTTGAAACAACCAATTAGCATATTGTGCATGCCTTTGGACTGTGGGAGGAAACCGGAGTACCTAGAGGAATCCCATGCAAACACAGGAAGGACATACCAACGGATGTACTAAACACTATGCCACCATGCCACCCTCATACTATTTCAGAAACTTTAAACTAATTGACAAACAAATCCAGCACCACTCTATCTAGCATTATTTATTCTAAAATTGCTAGCTAATCTCTTGCATAATTGCTATCTTGGTGGCTAGCACAAGCTTATGCGACACAAACTTGGCACTTTATATGTGTAGTAGGGAATGATGAAAACGTCCTGCAGTTATTATTTGGAGGTTAAATGCTAGAAGAAGAATATTTTCACCTACAATGACGTCAGTGTAATGCAAATGTAACATGAAGACAAATATGTTCTGAAATGGAATTGGCTCAAAGACAAAAATGAATGTGTTTCTTTCTCAGCTGTTCAGGTAGCTGTGTGACGTCTCATCTTAAAAACATTTTTTTTATTTTATTAACATTGTATTTTAGGGTTGGGGTAGAAATGGTTGTTCAAAGCTCTAAGGAACTGCAGCTCTAATGGCCTGTACGAAACTTGTAGTGTACATGTTACAAATACAATGGCTTCCATTTGCTCTCTGTTCTTCATGTTGCTGCTTTATCTTTCAGACAGTAATTGCGTAAAGATGATGGAACTGAGGGTTGTTCCATATATCCTGGATCTGCTGGAGCAACATGTTGATGAAGGAGATGTGTCCGTGCAACATGCTGGCCTTAGTGCTCTTAGAAATCTTGCCATACCAGGTACCAATAATTTACTATCTATCCATGTTTACTTTTCCCCCCCTGTTTTTTTAGTGTTTTGGTGTATAGATACAATTTAATTGTACCATTTGCTAATCATTGTGTTCTGGGATGTTTCACTGCTGTTTTATCTATTCTATCACTATTCAAACTCATTCATTCATTAATTCATTTTCTAAGCACTTCATCCTAATTAGGGTTGGAGGGAGGCTGGCCCCATCTCGGCCAGCTCTGAGTGAGGCCTTACACCCTGGACAGCTCGCCAGGCCATCGCTGGGCCAACACACACATACAACCCTTCACACTCACACTCACACCCATGGGCGATTTAGAACAGCCAGTTAACCTAATGTGCATGTTTTTGGACTGTGGGAGGAAACCGGAGTACCCAGATGAAACCCACACAAGCACGGGGAGAACATGCAAACTCCACATAGAAACACCTGGGAATCGAACCCAGGCCTTCTTGCTGTGTGGCAGACGTGGTAACCACTGCGCCACCGTGCCGCCACACTATTCAAATATTAAAAGCAATATATATTTTCTCCCAGTCATACTATACAAGCAGTACTTCCTCTTCAATAATACAAAAGTTTAATCAATTGAAAGACTGATGAGCTGATTTTCAAACCGCACTCTTCTCAATCTAATCAATCTAATCTAATTCACTTTCTTGTAGCATCTAATAAAGTGCGCATGCTGGAGGATGGAGTGATTCAGCGGATCAGGACTCTATTGCGCTCCGACATGCCTCCTGTCCAGTTCAAGCTGCTGGGGACTCTGCGTATGATGGTGGATGGCCAAGGTCAGGACACCAATTGTATACAAATTGCAGTGTAAACGCAATTGTTTATAAGCAATTAGAGTGAAACAAAAAATGTAAATGAATACTTATTAAAGGAGTAATTTTTATATTTGCCTTCAACACTGACAAATCTTTGATTTCTTTAACACAACCTCCACCCACTCTACAAGAGTACTCTACAATACAGAGTTTTATCTTTGAAACTTATTCATTCAAACTTGTTAACATTTAGATAACAGTTATATTATATACATAGTTATTATATACAAATTGCTCATAGCAACTATCAAAGCTGTGAACACCAGGAGCAAAAGAGTTGTCTGATTTTCAAAGAGGGCGTATTGTGGGTCATTCTGAGGCTGGACTTAGCCAGAATCAGATTGCACAAAACCATCGGACTCCTCTTGCCACAGTCAACAGAGTAACTGTACAATTCACCAGCAAAGGCAATATAAAATATAAATTATAAACTACATATGAAATGAAACTGAAATGTAAAATGAAAAACAGAAGTACCAGTCATTAATATAGACTAGGGAGATGCGATGAGTGTCAATAGTCAGGTGATTAAGGTTGGTGCATGGAAAGTGTAGTACATGTCTGGGTGGGTGCAGGAACAGGCAGACGATGTGACAATACCCAGAAATGTTGTCATGTAGTACTTATATTTTCTTTTCTTAATCAAATTTCTTTATCAAATTTCTGTATTTGTTGTGATGAATAACAATAACAGTCGGCACATAAATGATTCAAAACAGTCCATGCACAAAGTAATGCACAGAAAACTCCATTAAACCTAGTGGGCTATCCTTCCTTATCCTTGAGATATCCTTGACTCGTGTTCAAATTGTAATTCTAAAGGCTATAATTAGGTTCGTTTCAAAGTATATTATTACCTTCACAGGCTTGCAGCAGCCTCCAGAAGCACTATAACACACAACAAAATACATTCTGTGCACACACAAGTCAGTGTCTCGCAAATTACTAGTTATGTTGAAGTAACTATTGCACTTAGGAAAGGTAATAAATGCCACAGGAGAAGAAAACCTCTCAAGCACATCACTCACATATATGTACTTTCTTTCTATATTTCTTCTCTCTCTCTCTCTCTCTCTCTCTCTCTCTCTCTCTGTGTGTGTGTGTGTGTGTGTGTGTGTGTTAGATGAGGCAGCTACAGTTTTGGGCAAGGATGAGATATTGCTAGCAAGGGTTATGGAGTGGTGTCAAGCAAAAGACCATGCAGGTGTCAGAGGAGAGGCCAGTCGGCTTTTAGCAGCATTTATCAGGCACAGTCGCTCCCCAGTGAGTCACACACACACACACACACACACACACACACACACACACACACACACACACACACACACACACACACACACACACACATCACAAAATTCACCAACAGTTCTGTAATTTTTTTGGATTTGTTTCACAAAGTCAGTGGAATGGTGCATACAGATGTTTCATGCAAAGGCTTCTAGGACTCCCGATCGAAGTCATGTAACATCTTCACTTTTACAGTACTGATTCAGTGCTCCTTTTTGTCCTGACAGGAAGTCATCCATGCTGTCATCAAGGCAGATGGGGTCCAACATCTCATCTCTATGGCAACCAGTGAACACGTCATTATGCAGAATGAGGCGTTAGTTGCTCTAGCGATTGCCTCTGCAATAGATATTGGTACAGTCCAATAATTTTGAACCGTCAACCTTTACTGGTTTGTAACCATACCGAATGATTACAAATAAGGACTATTGTTTGTTTTATACATGTATTTCACGGTTCTGTTTAATGTATTATGAATGCTAGTTGCAAAGGGTTGTCTTAAAATATTTTTTCTTCTTCTCATAGCCCATACTTGTTCTCACCTTGTATGTGTTTGTGTGTCTGCCCAGAGGTGGTGGAAGAGCCGTTCAGTCATGCAGATCTGCTGTCCACAGTGAAGAAGATGCTGGATGACCCTGTCTGTGCAGTGGAAGTCAAATTTAGCACATTAGGTCTTATTTGCAGTCTGGCCAACTCCAGTGAGTAACATGAAATTCTTACTATAAATAACATGCACAAATCTGTGCAGTAAATTAGGCTGAGGGAATTAAGGGAATGAGCTATTTGCTTAGTGCTTGTTAGCTCAGTGAACATTTTCAGATATAATTAAGTCATATTAGATGACTGGACTTGATGTACTGAAATTTGTGTCCCTTTATTGCTTTAGTTTTTTTATGATAGAGTATTACCTCCCTATCACACACAACCACCACCAACCAGGGAGTGACGTAAGCATGCACATGCCCCCTTTGTGACACGTGATGCTGCCACCCGCATCTTTACAACCTGCTGTGCATGCATATTTGTGGACAGCATGTCCGCCCCTTTGTACAATTGAGCTCACAGATGCCAATGATTGGCTAATGTTCACTGTGAGTGAGAGGGTGGTGAGCGTATGGCATCACTTCCTCCCATGAGAGCTTGGACAGGATCAAGTGTCTTCTTTAATTATGAGTTGACATTTTTTTTATTACAAGCATCTATATAAGACATTTACTGGATACACAAAACTTCAGTGAACTCAGCTTTAATTTTTAAGCAGAGGTTAAAGGCTTATTTCTGGTAAATGACTGTCCATGAATCAAAAATGTTTCCCGATGTTCCATTCTAATCCCAGCTCCCATTTATCGTGAAAATGCCATTTCTCTCTCTCTCTCTCTCTCTCTCTCTCTCTCTCAGGCATGCTGAAAGAGCAGATGGACGCTCTGAACCTGAAGGACAGCCTGTCCAAGCTCTCCAGTCACACCAGCACCAAGCTGGCCTCACAGGCACTCACAGTAATGGGTGTCCTCTCTGAAAATAGCTAATCCACCTGTGCAAACTCTATGATTGATGGGACTTCTGACGAGAAGCACACTCTGTGTCCACTTCATACACGTCTCATCAACCAGTCATTTATTCTGTGAGACTGAAGCAATCTAAAGCAATCTATCTGTGAGCTCAGTAGGAAGTGTGGTGATGCCATTTTGGCAGAGGTGCTTAATTGGCTCATAAATAAAGGATCATTACATGGTTCATTTCCTCGTAAAAGACCTGTGATAACCTTGGAGATATACAGTACAGAAAGAGGTTGTGGTCCTGTACAGAAGCACAATTCTCTCTAAAATCTATTTCATTATCTGAACCCTGTGAATTAGCTATCTAAAATAACCGATGCTATACTAGGAATAAATGTTGAATCATAGCGTGCTCTACAGTTGTACGTACCTTAGATTTAGAGCAGACACATGTTCTCGGACTGCTAATTAGTTTCAACTAGAAATTGGAACATGTTGCTGTTTGTTTGAATGGGTGCTAAAATTGTGTAAATATGCTACTCTGTCAGTCATACATTGCACTACATTAACCATACTCTCTTTACTCATTATGAGAAGCACATGGACTTATTCCTGCATTTACATAATGTGGAACATGATTACAGCTCTTGCCTGAGAAAAGGATTTAAATTTGCAATAATTATTTAATCATAATATTATAATTACAACATAGCTGGCTGTACTACTATTTAATAGATTTTTTTTCATACAAATACTTTGATCATGTTGATCATTCTATTAGCTAACTATGAATAGAAGGAAAGTTATTGTATGTATTAGCAATACCAAGAATTATATCGAGAGCAATGCTTGATATTCTGTAATCTGATCTAAAAATAGCAAATGTGCAATCATGATGTGTTTTGTACGAGTGTGCTGTTGGATAATACAAAGCTCTGCACTGTATATGTATCAAACTGTGTCACTAATGCATTCTTGATCTGCTACAAGATAAATCACAGCTGGTAAGAAGTAACCATTCAGAATTGTTATTCTTGGCAGATGATGCCTCGGGAAGGTTTATCTGATGAACCAGGATCAGCCAAAAAGAGATGAGTCTCAGGGATTGTGATTAGGAAATCTTTTGTGTGATGCAGCTGCCTTTGATTCATCACCTGCTCTCTCAATAGCAATTTATTACAGTCAAGTACTTCACAGCAAGATAACCGAAACTGAGCAATCTCTGTTCATTCTTGGTATTGCCACTGTAACATATCAAATAAAACAAGCTATTTCTGGTGTTGAAGTGCAGTAGAAGAGCTTGTGACTGGCAATAAAAGTGAAACAATTGAACTGCCTTGCTGCTCTTCTCTAAACATAGACCTAATGTATACAACTTTATGCATATAAATCATATAATCACCAGCAATTTACCATGTATTACTGCTACTTAAACACAAGAAGAGTATACATAACAATTATTCATTGAAGGCCAGGTGGATCCACTGAGCCTGAGGTAAATAAATGTTTTAGTATATAGTACATGGGACCATAAGACAAGAATGTTAAAATTTGATTTTAATAGCTCCCTACAAGAATAACAACCTCCAAAATTTCAAGAATTCTACATACTTTATCATACAAAAACCTAATTCTACTTCTAGGTCTGGAGGATAGTGCACTATAGACAGTGTGAGTCGAACGGTAGTGCCGGTAGATAGTTGATGGAGAGGACATATTTTACATTTTCCAGAATTAGACTTTTTTCCCGGGGGCGGCACGGTGGTGCAGTGGTTAGCACGTCTGCCTCACAGCAAGAAGGTCCTGGGTTCGATTCCCAGTTTGGGCGTTTCTGTGTGGAGTTTGCATGTTCTCTTCGTGCTTGTGTGGGTTTCCTCTGGGTACTCCGGTTTCCTCCCACAGTCCAAAAACATGCACAGTAGGCTAATTGGCT
>JAQMYF010000027.1:23452914-23466841 GCA_030014195.1 Neosilurus mollespiculum
GAGTCGGCTGAGATGGGCGCCAGCCTCCCCGCGACCCTAAGTAGGAATAAGCGATTCAGAAGATGAATGAATGAATGACTTTTTTCCCCACCAAACACAAATTTATCAGCATGTTGTGAGGAGCACGCTTCTAGTCTTGAGAGCAGGCAGCCATTTTCTTTACAACAGCATAAAAAGTGAGAAAATAAAATGAAGATTTCACAGCCCAGGCAGCAGTGCTTCACTATCGCCTATCTACCTTATATGATATCTCTGAGGAGGATCCTTGTCACATTCCAAAGTTGAAATAATCATTCAACTTATCTGATGTTGATGATGGATAAATCAGCTGGTCGAAGAATATGAAGAATTAGCTGGTAACATTCCACCAATCAGAAAGGAAAATATTTTGAGTGAATAATGATGTTTATTCATAAATATTATTTGAAAACTGATCTCAGGATTAAAAAACAATATTCTTTCAAGAGATTTTCTTCTTCCTGATTGGTGGAAAGCCATCAAATAATTCTTGATATTGAATCGTTGTCATAAGATAAATGTATTATTGCATTGTTGCCTTCAGATAACTTAAATGATTATTGCACAACAGGCATGTGCAACACAGTAAACTTTTTTGAATTAATGATAAAACAATCATAGAATCTGGCTTTTGTACTATGAGGCAATTATTAAATGAGAATGACAAATTCTATAAGGCCTATACTTGCACACAGAGATTATTCACAGCTCTGAGTGGTTTTCTATCAGGCTGTCCAGTCTCTTACCATTTTCTAATTAGGTAGATTGGCTATGCTAAGCTAATAGATAATAGATTTAAATAAATTATTTTTAATAGATTTGAATATGTGTCAACATGGTGCACTGTGATAGACTAAGGTTACATGCAAGGTATATCATGTCCAGTGTTCCAGGCACAAGTTCCAGACCCAATGACCAGAATAAAGTGATTATTGAAAATGAATCAATCTAACGAATAAGTACTTTACATTTTCTTCTTTAACATCTATTCTATTTTTACATTTTACTTTAAATCAGGAGGTAATTTAATAAGCTATGTTAAAAATAATTATTGACTTTTTTAATGCAGTCGCATAAGCCTTGAGGGTGTTATGGTGGTAAAGTAAAAATTTTATACATCCCCTCTGGCATGTATACCTGCCTTGGGCAAAGAGTTACTGGGATAGATTCCTGTTGCTCCATCAGTAATAAAATAATTACTGCAACTAAAGGAATTACAGGTCATTTAGCCCACTGCATGTTGTTTTTCAAATAAAAATCAAACTGAGCTTACATTTCTGTGTTGTCATTGAAACTATATTTCAAATTTCAGGTTCTAGGGAGCCACTAGAGGGAGACAGCAGCGACCCTTGACATGCAAAATAGCCTTCATGTTTTGTACCTAATAATACTATATTAGTAGGGTGCTGGCTTACTGATCTGAAGGTCATGGATTCAAGTCCCACTATCACCGAGTTGTCACCACTGTCCCCCCAGTGCACCTAACTAGGTTATCAAAGGTCAGCCATGTCTCTCACTGTCTGTGGTAAAAGGCATGTAAAAGAACCATTGCTGACTTTTGAAAAGAGTAGGCTGCATAGCTGTCAGCGTGTTTCTGCCCTGTGATGGCCTGGCGAAGCTGTCCAGGGTGTACTCTGCCCTCGCCCAGAGTCGGCTGAGATAGGTGCCAGCCTTCCCGCGACCCTAATTAGGAATAATCGGTTCAGAAAATGAATGAATGAATAAATTATACTATACAACAGTATACTGTTTATACAGTGGGGTCCTTAAGTATTTTGACACAATTTGACACACCACAACAAAATATTCGAAATAAAGCAATCAAGGTGTACACATGTATGTATGCATATATCAAAAGTTTTAAAACACCTTTATCTTCCATTTTCCCAGGTTTTATTGAATTTCATGCAGTTAAAGTCCCTGTATAAAGTCCCTGTGTACCGTGAAATTAAACCATAAAAAATCAGTTCTAAATTATAAAAAGAAGTCATGGAATTTTGTTTAATTTATAACAGAGTTTAATTTAAATTTCTGACCTAAAGCCGCCACCTTTTGCGTATATTACAGCCGAACCCAGTTGTGGCATTCTTTCGATGATCGAAAGCAAAACTTTTTCCTGGAAGTTTTCCCGAACACTTTTACAGAAATTCCTACAAATATGTTGCACTTGTTGGTTGCTTTGCCTTCACCCTTTTGTCCACTTCATTTCAAACCAGCTCAATGGGGTTTAAGCCTGAAGGCTGTGCTGCCATTACATAAATTGGAGCCTACTGTCTAGTTCTTATTCTCTAAGGTGGCTCTGACATACCACTTACCTTTGTTGCTTTTCCTTCTTCCTCAATGCACACTTCCTTGGATGAGTGACTGGATTTTTTGAACCAGCTGTATATCACAGCTTTGAGAAAGTTAACAGCTGAGCTAAAAAAAAAAAAAAAAAAAAAAAAAAAAAAGAGAGAGAGAGAAATTAAAGCAACCTCATTACTATGCAGTACAAAAATAATGTACAAGACAAATGATGCACCATAGCAGGTAGTGGATGATTATATGCTGATGTCTCTATGAAATATGTACACCACTGTAGACACCACTGTAGACACAGGATGAGATTGTTTTTTTATTCCAGAGCAAAAATAAATAAATAAAAAACCCCCCAAGAAAAATCATGCAATCTAAACTCCCACAGAGTGCATACTGTATTTCAGCTACTGAATACATGAAGGAATCCTGCCTTCTCTGTTGATGTCTAGAGACATCGGTCGAATGAGTCCAAATTTTGTTTCAGTAATTGTCTGATATAACAGAGGGAGGTCATGCAAATTTCACATCAATTTTATACTTTCATTTGAGACTTTTCTGCACTTTAAACTGACTAAAGGACTTTTTGGGTATTTGGGTGTATTATAGGAGTATGGGACATGTTGGACTGAACATAACATATGGGCCCTCTCTGTGGTGATGGGAAAATGGGATACAGGCCCAGAGATTAGTTTCCTGTGCTTTCATTATACACAAACCTGTACAGCCTGCTGAGAGTCCACTGTGTTTCAGCTCAATTTACTGGAAGTTTCTAAAAATACTGACTGGTCTTATAAAGAGTCTCTTACTAAAATCTTTACTAAAGGGCTATAGTGTAAATCCGATAAATTGATGATCCAGATTTATCCTGCATATGGTTCTATATACTCAGGTTTTTTTAATTCATAATTTTATCATAACTATAAATTTGTAAATTCAAACAAATAAACTAAAACAAAAATAATAGACATGAATTAAAGCATACTTGTATGTAAAGCATGCATGTATTAATATGTATAAAACTATGCTTTCTATGTATTGTATAATATAACTCATTATTTAGTATACTGATTGTAAAGTATTTTTTAAATAAACAACCACAGCTAAACATCTAAAATAAATAGAAATATCACTTTTGACCATATTTGCCATCCAAATGCTACTTTAGGTAATTTGAGTACCCCTATTATCAGAAAAGCCTTATTAAACCCTTGTTACATAAATGTGGACTATGGGCAGACAAAATATGCAAACGGTATCTACAGATGCTTGAGAGAAACCTGACCTGCACAGGTAAAATTGTGAAAACATTAACAGAGCTATGTGGGTGTGGCTGGACTGTGTCATGTGATAAATGGCCTGAGAAAAATCTTTGCTGGAGCTGTGTGTGTGTGTGTGTGTGTGTGTGTGTGTGTGTGTGTTAGACAGAGTGAGAGAGAGAGAGAGAGAGAGAGAGAGAGAGAGAGATTACCCTTTGGAACTGACTCACCTGTATAAAGGAGTGTCGTTTAGCATGAAAGGTGCAATGATTTTAAAATAGTCATATGGTTCACACTGAAGAAATACTGGAAATCTCTCTCACTAGTGGTAAGGAGAAATTTTGAGCATATATAATGAAAAATAATGCTG
Source organism: Neosilurus mollespiculum (assembly GCA_030014195.1). Taxonomy (NCBI): domain Eukaryota; kingdom Metazoa; phylum Chordata; class Actinopteri; order Siluriformes; family Plotosidae; genus Neosilurus; species Neosilurus mollespiculum. The sequence continues at coordinate 23,456,857 of JAQMYF010000027.1, forward strand.
ATATTGTGGTTTAGATATGAAAAATCGTGCAGAGAACTTGCGTCAGTATGGTACATGCTTGTTCCGTCTGGTGTAATCTAGGTCAGTGAAAGTCTGGAATATTTTACAAGCGAGAGTTTTTTTTTGCCATCTGTGTCCACACTGTCTCTAAGGCAAAGGTGTACATAATTTAAATTAGTAATATTTAAAAAAAAAAGGAAATACTGCATAATATTGTGCCTGAATTTACATATTACATATTACATACATAAACATTTATATATTTTTGCTACATGAAATGTCTCATTTATGGGTTAAAGAAGACAAGGAACATATTTATTCACCCATTTATTCTTCACATTTTACCTCATTCTCAGTAAGCAGATCTTACTCACTCATTTGACAAACCGCTTAATCCTAGTGTCATGGGGAGGTTGGTGCCTATCTCAGCCAACACTTGGCAAAGCCGACACTGAACAGCTTGCCAGACAATCGCAGGGCAGCACACACAGAATCATTTACACTCATAGCTAGGAAAAGCCAGCTAGCCTGATGTGATTCTCATTGGACTGTGGGAGGAAACCGGAGTACTTGGAGGAAACCCACACAAGCACAGGGAGAACATGCAAACTTCACCCAGACACACCCGAGCCTGGGAATCAAACCCTGGACCTTCTTGCTGTGAGGTGGACGTGCTAACCACCAAACCAACATCCTGCCATTACACAAGATCTGATGCAATAATTTAGTTATTCAGTACCAAAGATTTTCCCTGTTTTCGAAAGTATGCGTTTAAAAACTATTGGAAATACATCCAGAAATTTCAGAAAGAACTGTCAGCTGATATTTGTAATTAAGAAGGAATGGGTGGGAATATTGTCCTTTTTAAATATAAACACTTAGTACCACAGAAAGCACATGCAGGCACAGTTAAAGTTGTACAGTTGTTTATATGTATATGTCTTCTAAATACGGCAGTTAAGACCCTGTTTTATTTATTGTTTGGCAACTTAAGTTATTTATTTTGCTCCAAAGATGGTGTAAGTTAATGGCTCGGAAGACAGTTATTACGCAGAAATAAGAGAGTATTTTTCTGATTTCAAGGGTAGTATTAGAGGGCTTTACTTCAGTTCTTTTTCTTACAACACAGTTTTTTTGTAGGTGTTCGCTAGTTATGTAACCCAGTGTCACTAAGACTTTAAATGAAGATATTCAATTGTTCACTGTTCATACCCAAATGTATATCCAGCTGTTCTGAATACTGTAGAACAGTAGAGTACAAAAGATGGTAGGAACCATCACACTATCAAATTACCAGATGTGGACAAACAACTTTTGGAATGCAAAATTACAAAGAAAGATCCAGTGAATTCAGACACATCTCAGTGAGTAAAAAGCAAGGTCGAAAACCACTGCTGGATGTGTGTGACCTTTAAGCCTGAGAAACCATCATGCTACTGCGACAAATATAGACACATGGGCTTGGGATTACTTTGGAAAAGTATTTCCCCTTAACACAGTCCGTTGCTATATTAAGATATGCAAGCTGAAATTGTGCAAGGAGGAAACCATTCCTCAATTAAAAGCAACAATGCCACAGAGCTCTCTGAGTCCAAGCCTATCTCAGCTGGGCTGATAGTGGAACATTGGTCAGATGAGTCCAGATTTCAGCTTGTTTTCAGGAAAAATGGACATCAAGTTCCCTGTGCCAAACATACAAACAGCCATTTAGACTGTGATCAGCACAAGGTAAATTAGCATCTGTGATGCTATGGGGATTCATCAGTGCCCACAGCATGGGTGAGTTTTATGTGTATGAATGTACCATTGATTTGGAGGCATATATTGGAATTTTAGAGAGACCATCTACCATCAATGCAACATCGTTTCCCAGAAAATCCATGCATATTTCAGCAGGACAATTCCAGGCCTCACTCTGCATAAGATATAATAGTGTGGATTCATAGTGTGCTTGACTTGCCTGCTGTAGATTCAGCTCTTCCTACTATTGTAAATGAAGACAGCATCAGGAAGAAGAGAAGAAACCATAGATTGCTGAACAGCAAAACTCTTGTATCAAGCAAGAATGAACAATTATTCAAATTGCAATACAGCAGTAATTAATATTCTCAGTTCCCAAAGAGTGAAATTGAAAGGAAAGGTGATGTAACACAGCAGTAAACAAGCCTCGCCTCTGCAGCAGGTTTTCTTAAATGTGCTGTAGGCATCAAATTCTAATTTTGGTTAAATTTACAAAACACAACAAGACCACAATCAGCCCCAAAAAATAGAGACGGCTCTGGCCCTTTTTGTAAATTGCGGTAGTGTTCTTAACCCAGTCCAGTTTATTGTCAGTATAAACTCCAAGGTATTTGTAATCCTCCACCATTTCCACATTGACGCCCTGGATGGAAACAGGGGCTGCTGGTGTTTTGGATCTCCTAAACTCAATACAAATACAAATTATAAAATAAAAATTTATAGCAAAGTTTATATTAAAAAAATAAAAAATAGGACACCTAAAACTTTTGCAGAGCACTGTATAGATTTTCCAAGAAAATATTTTCTATGTATACAACATCTTATTTTATGTGGACAATGCAAATTCTTAATAATAAGATGTAATTAAGTGATGTCTGTATTTTACTAAGTTACTTTCCATTATAATTAATCATTACTCATACTCAGTATTACTCATAGGACATAGATGACAACTACTCAATTATAACTTAAACAATGTACAAAAGTAGATATTCATTATGTTCACATAATAACAAATGCTGTGAGTTCTGTCCAAATGTTTCTATCAAGAAGGTGTGGCTGTAGTTGAGGCATTCACATGAGTTTTTGTGTTTCTCAGAACTCCATGTTATAAATGGAATAAAGTGTATGTGAAGACATTACAAATGTGTGTGGATTTGCATGCATTTTTTAGCTATGTTTTGTAAAAAGGCAAAAAGAGAGATAAAATGGGAATCAGCAGTCCCATTGAGCAATGTTGTTGCCATAGCAACAGCGAGAGAATGATGGCAAAAGCTACGTGTGCTGTTAAAGGTTGTGAGAGGAAATAGGTGTAAGAATCCTGCAGCATCTTTAGTTTTCACACATTATCTGTTTGGCAGATGTGGGCGCCAATGTAGATGCAAACTAAATTATGTTTAAATCATACATGAATTTTATCTATCACCTCTTTCCAGGTTGATAAAAACACACCGAGATTGACTGTCTGACTTTAATTCTGTCCTTATATCACTGCATGCCCTCTTCATCTCCACGTTCAGCTCCATCATGCCTTGACTAAATTCACACACCACTCCCTCCCTCTCCTCCCTTTCCTCTCTCTCTCTCTCACACACACATAGACACATACCATCCTAAACCCTGTAAGAGCTGGGGATTTAAAGATCGGCAATGGAGGTAGGCTTGTAATCAGATGAAAGACGAGATAATCTCAAGGATTTCTTCATCTATCTCACTGCTGGACAAGCGTTAAACAAGCTGGAGGAGAAGGAGGAGACTCTTAGCCAAGAGAGGTGGGGTCAGATGGAGTAACTGAGTGAAAAAGGGCAGGAGGGGTTCACCTGTAGATGTAGAAAGGGGAAAAGAGACACCAGTGCTGTAGCCTGTGCCCTATGAAGGTCCCGCACAGATACTGAGATGACTATACACCGATATTAGAGGAAGGAAGAAAAGGCGAGGAGACAGGGAGGGATAGAAAGCTCTGTGGAAAGGCAGAACAGAGAAAAAGCTCAAGGAGAGAATATAATCTGCCTGCAATTCTCATAAGAGGGTAAGGATTATTTATCATAAGTATGCTGTGTAATAAAACTCTGAAAGAGGATCATTGGAAAAATGATTGCCTGATAATTATGGTTTCTGTGTGTGGGTTTGTGTAAGAGACATTGACTTGCATTGTCAGATATTAATATATGTTATGGATGAATAATGCATGCACAAGGTCCTGAGTGAGCATATTCTGCTAACCTTGCAAAGCCTTTTAGAGATAAACAATGCAGTTACTGTCAGCAGATATTTTTGGCATTGTGTGAATAAGAATTTGCATCATTGTCCCAAACAGTTGAGTTAATAGAGCTGGCAGGTCTGGCAAAATTGAGTAAATTAGCTTACTGACTTCAAAAGCACGTTGCTCGTAAAGTCAGTTGATTTTTTTATTACTGTTCCATGTCCATGCACGCTGTTAATCACAGAAAGCATGACGGTGAATGGAAGCAGTTTCTTATGTGTTGGATTTTCAATGTTGTACACTTACCATCTCTTGATGTGAAAGGTATGGTTTAAGAAAAAGAGCCCCTCCTTCCCTTTTTTGTTCATGTTTTATTCAAACTCATATTCTCTTAGGTAAATTAAACAATTCATTAAGCATTATACATTTAATGTCTTGTCTTTCATATTTTTCCTCTGTATATACAGTGGAAAATTAGTACATCCCATGGAAACTGCTGATTATTTCAACATATTTGAACAAGCAAACATTTCAACCTCTTTAACACAGTGGCTAGAGGCAAGGGTAAAACACTTAAGAAAAACACAAGGAAAGTTAGTTTCAAGACATTTAATCAACAAGAAATATTTATCATTTAATTAATATTTTTCTGTGGAAAAAGTAGGTACACCCTTTGCTTCAGGTGCTGGTATTGCCCCCTTTTGCAGAACCAAATTCTTTTTGGTTTCGCCGTTTTGCATAATTGTCCATTACTCTCTGTCGTGTGATTGCTGAAATGTTGGACTGTTCTTCCTTCAGTTGCTAGGTGTTAGAGGAATCTGTTTTGCATGTACTTCCCTTTTTAACCCCCCAAACATTTCATTAATGCTTAAAACTGAGCAATAACTAGACCAATCCTTAACCTGATATTTCTTCTTTTTGAAACATTCCTTGTATGGTGGACTTGCTAGCGCACTTAGGATTTTCAAATTATCCCGTTGAAAGGTTGACCTCCACTTCAACTTCAACCATTGCACAGATGGCATCACAATATCTTCAGTCACTCTTTGATATAATTCAGAATTCACACTGTCAGTGACATCAAGGTGCCCAGACCATGAGGTAGCAAAGCAACCCCAACCATAACATTTCTGCCACCATGCTTCACAGTTGGTATGAGGCCCTGTACTGTATTTCTAACTCTATATCTGATCTGTCTAAGCAGAGGGCATTATTCCAAGCAGCATGGTCATTGGCAAAGTGTAATCTTGTACTAATGATTTTTTTCCTGACATGCCTGCCATTCAGGTCAAAATGATCTTTCTGGTTGTAGATATATGCACTTTCACTCCAACAGTTGCAAGTTCATCTGTGATGAAGTTTTGGAGCTCTTGGAGACTTATATCTATAAATAGATTTCTCTCGGGAGCGGTTGTTTGAAATCTATAAGACTATTAATTTTCCTCACAGTAAAATGGTTATTTGAAATAATTTAAAGATATACTGTTCATATATATTTAAATATTTTGACAGACTCATAGGCATCCATAATGTTTAGTCTGAAGGCCTTACTGAGTGCTTTATATCTGGGTATAAATACATCTTACCCTTAGAACACCAGATCCATATGTCAGGTTGAAATAGACAAGTTCCACCTGCAGGAGGTTCTAATCTATAGGGCCTAATCTTGAACATCTAATTCTACAGTAATGCTATAGACTTAAATGGGAAATATTTGTTAGGCTGTACTTTTTTCATGTGACTAATCTGCCCCCCCACCAATTTACATAATTATATTCACTACAAAATGTCAATTTTATGTAATTTGTTGGAGTATATCTCCTTTATTTGTAGGCACTACATCGAAACTGTATTTCGTTACTCTGTATTCATACGTGTGTAATGACAATAAAGTTGAATCCAATCTAATCTAAAAAAAGGGGGTAAATGCTTGCTTGTTCAAATATTTTATTCAAAAGTCATACTTTTGTACTTATACAATGTACTTTTTTATATGATGGTATTACAGAAATGTGTATAATCCTTTCTCAATCCTTTTTAATCTTTTATTGTTCTGTTTTATTGGACATTATGTGATAAGTATTGTATTTTTTAATGATTACATTCTCCTGTATTATGTTTTACATTTTACAGCCCTAATTGGTTTTTCTGTTTACCCCTCTGGGTAACATCAAAGGTTTTATGTAGAACCGTACAACATATTTACTTTTAGAAAAAGGCCAAGTACAACCCAGAAAGAAAGCTAGAAGTAACAGGCATGTGCAAAACCAGGAAGTATGCTTTTGTGTATGTAACATTATAAGTAAAAACTACCCAATATACATCTATATATAACAAACAATTTTAGTAATTTCACACTTAATTAACTCAATGAACTAAATAAAAAGTATATGAACCAGTTGTTTTCCTTTTAACCTGAAGAACACAATATAATTTATAAATACAGCATATGTCTCACCTGGATTTGCATTTGATTTCCCTATCAAATGAGCTTTGCACTACATGCAGTAAGGATTTGTGTAGTGTTTCAAGTGCACAGTACTGGTATTATGAGTTTTGCATGAATATTAGATGATCTAGATAAATTATGTAAAATATCTGTAATCAGTAACAGATGCTATTATTTCATCTTGTTTCAGTTTTCCATGGCAGAGATTGGCGGCCCTGTGGCTGAACTGTTTCCACCTGGGAGCACCATCCCATCCAACCCTTCTGTAATGAATAACATTATTATTCCACTTTCTGCAGAACTAAAGGACACAAAGTCTGAGGACCCACAGAAAAGTTCTAGTGAAGTACCGTGCTCAGAAAATATCCAGGAAGACAGAGAATATATAAATGAAAAAGACAAATGTCTTCAGAGCATCTCACATCCTCATAGTATTGCAGATGTTCACATATCTGATGAAGCAGATTCCCAGGTGGCATCTGGTGTGAATAATCAGAATGAACAGGCATCACTTGTCTTTACTGAGAAAGCCTCCTCGTTACATAGATACCTAGGAGAAGAAAAGCTGTCACCATCTAAGCAATATTTCCAGAGGAATCACTCAGATTCTCAGCCTACGTCTTTGAAAAAGAACCAAGAAGCGCCTGCTCTATCCTTAGTTTTTAAGGAGGCCATGGATACAAAGCAAAGCAGTAATGTAACTACGTTCTGCAGAGCAGCAAGCAGCCCAGTCCAGCCAAGATCTGTTCAAGTTTGCATATCGAGCTGTGAACAGGCTTCAGGAGAGTTTGCCAGGGACACCAAACCCTCTCGGCTTGAAGAGGCTATTTGCTGTAGCCCATACCATCATGTAGCTGTTGAGGACACGTTTGCTGCCTACTGTCACCCCCAGCCCATACCTGCTCCTGCTCAACTTACACCAAGACTAATGAACATGGAGGAAGACTGCAAGAAAGCAGGACCAACCTTGTTATCTCTTCCTCCACTTGTTTCCTCCATCAGTGAGACGAGGCTGGATTCCAAAAGACTGGTCCACTGCTGCAGCCTGGACTGTAACTGGCCTGGTCCTTCGTGCCAGGCTGAAAGTCAGCGGCAATCAGTGAAAAAAGTTAAAAACATGAAAGATGCAGAAACTATGACCTCTTTAATGGAACTGAGGGACAAGGGGGTACAGGTGGAACAGGACTCAGAAACGTCACCTCAGCATGTCTTTCCAGAGGTGTGTCTGCTGGATGAGAGAGAGAATAAAAATGAAAATCTTATAGGGCAACACAAAACGCCAGTAAAGGATGTGAAGTGGGACTCAGAAGGAATGACCTGGGAGGTCTATGGTGCGTCAGTTGACCCTGAGGAACTGGGCTTGGCTATTCAAAAGCACCTGGAGCTGCAGATTAAGGAGACTGCGGGAAAAGCAGCAAAATTCTCACAGCAGAACACAATGACCTCACACGTGAGAAACAAGAAACGGGAGATGAAGAAGAGAAGGGGAGTAATGACAGCTCTTCGACCTTCAGTCTGTTGTAGCCGTACCTCTACTGCAGTGGACTAACTACCAAACAAACCTGTGTTTAATATTTCCGAGCATCATAGATTTGTCAGGACTTGTAGATAATGTATGACGAGGGTAATATTTGAAGAACACGTGCCTAAGTCTTCCTTTCAGTTTCAGAACCTCATGCAGGAAAAATCTGGATTGACGTTAAGGGCTATTTGTTTGGTATGTAATTCTACATATTTGCTTGTCATATACATATCAGTGGAACACTTTATTTCTTACTCTAGTACTGCCCAGTCAGTAAAAAAATGCCCAGTTACTCTTAAGCAGCAGGGTAATAGCTTTCAGCAGCATTTAGTCAAACTCAGAAACAGATAAGACTGGAAACACAAACCCAGCTGTGAACCTGAGACCAGCTGACACCTGCTGACTTCCTACTAAAGTTAAACAACTGAGCTGATAATGGTCATAGGTTATCAAGGCAACTAATTAGTTAAAGACACTAGTTTAAGTCCCAGAATTGGGAAAGTTTAACAAGAGTGACCTTGTAGTTTGGGCTACCAATTTCACAAATCTTGTAAAAGAATAAGTTCTGGGGGGAAAAGCTATTTCTTAATAGTTTGGGGAACACAATTGACTGATACTGAGCTTGTGCTTAATTACATGTTTGGGAAGAGACATGCACAGAGAAAAACACTATGTAGCAATACACTGGCCAGTAAAGAGTCTCTGCTAAACTACAGTGTCTGAAGTAAGCATTAAACATTAACATTATCATTGCATAGCAAAGAATCAACAAAAAAACAACAGATTAAGACTTGAAGGTTCAAAGAGAAGCCAGAGATCACAGCAAGAGCTCTCTGTAGTACCTGAACCGGTATCAAATGATTTGAGTCAAACACTGTTGCAATCAAACCAATCATTTTCATGACCATATGGATCTGTTCATGCGAAAAATCTGCTGGTTCCGCATCTGTTTTACGCAGAACTTGGCACAGTTCTTTTGCAGACTATTTTATCATTAAATCCTGTTTAAAAAATTATTTTAACATAATAAACATAATAGAATATGTTAATTGGTCCAGAAATCAGTCGAGATTATATCATTAACAGCAAGAAGGTCCTGGGCTCAGATCCCAGGCTCAGGTGTTTCTGTGTGGAGTGTGCATGTTCTTCCCGTGTTTGTGTGGGTTTTGTCCAGGTACTCCGGTTTCCTCCCACAGTCCAAAGACATGCACATTAGGATAATTGGTTGTTCCAAATTGCCCCTAGCTGTGAGTGTGAGTGTGAAGGGCTGTGTGGGAATGTGTGTTGCCCTGCAGTGGTCTGGCGATCTGTTCAATGGGTACCCTGCCTTCATCCAGTTTTGGCTAAGATGGGCTCAGCCTCCCTTCAACCCTAGTAGGATTAAACGATTTGTCAAATGAGTAAGTGAGCGATGAGTAGAAAAATCCTAAACTGAAAAGATAAGCAAACTTTTGGTCAATACATAATATTTCCAGCTCTCAGTTTATTGGCTTTTTTCCAGTCAATGATGAAGATGCATATGTATATAAATTCTAAAATGCATAATATAGTCAGAAACAGGTTTAAATATCTATCAAATTCTCATCCATCTGTAATAAAATTTAAACAATGTGTACTAAAAGTCCCAACAAACATTTTAGTGGTTAAAGTGAGACTGATATAAAATAGAAAATGTATACATTAAAACTCCTTTCCTTACAAATATAACCATTTCTGTGGTGTCATTAAAAAATGAGATCAGTTGGATGTATTGTGTGTAGAGCGCTGTAATAAGACACAGCTTAAGAGCTGAACTGCTGCACCATCTACTGGACTTAATGTCTCTCTTTGTTTCATTTTGTCTGTGATTAAGATGGTATCACGATGGTACAAAGAGTAGTACTCAGTTTATTATTGCAATTACCATTGTTAAACTGAACTGTCAGTGTCTGTTGAGTGGAAAAAGTGCTTTAGGCTGGATAAAAAAAATTCCCCATTTCTCATCAGCGCCCACAGCTGGAAATTTTATATATATATATATATATATATATATATATATATATATATATATATATATATATATATATATATA
>JAQMYF010000027.1:23484781-23506164 GCA_030014195.1 Neosilurus mollespiculum
ATATATATATATATATATATATATATATATATGTGTGTGTGTGTGTGTGTGTGTGTGTGTGTGTGTGTGTGTGTGTCAGTCGATTGTGCGTACTTGCCCATAGTCGCTTAGTGATTTGGAAGACAGCTTTATAAAAACTTTCAGCTAGCTGTTGTACTGTTTCCATCCTGTGCATGTGTGTATCCACTGATGGCAGCGCTGCTGATTTATATTTTGCCCTTTCAGAAAATTACATGTGAAATATATGAATCAATTTTGAGGAAAATTATTCATAAGAAAAAGATTTTATCCTCTATTTTTTCCTCTATTAGAGAAATAAATCCTCTATTTCTTTTTAGAAACCCTTTTCTCACACTTCCAGGTAAATACAAAGGTTTGCACCCCCATGGTATTTATATGAAAGTAATATGAAGTACACCTTAATTTTACAAAATGTAAAATTGCAATATGTTAAGAATAAAAGGAAAATATGTCCTAAAATGACAAAGAATGGAAGATACTAAGAAAAAAAAGAAAAAAGAAAATACTCAATACACTGCTTGGGTTCCAGACAATAAGCAAGAGTGATAAATATTTAAAAAAATATTATAAATTGATATTAAAAAATGTTTGTGTGAAACCAAGCATGCTTCCTGTCTTATTGGTGTAAATATTTTTAAGGACATGCAAACTGCAGGTTGCAGTTGATATTACTAAGTATTACTCACCTAAATGTCTGCCTTTTAAGATGCTACGAAAAGAAAATATTCATGTGATCTTCATATTTAAAAAAAACCCAAAAAACTAAATTCATATAAAGAGCGTATTCAATGGGAAGAACTTCATGGTACCTTGAGAAGTTTAAGCTGATTGTGTTCTTTTAGAAGAGATTTGCTTTCACTTAATAAAGAATTGATGTCTTTTATCTGCTGCTCCAAAGACTTTCTACGAGACGCCAACCACTTCTTGGTGTAGAATTCTTCCATTTCTATTATATCTATCATCAGCTGCTGATCCTTTACAATCAAGGCTTTTAACTGGCTGTATGTTTCTGTTATTCTGACTCTAGAGGCTGCAGCTGAAGCCTAGAAAACACAAAGTTTCTTTGGTTTCAGGAATATTAAGTTCATTAGAAGTTACAATTTACAATAAAATAACTAGATTAATGACAAAAGCATATCCAACAAATGAAGTGTATAATATCTTGTAATTTTCAGTGAATATTTACAGCTGTCTCTGATCCAAGTCTCTGCAGGTCCTGTAATGCACACTCAGCCAGGTGTTTGTTCTGCAGCAGGTCTGTGTCTCTTTTCTCCAGTGCTTTCTAAAGAGACCCTCAAAGAGCCAGACAAGATAACGACACATGTTTAGGGTGTTTAATTGATAGCTTACAAAAACTAGCTCCAATACATTTATAACTAGAAACATTGTGTAAACTACTGTGGGTGGAATGTCCCAGGGTGGTAGCGCCCCACTCTGTGACATCATCATAGAGTGTGTGGGTCAGGCAGCAGGTATTGGCGTCACATTGTGTAGTGCATGTGACAAACTAGCAGGACATTGTAATGGAGGGTCAGAGGAATATGGATTCTGGCTTCCGCTGGAGCACCACTAAGGGGTCTGCCCATTACATGTGAGATCCCACAATACAAAACACAAGCTTAGTCTCTATCTGGAATATAATGTATTATCCATTCTTTCACTCGCTACCTGCTATTTATCGATCAGGGTCATGGGGAGAAGCTGGAACTGATTGTGGGTGAGAGTTGGGGTACATGAACAGATTGCCAATCCATCACAGGGCCAACACAGATACAGACAAACATTCACGTGCACATTCACACCTGTGGGCAATTTAGAGTAGCCAATTAACCTAACATGGATGTGTTGGTGGTTAGCACATCTGCATCAAAGCAAGAATGTCCCGGGTCTCCTGGGTTCGAGTTCTGGGCTCAGGCGTTTCTGTGTGGAGTCTGCATGTACTCCCTGTGCTTGTGTTGGCTTCCTCCGGGTGCTCTGGTTTCCTCGAGCAGTCCAAAAACATGCACAGTGGCTGTTTCAGGGTGTACCCACCTTCGTTCGATGTTGGCTGAGATAGATGCCCGCCTCACCGCCACCCTAATATGATTTAGCAGTTCGGCAAACGAGTGAGAGAGTGGGTGTGTTTGGACTGTGGGAGGGAACCAAAGTACCCTGAAGAAACACAAGCACAGGAAGAACATACAAAAGCCCCCAAAGGCTCCAGTAGGTCATGAGATTTGCACTCTCTTCTTGTGAGGTGACAATGCTAACCACTGAGTCACTGTGCCTCTACTTAATACTTTTTTTAATGTATTAATAAAAATACTTTTTTTTAATGTATTAATAAATAAAATTAAATGCATTAATAAAATATGTCTATTATTAAAGGTTTTTTTTTTTTTACTGCAAAACGAGATGTATTCCTTTCACCAGATACGAAGTATACTATGACAAAATTATACTAATGACAAAAAATAAGGATCATTTGCAAATTGCTTAAAAATGTATTTATTGAATATGTTATGATGTGAACAACATTAATTTATCAGCTTATAACAAACAAGGAAATTAGCTTTTATCTCTTTATACAGCAAGCCCGCTTGATTAAACCTAATGCAAAAAAAATCCCGTTGTAACACTTAAATAGCTAATAACCTATAATACTATAATATAACTATATTAACACGTCTCCTACCTTGAAATCCGAGCAGGCTTCTTGCAGCTGGATGACCCGGTGACTCTTATGTGTCCCAAACAGCACACAGAGAGAGCACACGGCAGCCTGGTCATCCTGGCAAAACAGCTTTTGCTCCTCTCCGTGCTCTCTACACTTATAAGAAAGCAGGTCTTCGGTCAGTTCGATAAGTGTGTGTCCTCTAAGCTGCTCCCTGTGCTGATGATGAAGAGTGTGAGCTGAACACAGTGAAGCATCACAGTTCAGGCAGCTTTTCACAGCCACTGAAGATCTTTCAATGCATTGATCGCACATGATGTCTGATGAGGACATTAATGCAGTCTCTTCCTTCACATGTCCACAAGCACTGACTTGCTTTACCTTTTGCTCCAGATCTGTGTTGGTTTCAGGCTTGAGGTCTGGTGGAAAGAGTATCTGGCATTCAGGACAAAATCGCGGGCCTGTTTCTGGGTCATCATCATCTACATTCCAAACGATACAGATGCAGACCTGACAGAAGTTATGTCCACAGGGAAGACTTATGGGTTTTGTGAAGACATCCATACAGATAGGACATGTTAATGTTAGTTCTGTAAGCTCCATGCCTATGCTTGCTGAAGACCCTCCACTGAACTAACTGTGCTGGATTTCCATGAATGTTTTAGAACCGAGGCTCTGGTTTCAATTCTATTGTGTGATACGTAGATCAATTTTCTTCATTTATTGTTGTAAGAAAACAGCAACAGATGTAATACAATTCAATATTGCATACATGTAAGCCAAAACTTTATTAATTTCTGGTGTTTTTGAAGGTACTGTAATTGAAGTAGCTGGATTTAAGAAATGTATGCATTTCATACATTCATTCATCCATATGCCAAAGCGCTTAATCCTACTAGGGTCACAGGTAAGCTGGAGCCCATCTCAGCCAACTTGGGGCGAAATCGGGATACACCTTGCACATCCCACCAGTCTATCACAGGGCCAACAAACAACCATTCACATTCACACTAAGGGGCAACTTGGTACAGCCAATTAGCCTAATGTGCATGTGTTTGGACAGTGGGAGGAAAGTGGAGTTCCTGGAGAAAACCCATGCAAGCACAGGGAAAACATGTAAACTCCACTAATAAAACGCCCTCACTGAGTTCAGGACTCGAACCCAGGACACTCTTGCTATGATGTAGATGTGCTAACCACTACACCTCTGTGCTGCTCTACTTAAATAAAGGTTAATAAAATCCATGACACCCCCCCCCCATCCCCCCCTGGTTGGAGTGACTCTGTGGATTTGGCTGGGGCTCCGAGCATTCACCTATAATGTCAAACACTGGGGCGGCATGGTGGTATAGCGATAAGTATGTCTGCCTCACAACAAGAAGGATCCGGGGGCATTTCTGCATGGAGTTTGTATGCTCTCCCCATGATTATGTTGGTTTCCTCCAGGTGCACGGGTTTCCCCATGGACCGTGGACCCTCCTACCTCAAAGCACTTATTACACCCTGCACAGCACAGCGTTCTCTCAGATCCTCTAGCACTGCTAGACTGGTCCCTCCTTTTACCAAGGGACAAGTGAAAAATGCATCTAAACTCTTCTCTGTTCTGGCTCCAAGGTGGTGGAATGAGCTTTCTCTGGATGTTCGGAAAGCTGAGTCACTGGGTGTCTTCAAACGATGGCTGAAAACCTAACTTTATCGGCAGTACTTAGACTCCACTATGTTTTTACACACACACACACACACACACACACACACACACACACACACACACACACACACAAATAATAAAAAAAATAAAAAAATACCTGCACACAACACCTATCCACTGAGTTTTTGACTGATGGTATATTTAGTCTGTGTTCTGACAAACCAGTATGATAATATATTCACTGATAGTGACTTTAAAGCACTTCTGTAAGTCGCTCTGGATAAGAGCGTCTGTTAAATGCTGTAAATGTAAATGTAAATGTAAATGTAATAAGTGCTGTCTACTTGTTGGGCAGCTCAGTGGCGTAGTGGTTAGCACGCTGGCCTCACAGTAGGGAGGTGCTGGGCTTGAGTCCCAGGGCGTTTCAGTGTGGAGTTTGCATGTGCTTGTGCTTGTGTGCGTTTCCTCCGGGTACTCTGGTTTTCTCCCACAGTCCAAAAAACATGCACATTCGACTAATTGGCTGTTCCAGTGCACCCATAGGTGTGAACGTGAATCACTGTGTGTGTTTTGGCCCAGTGATGGACTGGCGAGCTGTTCAGATCTGAGAAAGGCTCCAGAATGAGCCTATGCATGAGTGTCAAAGAATGATGTGTAATGTTGTGGATCTACCACTAGGGGCAGCCTTCTCGCTTTCAGCCTTTAAACCAACAGTGCACAAAAACACCAGAAGAAAAGCGCCTTGTGTTTGTAGCAGAGGCGCGAATCTGTTAAAGGAGGGAAGTGTGCAGGGGTGAGATGTGTGTGTTTGTGTGTGTTTTGTACTGTTTTCTCTCAGATGGGGTGAAAGGTCGGAGTTGATCTCGTCACGGTTTGGAGTGAGTCTGTTTCAGACCTCTGGTGTGATCACAAACATCCTCCTGATCATTTCAGACTGTTAGCACTACACGCGGTCTGGTATATAAACTCATTCTGAAAACACTGGGACGTTAAATTGTCGACAATGTCGAAGATCAAGTCCAAGAAAAGCGTGGTGAGTGCTGATCATTTAAAAAAGTCTTACTGGAGGACCGTTTACAAGCTCAGAAAGTCGGTTATTCACAGTCAGTGTGTTCTTGCAGGTAAGCAGTGGACTGCAATCAGACATCTCTGCCTTCTTCTCCAAGGTAAGGTGTCTATCAGTCAAGAAAAAGCACTTTTATGGGTGTTATTGGTTGGGAGTTTGAGATCTGGTTAATGACCTCCTGTACTGTACTCATATTTCTACACAGTAATGACACCAAAGGTCAGGATTGACAAAAGTGCCTGTCTTATTCATTCATTCATTCATTCATTAACGACTTTATCCTGGCCAGCGTGGCAGAGGATCCGCGTCCTGTCCCAGAAACCCTGAGTATGAGGTGGGAATACACTCTGGAATGGGGTATTGTTCCATTGTAGGCCACGAAACACACTGATTTACACGTAGAAACGACTTGCGGTAGCCAGTCCGACTACAAACGTGTTTTAGAGAACCCAGAACCTGTAAGAGAGCATAAACAGGGACCCTGGAGGTGTGAAGTGGAACGTTTCTAGATGAAGTAAAATGACATGTATGTTTTCATTATCATGTGGTTTTTACTTACATCTTCGAAGTTGCAATCTGCAAAAATCCGTTTTGATAGTTTGCATTAGGCAGGTTGAAAAGACTGCTGTTTCACTCCCGCGAGTGCCCGAAATCGCAGTGAATACGATATGAATTTGTGAGTATATATATGGCATGATAATGGAAAAACATAATTGTATACAGATATTAAACTAACATATCATTGATAAAGTAGTGAATTGCTGAATAACATAAAACTAGGCACATCTGCACTACTACAAGCTTCTGTTCACATACATCAGATGAACGTTGACTCCTTTACAGATGGTACTCCTAAACAGATGGTATAACTCGCTGTTATTTATATGCAAAGTACTTCTGTATTTACTGTTGGATATACATGAATCACGTGCAACTTTTCGCAGTGCAGTGTGTGCTTATTTATTTATTTTTCCTCCATGAAGAACCTTGTAATAACAATAGGCTGTTTTGATGTGCAAAGATTTACATGTATGCAACCTTTTATTAAATTTGAGTTCAATTTCCCTTTAACTCACCCAAGGTCACAGTGGCTAATTTTGTGCCCTTTGTAATTTACCAGTTCTTTAATTTTGACCAGTAGCGGGCTGACGAGGTGTGTGAAATCAAAGATGTACTCAAAGTAACAGCCTTTCTGCTCTGTGCCACCTGAATTTCATTTCTCATTGCATTTCGTCACACTGAATAATAAAAAGCTTTTTTTCTGTGAACATTTGACTTTATTTGGACAGTGTACACATGTGAACAGTGAAATTGGCTTGAATTGAGAATGACTTTATATACTTACCTTGCAATATTTTTACAGGTACATCTGAAATCCCCCAAAAGAGGTACAGCAATGTGTACAAATGGAGATGTCTCCAGACTAATGAAGCCCTGTGTTAAGCAAGACACAAAGTTCCCACTCTTCCCCTTCACCATCCCTGAGACACCTGAGAGTGATAAAAAGCTTCACTGCCCAACGCAGCCCTTTTCTGATGTTCCATGCTACCCCGTGTCAAGTAGTCCACTTTTCCGAGTCCTCTCCTGCAAGACCAAACTCCAGCCACAGGACAAGACGAGCCCAAAATCAGGGGATGTTTTTGAAACAGGGAATGGTGTTTGTCATTTCGGTTCAGTGAAGCGGCTGATGCATGATTTGGAGACGCATCAGAAAGTCAAGCGCCCCAGAACAGGGCAGTTACAGAAAAGTTCTGAACAGGAATCGAACTTGGATGGAGCTCATTTCAGCAAATTTATTCAAACTATTCAAGGCTCAGCTTATCTGAAAGGTTCAAGTGTATCAAAAAACACTGAGAAAAAATCCAACCAAACTGTGAAGGCTTTGTCTGAGAAGAACAGTTCAATATCAACTCTGTCTGGTAAGATACTTGGAAATATGTCTTCAGAGAAGAAGAAATGCACTACTGGATCTGCAACAGAATTACCAAGAGTCAGTCATCATAAAATGAGCTCCAGTGAAGATGAGAAGGAGAACATTACTTTCAGAACAGAGCCAAGCCTACGCTTCACTGAAATATCCAGTGATGATCAGTCGGATCTTATGGTTTCCTACAGTTCATGGGTAGACAGCAGCGAGGGTGGGGAAAAGAAGGAAAGTGTTCTCATATGTGGGAATGACAAGAAATCAAAACAGGTTAAGAGCCTTGGTGAAACTGAAAAGGTTCTTACAGTCACTGAGGAGAACTTCAGCATACTGGACGACAGCTGGTTTAATGACCAAATGGAGCAAGATTTTGAACATCAAAGTCCAGATCCTAAAAAGTCCAAACTTGAGTACGTCTTTAATTATTTTTGTGTAGTACATTAACGGAACCTTTAAGGGTCGTCATCCCCGACCGCAAAAAAAACCACAAAAAACCCCAGCAGCGTTTACATGATACCTTTTTCTTTAACTTGCAGAAAGAAGAGAAGCATTCCTGAGTATGTTGTTCTGGCTTCTGGCCTCCATAACCGCTACTGGGTTCTAGATGTACAAGAAACCACTGGAGCCCAAGGCTACGCTGAGAAACATTTGACCATCACTTGTTCTACGTCACTGCAGCCCACAGAGACCTGCGTTCTAAAGGATGACTGGTAGAGAACTTTACCATATTTACAGAGGAACGTGATCTTAACGTGTGTACTTTGTTGTTGAATAGGTTCATTCTTAATTTGTATTATCTCTTATTGAAGGGAGAATGCTCCAGTAGCTATAGGGGACATTGTTCATCTGGAAGGGGAGTGTGTTTCTGGCACATGGGTGATTGATAGGAACTCTGGCTTCCTGGTACTTTTGCCTGATGTGCTCATCTCCGGGACCAGCATAGCTAACGGTGTCCGCTGTATGAGACGAGCTGTACTTGGAGAGATGTTTAAGGTAAGATATGTGGTGGGCTCATGTTTAATATATGAAAAAGCTGCAGGGAGTTTAATTTTTGCCACATTGCCGGTTTTCTTAAGTGCTTTGTTGAAATAATGCTAAATGTTTTCAGATTATTTCTAAAAGTCATCATTGTTTTTTCTTCCAGAGTTCGGATGGTGGAAGCAAACAGATGCTGAATGGGACCATAGTTCATGATATCTTTCAAAAAGCTGCCATGTCTTTAGACTTTTCTCCTGAAAAGCTTGAGAAACTTGCCAATGAGGCCCTCCTCAGCCCTAATTATCTTAGACAAATGTAAGGGGCATTAGGTCGTACAATATTATCTTCATCTGCACAAAAATAATCAAGAAATACAATCTGTTTGATCTAATAATGCAAATAATTTTTGTTCTAGGCCCTACTGAACATTTACAGTGTATGTTGAAAAAAGTATGTGAACTCCTGCTTAATCCTAATAGGGTCACGGGGGAGGCTGTAGCCCATGTCAGCCGACACTGGTCAAGGTGGGGTACCACCTGAACAGCTCACAAGACCATTGCAGGGCCAACACACGCACAACCATTCACACTCACACCTAGTGGCAATTTGAAACAGCCAATTGGCTTAATTTGCATGTCTTTGGACTGTGGGGGGAAACTGGAAAGCCTCAATACAGAAGGTTCAATGAAATAAAAAAAAGAGCCATTGTGTAACAGCTAAAGGCTTGGAGCAATCAGTGGAGTTGGCTGTTAGCTCTGTTCATGAGTCCTCCACACATAAAACACAGAATAGACAGAAAGTTCATGGCAGGACACCATAGAAGAAGCTGCTGGTCTCCAAAAAATACTGCTGTGTTCCTGAAATTTGCTCAAGAGCACGTTGACACACAACACTACTGGGAAAATGTTTTGTGGACTGAAAAAACACCGGTTGATCGTAGTGGTGAAGTATGGGGGAGACGGCATCATGATTTGGGGGTTGCTTGTCGTTTCCGGGCCCTGGACAGCTCATCATTGGGGAGAAGATGAATTTCCAAATTCATTAAGGTATGCTACAGCATAACATTAAGGTTGGATGATGAGCAGGACGCTTACCCTAATCATCGAAGTAAATCTTCCGATTGGCTTAAAATGACAGTGGCCCAGCCAGAGTCCAAATCATAACCCATTGGAGATTCAATCACACCAGATTTCCTTGGAGTATTGCTGGGCTGAAGCCATATTTTTAGGAAGAAATGTTCAAAATTCCTCCTGAATGTTTTCAACCACTTGTTTGAGGTTGCTGCCAAAGGAGGTTTGACCAGTTATTAAAGTGAAGGATTCACTTACATTTTTCCACCAGCACTGTAAATGTTTAGTGCTTAATAAAGACATGAAAGATTAGCATTGTGTGTTTCTTAGTTTAAACTGATTGTATTTATTCATTATTATAACCTACATAAAGATAGACTATATATTTAAATACATTTATACCTAAATGCAGGTAATTCTCATAGGTTTATTTACTTTCACTCGACACTCTGTAAGTATATATGTGTATCTATGTTTACGTTCTTCGACCAGGTACAGTCTGAAACTGACTCAAGCAGACATGAAGCAGGAGCTGGAGGAATATCTTCCTGCAATCACTGAATGGGCCAAAGACTACCTGCACACCTCTCCACAGGCCAGGCAGAAACAGCTGACTCTCAGACTGTGAGCATTGTTTACTCCTTTTATATTAATACAATTGAAGCACAATGGAAGACAAAGACTAATAGAACTTGATCAGGGATTTTTTTTTCTCCTAGGTAGTTATGCTTGAAAATATTTCTCATGTTTCTGTCCTCAGCCCCAGTGATGGAGCTCTGAACCGGCAGGACTCGGACTGTAGTATCACTGTCACTGATTTTGTCGACATTGAGGAGAACATCTGGTCTCCAAGGTTTGGTCTGAAAGGAAAAATTGATGTGACAGCAGGGGTAAGGATCCACCGGCGAGGCAGGAAACATGTAGACAGGATTGTACCACTGGAGCTGAAGACGGGGAAGCAGTCTAACTCTATTGAACACCGTAGCCAGGTAAAACATCGCCTAGCAACCAATCTGAACCTGTTTCTTTAGCTAGACATGTGTTTGGTCAGATTAGACAGCAGGAGAGTAGATGCGTTGTACAAACTAATTTAGAAAAAATATTTTTAAATCGAGGATTATGGAACTGTATACATTTTCATTGTTTAAAATGTCAAAGTTAAAAGAGTAACCAGTTATGAAGGCACCTGTTAGATGACGTGGAGTATATCTCGAAACACTCATTTGTCATGTCCTCAATCCTTGTTTGACCCGGAAGTTCTTCTGGTCTGCCTTCTTTGCCGGCTGTCCCAATTTTCTGGTGCATTAAGGATCATGGAGCAATGATTGAGGATACACGAGAGCAGCCTTCCCGAAAGAGCTGCAAGACAGCATCTAAATAAACCTCCCCCTTACGTGACATCAGTTTGCTTTTACATGGCAGGTGGGAAGCAGACGTCGCTCCATATGACGCTTTAGAGAAAACGAAGTCCCATTTCTTTTAAAACATGTTTCCTTAATTCCACAACACTCACAGCCTTTCCTTGTGTCTCTCCATGTTTCCTCAAATGATGTGACTAAGAAAAAAGGATAAGACACAACTGAGGGAAATAATTTAAGAAAAAATTATGCAATTTAAGGATTTTGTAATGAACCCATGGATTTTTGTCCCCACACATGCACATCATGCAAAGCTCCTACAACATTTAACAGGAAGTTAATCTACAATCAGAATTGCCTCCATACAGCAAAATAAATAACTACAAATAAATAACCTTTAATTCTTTCAGTTGATTATAACAATAATTCTGAAATGTTTTTAATATAAATCTGGATTCGTGTTTGAAATAAAAATGGATATTTCAGGTTATCTTGTATACTCTGATGAGCACTGAGAGACGGACAGATGCCGAGGCGGGTTTTCTTGTCTACTTGAAGACTGGCAACCTACACCCTGTAGTGGGCAACCACATGGACAGAAGAGGTTTATATTATGTTATTACGATAAAAAAAATATGGAAGTGTTGTTCTTATAGTCTATCAGCTATGAGTTGACTTAGATGATTCCCAGTTACAAGAAGGAAAGGCCCTTACATACCTACCACTCATTTTGAATGTCTATTCTGATAGTGTTGGGTTTCTCTTGGTTTTCACAGAACTGATCAAACTGAGAAACTCTCTGGTTCATCATCTTGGTAACAGTTTGGTCAAGCTGGAGGGTAAAAGCCAAATGTCATGTTTACCTGAAGTCATCTCTGATCAGCAGGCCTGCAAGTACTGCCCACAGAGACGAAACTGTGCACTTTACAACAGGTACTGCCCTCCTCCATAATGCAGTTTGTACATGGTGTATTCACAGCTTATAAATCTGACCAAGTGGTGAATAATTCTTGCAAGTTATAAAACTTTGAGTGTCTTGAATGGATAAAATTTGACAATAAGAAATTTTACTTCTTTGCGTAGTGGTATATACCAAAAACATGGCAGTAGGTGTTCGTAGATGTGATGTATGTACACTTGATGACCTGCGTTGGACTGGTTAATGTTCAAACAACAGAATGGGTAATAAGTGTCTGTGAATTTAGCTGTGGTGATGAACCTCTGCCAAGCACCCATGCTTCTAATCTGTCTAATTCTTCTGGATTTTGTTCTCTTTCTGTGTCCAGAGCTGTAGAGAAGATTCCAGGAACGTATCCTGCTGAAGATCCTCGGGCTTTCCTCCAGCTTGAGAGTGAACATCTGAATGAGCTTCACTTGCAGTACTTCAGCCACTGGTTACTGCTCTGCAGCTTGGAAGCACTCACCATGGAGAACAAGGGAGGACGCCGCAACATCTGGCTCCAGTCTGCTCAGGAGAGGTGGGCATAGAGACCAAGGAAATGTTGTGTTCTTGGTGTATATATCAAAAATAATTGTGTAATGGGTGAAAAGTGAAAATACTAGGTAATATATAGTACTATTTGGGCCTTTTTTCTAATGTAGAACTACATAGATATTTGGCAATACACCCTGAAGCAGATGAGTTACAGCTGCTGTATTTGATTGACCAATCTGGTTAATGTTTGTGCTAATGTCTTCAGGGAGAAAAATGGTGGCTGTGTCGGGAACGTGGTATTGGCAGACAGGGTGACTGTGCTCTCTGACGGTGTATATGTGCACCAATTTAGGCGCAAGCAAGGAACACATGCACTTATCACCCTGATTGTCGGGGACAGGGTGGTGATCAGCGACCAGGACTCCAAGTTCATTGGTCTTGCTGCTGGATACGTCACAGAAATCACTAACGCTGGAGTGACGTGTCATTTGGATAAGTATGTCACGTTCCAGTTTATGTATTTATGGTTAGCTTAAAGCTCATTAGTATATCCACACCAGGGGTGTTTATTTTATTTTAGACTGTCTTTGTTTAGAGGAAAATTTCTATATTAACTCATTTAGTTTACCCACTTAGAACTGTCGCCTCCATACACCACTGTCTATTTATCAGAATTACCTTTTTTGATATTGAGAAAGTTCCTTAACACACTTCCTGTCCTCACTGTTTTAGGAATCTTTCTAAGAATTCCTTGAATATGGTATTCCGACTGGATCAGGATGAAGGCGCTGGAGGCTTGAGCACCCATATTGGAAACCTCTCCATGCTGATGGAGAACTCACCAAACAGGTCTTCATACTTGCATGCTGATTACACAGTGTTATTTTTTTTAATGAGCTTTTTTATTGACTCTGTGGTTCTGACTGTGTGTGTGTTTGTCTGTGTGGCAGTGAAAGGCTGAGGCAGCTCATTGTGGAGTTTACACCTCCTCAGTTCATTGATAATCTCAGCAGTGTGCTTCCCCGAGAGGCCAAGGACACTGTAGCCAATATTCTCAAAGGTGTCTTGGTTTGTTTGTTTCATAATTTTTAAAAAAAAAGCAACCTCAGGTTATTAACCATAGGTGTAAGATTAAGCTGCTCTTGAATTAGGATGATATCCCTGTACTGTTTACATTCTGTTACTTATTAATAGGGTTACTTTATTGATTATTAATTTATTGCTTAATTATTCTAAATTATTATTTCTTTTCTTTTTTGTATTATGTTTGTTTTTGTTTTCTTTTTTCTTGATAATTTGGTAGAATTATACATGTTTTGGGATATGAGGAGTTTATTCATTCATTCAATACTGGCAGACATTAACACACATTATTCTGCTTCTTAGGACTCAACAAACCTCAAAGGCAGGCCATGAAAAAGGTACTGCTGTCCAAAGACTACACACTTATTGTTGGAATGCCTGGCACTGGGAAAACTACCACCATTTGTACTCTGGTAAGAAGAAGGAAGTGTCTGTACAGATCTCTAAAGCCAGCTGATGGATTATCTGTAAATCCAATAAAACCCGTGTTTGTTTTGTCTTGGGGAATAGTGTCCTCATTTAATGTCAAATTAAGTGTCTTTTTATATGTCCGCTTATTCTTCAGGTGCGTATACTGCATGCCTGTGGCTTCAGTGTGCTTCTGACCAGCTACACACATTCTGCAGTAGACAACATTTTGCTGAAGCTGAAGAAATTTAAGGTTGGCTTCCTGCGCTTGGGCCGAGCTCAGAAAGTTCACCGGGACATCTTACCCTTCACCGAGGAGCAGAACCGGACCAGGGAAGTCAATACCCTTGACCAGCTGGAAGATATCTATAACAAAGAGGTTCACAATTTTTTCATTTAAATTCAAAACATAACATAGCTGGCATTTTACTTTTCTTGGAGGAAACAACTTCCTGCTAAGTGCATGTTGCCAAACTGTTTGCCTATTCAAAAAGACACCTGCTGTTTTAAATTAGTGTTGTTGCATAAATAAATATGTAATTTGTATAACTATTAAGTATATACTAGAAAAGACCGGCAAGATCTAATTGGTTTGCTGTCTTGGGTTTATGGACATTATTATTCATTCAAGAGATTTTCTCATTTCTGATTGGTGGAAAACCATGCCATAATTCTTGATATTGCATCATTGCCATGGGATAACTGAATTATTGCACTGTTGCCATGGAATAATTTAAATGATTATTGCACAACTGGCGCACGCAAAACTAACTTGACTGACTGCTTTAAAAATATATTATTGCCTCGGCTGATAACAACCCCTTGAAAGAATGATTCTACATATACTTTGCTTCATTCATTTTCTGAACCGTTTAATCCTAATTAGGGTCGCGGGGAGGCTGGCGCCCATCTCAGCCGACTCTGGGCGAGGGCAGAGTACACCCTGGACAGCTCGCCAGGAAATTGCAGGGCATTGCTTCATTCAATAATTGTTTATTATCCACCTTGCAAACCTAATTTAATGCAAAAAAAACCCCACAGCTGGCCTTGGTCAGTGATTCTGAAATCCTAGACGTTCAACTAAACGGTGCAAAAAATAAATAAATACAAAAAAGTTGGCACTTGCAATTTTTAAGGGAAAAACATAATCTAGGTTTATATACATAATCTTGCTAACGTGACGATGAGGAGTTGGTTTTACATAATTAAATTTGGATCAGATAGGATAGCATCCATGGATCCTTTTCTAGAAGGTCACTTAGCTGAGGTACTGTATATTATCTGTAAATGCGTTACATAAAATCAAAACTCTGATGCTTCTGCCCTCAGCTTGTTGTAGCCACTACATGTATGGGTGTGAAGCACCCGATCTTCAGTCGACGGCGCTTTGATTTCTGCATTGTGGATGAGGCATCTCAGATCAGCCAGCCTATATGCTTGGGACCACTCTTCTATGCCCAGCGGTTTGTTCTTGTAGGAGATCACCAGCAGCTGCCTCCCATTGTCCAAAATGCTGAGGCCAGGTATTGTTTATCATTTCTGCATAAAGACAACATGTTATCAGAAGAATAAATCAGATTAAATTCAATTTTACTGAATAACCATTCAATAAGCATGACCACTGTAATGGTTAATTTATTTTCTTATGTTTCTGTGTGGGTAAGTAGTGGTTAACACTTTCACCTTACAGTAAGAAGGTCTTGGATTTGAAGCTGGTGCCCAGCAGGGGCATTTCTGTGTGGAGTTTGCATGTTCTCCCCATGCTTGTGTGGGTTTCCTCTGGGTACTCCGGTTTTCTTCCACAGTACAAAAACATGCACATTAGGCTAATTGGGTGTAGCAAAGTGTGCTTAGATGTGTGTTGACCCTACAATGGTTTGGCAAACTGTTCAGGGTGTATCCTACCTTCACCTAGAATCGGCTGAGATAGGCTCCAGTGTCTCCTTTCTTTTTTGGATTTGGTGGCTGAACCAGACAATTATTAAAGTACGAATATATCAGCAAATGTAACATGACAACAATGATGCTAATATTTTATAAATTCTTTCCAGGGCTTTGGGAATGGATGAAAGCTTGTTCAAGCGCCTTGAGCACCACAGTCAGGCTGTAGTTCAGCTTAATGTCCAGTACAGGATGAACAGGTGGGGCACATGTCTTCTTCCATTAGACAAAAATCTTTCATTTATAGACCAGCTCATATCGATATGTTTTATCCCTAGTGCACATTTTAATTAAGTAGATTTTGATGTATTGGTATTCATATTGGTGTGAGTTTCCATGTTCACCAGTATCTTGATGAAGTGCAATTTTAATTGACCGTGAAATTAATCAGAATCAATCAGAATTGTGGTAAATTTTCAGTAGAGATATTGAAAGCAATTATGTGAGAAATGTAATAGATCACACGACAGTGTTGACATCTTGAGTCTTGCACTAAAGATACTAGCTTAAGTAATGAACATACAGACTATCTTTTCCCAAATAACTGCAGCTACGGATTTTCATATACTTGAATTAAAGGACATTGATAAGCTATATAATTGACTTTTTGAACAATTTAAAATACATTATGTGCATGTAATACACTGTTATATCATTATAATATTTTGTTGAGCTGCCTTTATCCTTCAATACAGTGTGTAATCGCCATGGCATTGTTGTTTTAGTTGGTCAGGTCAAGGCTAAGCAACATTATGTGGCAATAAAATGAAGTAAGCTGACAAACTACTGAATGACCAGGTTTTCCAATCAATGGACCACCCCCCGATGGCACATTGGGGCTCAAATAGTGAAAAAGTGGTTCAGGAATCATTTTCTCACATGACCTGGCACTGTAGAGTCCTGACCTTATCCTTAATAAAAGTCTTTGGAATGTGCCAAAGAAGCCTTTCTGGAGTAATTCATCTAAATGTGGCATTGTTGTTTAGGTAAGACAAAACAGTGCCATGGTGATTACATGCTGTAGTCAAGGCTAAAGGCGGCCCACAAAATATTGGAGAGCGCAGAGTTATTTTTTCGTCCGAGCAGTGTATTCTGTTCACTAATAGTCTGTATTACACACGTTCCAACTTTAGAAATTCATACGTTCATTTGGTTTAGAAAAGTTGAATGGTTTGGGACCTTTAACATCTGATTTGTGGGAGTGCTGCGCATGTTTAGTTATTTTATTTTTGTGGGGAGGAATGTGAGTGTGTTTTTTGAAGGTTAGTACCATGCTGGAATGAAACGTTCAGCTATATAAAGTTGTATTAGTGGTGCATTACAGTCCAGTTTCCATAATATATAGAATTGTGTACGATGTACAGAACGGTGTAATGTTTTCAACAGATTTTCCAGCTGTAAAACTCTTCAAAGAAGTTTTCAGTGGCAAATTAAATATCCCCTCATTGGAAACAGTACTATAGATGCACTTATTATGCCAGGACATCTCTGGAGAGTATATTGTGATATTTGCCGTCATGCCAACCAGCACTCAATTACAAGTCATACTATGTCTTAAATCCCACTGGGAAGTCTGCGTGACGTTACAGAAGAACTGAATATACATTTTCAGACAACTGTATTGGAATTTATTGACAATGGGGTGAGGGTGAAAGACCTTTTTCTTGTTAAATCAATTCCATGTTAGAAAATATTCAAAAAATGTAAATATCTGTGAAGACTGATAACCAGGATTTGGATTGAATTCAGTTCAGTCAAAGAAAGAGAGAGAGAAAGTACTGAGAGGACGGTATGGCTGTTGTAAAACCTTGGCCATTTTGTTTGTGTGATGCAGCATGATTATGTCCCTGAGCAATGCCCTGATGTACGAAGGCCGTCTGGAGTGTGGCTCGGAGAGGACCGCCAATGCTCAACTACAGTTGCCCTACAGGGCTGTGCTAGAGAGTGAGCTGTCTGTGTGTCCGCCTCAGTACACTGCGTGGGTCCATGCTGCACTTGAGCCTCAAAACTCTGTCTGCTTTCTGGACACGTCACAGGTCTCCTTAACTTCCTCCGTTGTTGCTCTGCTAACCTAATGATAAGTCAAACAATCAGGCAATTTCTTTTTTGCCTTCTTTTTTGGACAATAAAAAAAGCCATGCAAACAAATGCATTATAGTCTATCAGGAGATCTTTTCGGTCAGGATTTAAAAATCTTTTGAGTCTCTTTAATGAAGTGGTTGATGTCTTACACTCTTTCTGTTCCTGTAGGTTCCAGCCCTCGAGACTGTGGAGAAGGGTGGAGTCAGTAATCACACAGAGGCCATCCTGGTGCATGCTCTCGTTAGCCTGCTGCTTAAGGTTATTTAATTCTAAAATCTATTATAATTATAAATTGTAGCACTTGTCAGCCCTTTTTATATCGATCCTATCTGGCATACCTCATTCAACTTTTTATTCAAAGTTTCATTCATGTTTCAGGCTGGCTGCAGGGCAAGTGACATCGGGGTCATTGCTCCATATCGTCAGCAGCTCAAAGCTATCTCTGCTCTGCTGGAAGACGAATCCTTCAGACCTGTGGAGGTGAACACCGTGGACAAGTATCAGGGTCGGGATAAGAGTGTCATCATCGTGTCCTTCGTCAGGAGTCACACGGAGAGCAATGTAAGTAGGGATTCTCATGTGGCTTATAAGGCAGTATATGAGCCTACAGTACAGTAAGGTAATGTACTCATGGTATATTGAGGGAATTTGTGCATGACTATTAGACAGAACTGGTGTAACCCAACTAAATAGTAACTACTGAATAGTAATCAACTTCACACCTGGGGGCAATTTGGAACAGCCAGTTAGCCTAATGTGCATGTGAACCTTCTTGCTGTTAGGTGGATTCACTAACCACTACGCCTCGATGCCGCCCACTTTATGCAACCTGTGAAATGACAGTCATACATGTGATTGGACCAATTTTTTATTACACTGTAATATTTTTACAATATTATTTGTTTTTTTTCAATATCAACTTTTAAAGTTAAAATTAAAATATTCTCTACAAAAAGGAAAAACGTTAGTTCTTAGGTAAAGGCTTTAACCAGCTTTGCAAAATCACATTAATAAAAGAAGTGGACTTTCGTAAAGAATAGGCTGCATTGCCATCAGTGTGTTTCTGTCCTGCGATGGCCTGGCGAGCCGTCCACGGTCTACTCTGCCCTCACCCAGAGTCAGCTGAGATGGGCGCAAGCCTCCCCGAGACACTAACTAAACAGTTCAGAAAATGAATGAATGAACGAATTATACTGAAATGTGTTGAATGATGTAATGAGATGCGCACTTTCTCGCTCTCTCTTGCTCTTTCTGTCTCTGTTAGTTGGGAGAGCTGCTAAAAGACTGGCGAAGACTGAACGTGGCCATCACCAGAGCCAAACATAAGCTGCTAATGCTGGGCTCAGCTCCTACGCTCCGTCTCTACGCTCCAGTAGAAAGACTTCTCACTCACATGCAGCGGGAGAATATGATATCCTTTATACATGGCTCTAGTTTACTTGTTTTTGGTGATGAATATTAATTATGTAAAATAGAAACTAGTGTGATTGGTTGCATATTTTGTGTTATCACACCTTTTAAGGAATCTTTTATTATTTTAGCTTGGGATGCACATTTAAACATGTCTTCTATTTACTGAGGGTCATGTTTTCCTTAACTTGGACCACATCTACCAGCTGCCACCTGCTGCTCACGAGGCACTACCTCACGTCAGACTGTGATATTTAACGGACCCACACAATTTGTAGCTTTTTATTATTACCTTACTTGAAGTTCAAGACCAGAAAGATGGCAGTTTCTTTGAGTTTGCATGGTGTATTGTATTAATGTCTATTTTCCCACAGTATGTCATTTTTACCTCATTTTACATTCTGTGAATTTTTACATGCTTTTCTAATAAAGAAAAAATATTTTAACAGGTACTGTATCTGAACAAAGTACTTTGTATGTAAATAGTCTTGTGAAAGTTTCTGTTTTCTTGTAATAAAGTTATTTAAGTGTTTAACCTCTAACATTGTTATGACTAAAGAATTACACCACTTACATTTACAGCATTTGGCAGACGCTCTTATCCAGAGCGACATAGTTATCATTTCTATACAGCGGAGCAACTGAGGGTTAAGGGCCTCGCTCAAGGGCCCAGCATTGAACCACTGACCTTCAGATCAGTAATCCATCGCCATAACCACTAAGTCACCACTGCCCACTTTTTCTTACAAAAGCACGAAAAAAAAAAAATTCCCAGTGATTACCAGATTAGCCTGCTGGAATGAAATGCATCAGTAAAGCTAGCAGTGAGCAAAAAATAGTTGTGTGTTCGTACGGATGATCAGTGAACTACAGTCTACTGTATGGCTGAGTGTTTTTATAGTGAGGTCTATAGCAGTCCCTCTAGAGTTTCAGGATTCCTTGAAGGAGGACCACTGCTCGGCCAGCGATGTCAACTCTGTTGTCTCCTCTCAGTTCCAGCTCAAGCTCACCGCCTCGTCTGGAGCACTGATAGGCTGCCACACAAACAAAAATCAAACCGTGCAGATCTGTGAAAAATTTGCAGTGTTGTTTTATCAGTTTCACGCTAATAATCCTCAGAATTTAAAGGCTCCACGTCTCGATCTTTGAAATAAACAGTGTTGTAAATTTCTGTTTAAATCTGCAGTGTTGCGTAGTGGTTAGCATGTCTACCTCACAGCAAGAAGATCCTGGGTTTAAGTACCGGGCTCTGTGGGGGTGTTTCTGTGTGGAGTTTGAATGTTCTCCCCGTGCTTGTGTGGGTTTGTTCCAGTTTTCTCCCACAGTTTAAAGACATGATTATCAGGCTTATTGGCTGTTTCAAATTGCGACTAGGTGTGGATGTGTGTTACCCTGCAATGGTATGGCGAGCTGTTCAGGGTGTATTCCTGCCTTCGCCCAGTGTCAGCTGAGATAGGCTCCAGCCCTGCGACCCTAATAGTAATATTAAGTGGTTCGGCAAATGAGAATGAGTGATGTCTACAGGTACATCTCGAAAAATTTGAATATTGTGCAAAAGCTCATTTATTTCAGTAATTCAACTGAAAAAGGTGAAACTAATATATAGACTCATTACATGCAAAGTGAAATATTTCAAGTCTTTATTTGTTATAATTTTGATGATTATTTCTTACAGCTTATTGAGAGTATTAAGTTAAATTACTGAAATAAATGAACTTTTGCACGATATTCAAATTTTTCAAGTTTCACCTGTATACCTAATGGTACTACCCAAGCATTACCCTATACTGTACACTACGTGTATTTATAAAGGGTGCACGGAACTGTATGCGATTTATAAACTGGTGCTCCATACAGGGTAGTAGAAGCCAGTGTTCCTGGCATTGGCTCTGGATCACCTGTGACCTTGGCTATGATAAAGTGCCTAGTTGAGTTTGCTAAATGAAACTAGATAATTTCTTTGAGAGGCCTAAATATAATTAGAAATGTATACAGTGGTAGAATTTGTGCCCTCTCCATCTTAAAAAAATAATCATTTAAACCATTTAATTACCTAACATTTTCTTCTTTCCCAGTTTCTCAGACCAGTAAGCAGCAAGGACTGTATGTGCAGAGCCTTCAGGAAAAGTAAAAAAAAATAAAAAAGTCAGGTATTGTTGGGTAGGTCAAATGTTCAGTGCAGATAGAGGCACTTGGATAGAAGGTAATGTCTATCATTATAAAAGTTTTATGTGTATTATATATTATTTTTTATTATATATTGTTTGTAAATTATATTATTTGTATATGTATATCTATCTATCTCT
>JAQMYF010000027.1:23506264-23516891 GCA_030014195.1 Neosilurus mollespiculum
AGATAGAGATATACATATACAAATAATATAATATACAGACAATATATAATAACAAATAATATATGATATGCGTAAAACTTTTTTTATGCTGCATATTGCCTTCTAAATTCCATGCAATAAGCATATTACACCCATGGAACAAATAAAGACCACTCCACTTTGTGAAACACAGAATTAAACTGATTTTTAATTCTGTTGCAAAAATAGAATTAACAATCGTAGAACAGTAAAGATGAGCTTATGTAATGAGACTTGGTTCAGATGATGAAGAGTCTGGATGGTGTAGTGCATGCTGGGTACAGGAACAGTATTTTGTCCCTGTGTAACTCCCTACTAGGAGCAGTGTACTGTGTTTACCAGTGACTGGATCTTCAGGTATTCCAACCCATGGTGCAAAGTTTCGTGAGAAAAAGTCATATCCTGGTTGGGAGGTTGGTGCCCCTTTCACTGTGATGATCAGACTCTTAATCTTTCCACTATCTTCACTTTTCAGCAGCGACTCGGTCACCGGACTCAGGGATGTAAGCACGGCCCTTCAACCAAAGGTCAGATTTAATTTTCATACAGGATGAAAACATTCCAAATTCTCAAAGTGTAGACATTTTGAAAATACAGTAGCATATTTTTTTTATTAACAGACATGAAAATTGCAGCTAGTGTATCAAAATAATTTGATTCACAATTTGATTTGTTCAGTCTGCTCTAGGTGGTGAAACATGTTTTCAGCTAATTTCAAAGCTAAAGTTTAAAGCTAATTTCTGAAGGTGTCTCTGCTGTGCAGCCAGGGGAAGACTATTGCATCAGCCTGAATCCTTTGGCATAGTAAACTGTTTGTGTGGCCTCCAGTATGGGAACGTGCTGTTGTAACCAATGGCAACGCCTGGTCATGAGACTGTATTGAAGTCCACCTATAGAATTTATGTTTATATAAGGGATATGGAAGTTCCCGGTAAAAACAAAAACCACTACACATCTACTGGTCACTGTCGTGGTTCAAGTTGTTCAAGTTTAACTTTATTTAATTGCCTTTATGTTTAGTGGAAGAACGATTATTAAATTAATTTTTATTGGTGAAAATCGAATTGTTAAATAATGATGATTTGCCCAAATGTCCGCCCAAGGCCTATCACGTAATGTCAACATCACCTGATGTAAACAATCTCTTGAGCCAAGAAATAATGGTGGCGAACATTAACACTGGAAGTCGGAGGACACCTGCTGCTGCGCTGAACTGTTATTATTTCCACTCTGACTGAATGACGTGTTCCTAAACTTTTGTGTGAACTGTGAAACAATTTGCTGTTTTGTCTACTTTGATTGAATAAAACTGCTCTTTGACGTTGAATCTACGTCTCTTGGTGAATTGACCTGTGTCCGCCACGACATATGCCGTGCGTCTTAACCTTTATGAGTACACTGGTTATTTGTTTTGTAATTGTGTACATGCAGCAACTCAAGTGCAGACTTGGGAAGCTTGAGATTGGTGTGGACCATGCATACATGTGGTGTCTGTAAAGCTACACTTATGATTTATGAAGTTATGTCCTTACTGATTTTTTTAAACACATTGCAGTGATATTAAATATTTGTGTATATAAATAAAAGTTGTTATTACCTCTTTATAATGTAGTGAGGCCTCAGTATGAGACCGCTGTACACATCTTTTGCTCTTACACATATATGACAGCAGCTATATGTGTATATACCGCCCATACAGCGCGCCGTTTACTTTATGCTGCTACGCCGCCTCATAGTTAACCCACTTGTTTGTTTATTTAATTTTTTAACCATTACAGCTCTGCACTATTGAGAACATTTTATGACCTTTTGGGTCATGTGTACTGATAAGATAAAATAAAGACAATTCTAACTTTAAAGCATGGCTGTGTTTGATGTATTAAAGTAAACAGAACAAATGTACAATGTACAAAGTTCTCTTTTCATATTAGTATTTTGTACCTGTCACATGTGTCAGACAAACACACTAGCAGTTTCTTCGTTGTTTTACAATAACACACATCTTGAATAGGCAGATCTCCCACAGCAGCCTGTAAATTTTTGGACAATTCAATTTAAGATAGTTTTAGGGGTGGGGGTGGGTGGGGTCGAGCAAGGGGTGGTCGAAACATTTCAAAGCGAATTGGCGTTTGAGTGAAACGAGTTAAATTATATTAAAATGATATGAAAAAGGAAAACTTACCTTAAGGATCTCATTTAACTTCCTTCTGTCCTGTATTTAAAATATAGATACATCCACATTAGCTTTTAGGACTGGTAACTAATGGAATAAATGATGTCTGATGTGCAAGGCCTACATCACTTTTTTTCATCTGATAAAGTTATGGATAAAACAGTATGTTTTGTTGTTTTTTGTTTTTTTTTGTATGGCTTGGTGCAGATGATTAGTAATCAAGGATACTGATGACTTGTATTTTGTACCAGTATTTATTTGCCTTGTTTGAAAAATGACAAGAACTTTATTTACTTTAAATCTACACAATATGTAATATAAAAAATTGTGCAACCTTAGCAAGTAAAGATATCTTAAATGTAGGTTATAATTAACCAAACATTGGTGTATTAAAGCTGTTTCTAGACAGATATTTAGTAGTTTTAATTTTAGATCTCTCTCAAAAGGAAAGCTTAAAATGAGCAAAACTATCTGCCAAATGAACAGGAATTTAAAAATTATAAAATTAGAAATAGCTAAAAATAGTCTGGAAATAGCCTTTAATGATTTTATATTTTGTTACTGCAATATTTTTATTTTTGCAGAGAAGTACAAAAACTGGGAAAAGTATACTGACAAAAGCAGGCGTCTCAAGTTGAGGAAAATTATATGACCAACTGTATTTCTCACCCTGGACTTGCTTCCACTCTGCTAAAAATATGCCCCTAATTTATTTTTTCTGCTACCTTTTCTCTCTGGGAGATTGAATATGAGTAAATACAGTTCACTGATTGTGAGCACCGATTCATTCTGGCATTTCATAAAAAGTCAGTCATGTTGAATTGGCTTTTTGCATTACATATTATGATTTCCACCAATTTGTGTGCTGCAGCTGGGATATGGACAGACTACTAAAACTATTATTTTATATACACATGTGACCCATCAAATACTTTGTTGAACTTTAAATGAAGTTTTCCCCAAAGTTGCATGCTGTAAAGGCTGAAAATTCTTAGCAGGTTTTGGTTAGTTACTCCAAACAGTTATGTTAGAAAATTTGGTAACATTTTTGGTATCACCAATTACTCAAAATGAATAATCTTTGACTTAATACCCACTTTACTGTGATGGGTCACATATAAAGTATTTATATCTGGTAGAATGTGACGTGCAAGTTAAATAACTACTGTATTATAAAATAAGTCTAGAATGAATGTAAGAGCCAGGTGGAAAGCGTTACCGTTATTTATTTTTTTCTGTAGTGAGACAGCTACAAGGTATATGCAGTGATATCCTAGTAGTAGATTACCCAATCAGAACATGTGATTGCTCATATCCAGTGGTTATGGGTAATTTACGAGTGTGTGCATCACGTACATGAAACAGACCAGGCGTATTTCCACGCTGTGCTCTGCATTCTTCCCATTTCTGAGCATTGACTGTGCAACTTTCTTCATTGCAGTGACTGAATCATCTGCTTTGCAGATTATTGTCACCACTTCTGCATTCTTGCTTTGACGTGGCCAAGTCATCTTCTTTGCTGCTTTACTAGTCTTTGGGTGAACTTTGGGTTTACATCAGATTTTCTACTCTGTACCCTTTACCGGAAACCTGTCTCCATCTCCTCAGTTAATTAACCTGTGAACGTATTGATCTTGTGTAGTAATATTGGCACTATTACTTTGAGGGTAGCTCATTTGGGAACTTTTTCCTGGAATTCCCAAGGTGGTGTAATCTTACCCCTTCCTATTCCTCATTTTTTGCCCCACTGTCATACTTCAATCCAGCGTAACTGATACACTCAGAATACAGTGAGTAATAGCAGAGACATGTATTCCTTTTATCATTCTGTTTACTTTGGACATGTTCAAGACTCTTATACTGAGGATATTGTGTAGTGGGTTGATGGCTTTTTCTTGTCCTGTTATAGAAGTGAAACAGCAGTGTTTTTTGGATTTCACCATACCCGTCTGTAAATGTTTTCTTTCTTTTTTCATTCAATTCCAGGAAGTTCTGATCCGTAGCATGGATTTTATTTACAAAGTTCGATTTTTATGTTATAGAAAATACTGCCTTGCAAGTGTTCCAGGATTTGTTACACCATTAAAGCCAACATTGAAAATTAAAGGTAAGAACAAGCATCTGCCTTGGAGCGTAGTGCTGGCATGTCAGGTGGCTCGCCTTCTCCATTATCTGCATCTGTGGGGACCCATGCGGCTGTTCCTTAGAGGTTGGTTTTCGTGCCTCGTTAAAAAAGTATCCACATTTTTTTGCTGAAGATGTAGTAGGAATGCGTGCTTGTCATCTTTTTGAGATTGATCAAGGTTTCTTTCTTTTTCATCACGTTGAGAGGGAGAAAAGAGAGGAGATACAGTTTCACCTTACTGCAGACCACGTGGATCCTGATTAATCTTGATGAACCCATTGCCACTGTAAGACAATTGTATGGGTGTTCTTAGTCCTGCTGAACCTTATTTCATCTGGAAGCAACAACGGAGGAAACTTCGCAGGAATAACTCCCTCAGGATAACGTACTTCATTAGAGAAGATGAAACAACAAGGTCCTCATGAGATACCAAATACAGAAATCTTATTGTGTGACCAATATGCTGAGCATCTGTTGTATCAGGGAGCTGGACTTTGGCAATGCTAATGGGTGATACATGTTTTATTCTCTGTCCCTGGTACCTTAGGAATGGGTTTTGAGTGAATGCCTTAGTACGATTGTTGTTTTAAGGCTGTAAAGGCAAAAGTTGGTGTCGGCCCACGCAGCTATACTTATTCAGCATTGGAAAGATTCAAGAATGGAGCTAGAGTAGCTGAGAAGATTGATTCCTCTTGTTTACCTTTGTCCCCTGCCTGCTTTGGGTGTGGGTAACTGGTTACTAATTAGCCTGTTAAAGACCTTATAAATTGCCATTAGGGCACAGATCTGACTTGCAGGGTGTGCTTGCAAGGTTTGCATACTGCTTTTTCAGCTTGATCGTCTGTCTTGGATTTTCACGTCATCTTCTACAATGATGATTATATTTTTTATTTTTTTGTACCTGCCCCTGTTTCACTGAGCATTTATCCACGTCTTGTGGAATGGTAATCAAAAATTGTTGTTGCAGATTGGGTAAGTACTGGACATCCTTTTTGTCTACCTTCTAGACTGTGTGGCTGCTCAAGTCTGCTCACAGGATATACAGTAGAAGCTAACAACACTGTTTTTTTTTTTTTTTGCCCTATTATTATTATTATTATTATTATTATTATTTTACTGTTTTCTCAAATTGCTTTGCCGTGATGAGTCAGTTGCTTTGTAGGGGTGAGTCAGTTGCTGTATGGTGGTGCGTCACTTGCTGTATGGTGGTGCATCAGTTGCTGTATGGTGGTGCGTCAGTTGCTTTTGTAGTGAACCTTTACTGGCGCTGTCTTTGCCTGTGATTCTGTTACTTTGATGATCCTGTGTGTTTTGGTAAGTATTTGTCTGCTTTCCACTTGTTTTGGTGATACTGTGTTTTATTTCTAAAACAACAAAACCTATTAATGTTTACCATGAGGGGTTAATACATTTTGGAGTCTCTTTGAGTGGCTGTACCTCGATTTCTGGTGTATTGAGAGGAAAGTCCATCACTAATGCTTCACCTCGTTGACGCACCATCAGCTCTCCACTCAGAGTCTCAAATGCCAGAACAGAGTTGGTGTTTCCTGAGAAGTGATATAGCTTTGCTGTAACTGAGTTCATCATTGCTGAGTGTTACGTGAAGAATGTTATCAAGAAAATGCTGTTACCCTTTTTGTAAAAGAGGACTGCTGCTGAAGCTAGCGTGGCATGGCCACAAAGGTTGACCTCATGTGTAGGGGTGAACCAGCGTAAGCCAAACCTTGCTCCTGTAAAAGACAATTTATTACATGATTGTATCAGATGTATTAGATATCATTCATTCATTCATTTTGTTAACCGCTTCATCCTAATTAGGGTCACGAGGAGGCTGGCGCCTATCTCTGCCGACTCTGGGCGAGGGCAGAGTACACCCTGGACAGCTCGGCAGGCCATAAAACACGCTGATGGCTATGCAGGGGGTGGGGGGTGGGGGTGCTTGGACCCCCCGACCTTCGGATCAGTAATCCAGCACCCTACCACCAGGCCACCACTGTCCCTGTGTTTGATATTGTAAATGCAATATCAAATACACTTTTTAGTTGAATTCGGATCATTTCTCAGATTACACAGTTACCAAAAACATGTTTGTATTAAAAAGTACACTCCGTTTGATTATAGTCTGAATTTGACATATACTTTTTCAAATCCCTTTAAAAAATGTTTTTGAAATGCCAGATTTTTCCCCTGCTAATCACACACACACACACACACACACACACACACACACACACACACACACACACAGACGGACACACACAATGCAATATTCATACTAATCTGTAAATTTTTATACAAATGATGGCTTAAATGCAGTAATTAAATGCATTTATTCCTGCATCATTGAGTACCTGAGCAAAAATCTTCTGTTGGTTTTAAATTTACGATGAATGCAGTCTCGCACAAGTTCATTTCAGCTGCTATTTTCTGATAAAGCTCCTCTTTCAGTTCCTGGATATGTTACAAACATTGCATGGTAAATCCTACTGCCCACATATACCAAAGTCTAGTTTCTTGATTTAATTGTGCAAGACGCCAAACGACTTACATGCTCTAAAAGACAAACTGCAGCAGGGTTTCCTTTAAATGGTAAATTAGTAAATGCATCAACAGTGTAGATTGGAATCTCCATTATTAATCTTGAGATGTCTGTAAGAGTGTTGTATTAGGATTTGCAGGTGGGGTGTTTATAAAAACCAGTAGAACATGGATTTTGTACCAGTAGAATCTTACTTAACTTGGACTTTGCATTTGGTGTGTTGCATCATTTTAAAGTGACCGCACAACTGCACAATTCTTTCTACAGTTATGTGTGTGTGTGTGTGTGTGTGTGTGTGTGTGTGTGTGTGTGTGAGGTTTCGGGTGTTTCATCCTATGGAAATTGTTGATGTTTTTCCCCAAAATATTTCAGCAAGTAAATAATTAATCTCCTTTGGGACAGTGGTAATTTTCCTAAAAGCAATTAAATAAACAAAAATATCTCACTCATTTGCCGAACTGCTTAATCCTATTTGAGTTGCGGGGCAGCTGGTGCCCATCCCAGCCAAAACGAAATGGTGGAATACACCCTGAGCAGCTTGACAGACCATCACAGGGCAAAAAACAAGACCAAACAAAAAAACCCCTAAAGATCAGTTACATGGATTAAAAAAAATAATTAATCAATAAAGTAATTCATTCATTCATTCATTAATTTTCTGAGCTGCTTAATCCTTATTAGAGTTGCGAGGAGGCTGGCACCTGTCTCAGCCAACTTCAGCTGAAGGTGGGTTACACCCTAAACAGCTCACCAGGCCATTGCAGGGCCAAAACACATACAACCATTTACACTCAGACTCACACCTAGGGGCGATTTGGAACAGCCTGTGCAGGTGCGTGTTTTTGGACTGTCGTACCCAAAAGAAACCCGCGCAAGCACGGGACAACATGCAAACTCCACACAGAAACACCCGAGCCTGGGAATCAAACCTGGGAATCGAACCCAGGACCTTCTTGCTGTGGTGGACGTGCTAGCTAGTGTGCACCGTGCCACCCCTAGATCATTAAATTATTTAAAACAAATAATTTCACACTGACCAACAAGCTGGATTGCCAATTTGTCCAGGACTGACCCAACAAACTCAGCCTGAGAGCGGGCCATTAAAGAATTCGCTAAGTACCCCAGAACATAATCACAGTATCTGTGGGGGAAAGTGAAAGTGCCTATGTCTACACTAAGAAAGAGATGAGAAAAATGATTACCAATGAGACCAGGGGCATCATTTACAAATCCTGGCATAGAATTCATACTGAAATGTTGCATACCTACAAAGCTGGAAATCGGCTTCAGCAACAAGAAATGTAGATTTATGAGACTGTGCACAATAAGGATTCCACAATCAATATGAAATTAAGTGCAGGTGCACAAGTGCCACACTCCATCCTCTCCCCTCTCTCAAGTACATTCATTTAATTTTACTCTTTATATTTTTTCCCATGCAACATCACACGGCACTTAAACACAATAAGGAAATTAAGAGTGCTTAATTCTCTAGTATATGAGCTAACATGTATAGGGGAGTGTGTTTGCTGCCCTACGATGGAATGCTATTCCATCCAGGGGGTATTCCAGCCTCTTAAGTGTTACCAGGATTGGGTCCAAGCCCAATGAGAAATACAAGTGGATACTGAAGTTGAATGAAGCAATGTAATTTTGGATTTGTGGTTATATGCACATTGGTACATTCATGAGGTTTTATATGAATAATCTTTGTGGCTCTGTTATGTATTGTGGGATATTTTGTTTTTGATGGCTTGAATCCATTTCGCACCAAGGTGCCATTATACTCGCGGTGGCATAGTTCAATTCAATTCAATTCAAGTCAGTTTTATTTGTATAGCACTTTTTACAATTGACATTGTCACAAAGGAGCCTTACATAGTAAAATTAATTTATGAAGAAATCTAAGAATTTTTCTACAACCCCCTACACATCCCTAATGAGCAAGCCCACGGCGACAGTGGCAAGGAAAAACTCCCTCAGTTGACACAAGGAAGAAACCTTGAGAGGAACCAGGCTCAAAAGGGAAACCCATCCTCATTTGGGTGAAACCATAAAATACGAACCATATAAGAAGAATTTCATTATAGTGGTTGGTATATCCGCCTCACAGTAAGAACATCCTGGGTTCAAGTTCCTGGCGCAGGTGTTTTAGTGTGGAGTTTGAATGTTCTCCCCATGCTTGTGTGGGTTTCCTCCATGTACTCCGGTTTCCTCCCACAGTCCAAAGACATTTACAGTAGGCTGATTAGCAGTTCCAAATTGCCCCCAGGTGTAAATGTGAGTGTGATTGGTCATGCGATGGTCTGACAAGCTGTTCAGGGTGTACCCCGCCTTCACCCAGTGATGACTAAGATAGACTCCAGCCTCCCTGTGACCCTAGTAGGATTAAGCAGTTCGGAAAGTGAGTGATTGACATTACACTCTGTCAAGCAGCAACTCAACTGCTGTTAAATATGTTACTGAATATTGAATAGATTTTATCTTTGTTAGACACATCACCTACAAAACACATGAACACTGTATATCTGAATATTCACTACAGAAACTTAATATCATTTACAGGGAATTGTTGAAGGGATCGTGTCACAACAGGGAAAGGCAAAGAAGGGTTTGACTGAGTTCTAATGATACTGTGTGGCCATTGGTGACTTAGTGCCACTCCGAAACATGAACAGTCATGCACTCTGTGTGCAAGCTTTGGACTCATTTCTGTGTTTGTAGTCCTTCATCTATTTACACATCAGTTCATCAGCCTGAAGACACACAGAACAGAGAGCACTGATATTTTTTTACTTTTCCCCTTTTACCTATAACTTTAACAGGATTTTTAACTTGTTTTCTGGGGTAAAATTAATTTGTACCAACATGGACCACTCAAGTGAGAAGAATAAATCATCTACTAAGAAGAAAGTGGCTGTCATAGGAGGTGGCTTGGTAAGCTAGTTAATGAATTATATTTGTACAGTAAGCTTTAATATTGTTGTTTTTTAAATATATAATATAAAATACCTTGATTCTGATTTAGGTCGGTGGTTTAAATGCATGCTTCTTTGCAAAAAGAGGATTTGAGGTTGCAGTCTTTGAATCTCGAGAAGGTGGGCACATAGATTTATTGTACAGGAATACAATTTTTACGGACATTTATTAATGATAGAAACTTCTTCCTCCTCTACATTTCCTTCCTCTTCTTCGTGGTGATAGTGACATGTTTAATATTATAGTGTTTAACTGACTTTTATTATTCAACAGATATTCGCTGTGCCAAAACAGTAAAGGGCAGGAGCATAAATCTAGCCCTCTCCCATAGGGGACGGCAAGCTTTAAAACATGTTGGAATGGAAGACAAGGTATCACCCATAGTTCTGTGTTTTAATATCATGCATATTTTTATTAGACAGTATGCTAATGTGTTTCTGATTAAAGGCTCCTAATGTAATAAAAAGGTGCATTGTGTAAAAATTGGCCACCTGGTGAAAAAAAAGCAATAGGGGCAGTATATTAAAGAGTCACTTATCTTTTGGGAAACAATCCAAAGTCAGATCTCATTAATTTTATGTCAAATACCGAAAATTGGCCATGAAAATTGTTGGTAGCATTATTCTTTGCAGGTTGGCCTATGTTTTCTAGGGATGTGAATCTAACAACAGCTCACGATTTAATTTGATTCCGATTTTTGGGGTGACGAATCGAAACGATTCTTGATTCAAACTGATGTTTGATTCATAACCATTACAAACAAAGGGTGCCAATTTCACGAGTAACTACATTC
>JAQMYF010000027.1:23525775-23545338 GCA_030014195.1 Neosilurus mollespiculum
AATAACTATAACTATTTGAAGGACTTTATAGTTAAAGGTCAATATAAATATAAAAATGTAAAATATAAAATAAAATAAAAATATAATATAAAATATAGAATACAAAAATATATAAAATGAAATATAAATGCAGTGGCGATTTTATTGGTATAAACATTTTATTGTTATTTTCAGGTATTTAAAAAGAAATTATTTTTCCACATAATATAAAATATTAAAGTTTTGTTCAGTGCAACCTGCATTTTTTGTGAACAGGCCATATAGAATAGTTTTGCTAAAATGCTCTGGATGATTTACTATTTATACATTTTCTGTGGATATAGCAGATTAATCAAAAATGCTGCATATCCAGAATTCTAAAGTGATGCAATTAATTAAAAACAGGATATAAAATCTAATATAAAAATTAATTTCTTCATATGAATGTAATCAGGGTTCTGTAACAGCACCTAACCTGTAACCTCCCTAATTTATTTCCTTTGTGTTTTAGGGCTTTGAGGACTGCCTTGTTTTTGATGAGATTTTGAATCAGTTTAATGAAGACTTCTGTGAGTGGGTTTCACTGTTCACTTAATTACATGCTGGTGATTATAGACTAATATAAAATGCAAGTGTTATAAAAGCTTGTTTCTATAAAATCTTTATTTTGTGAGTTGACTTTGATTATATTATAAGCTCTGTCTAAGCTGCACTTTAATTGTACGAGTAATTTGAATCTCATATGTCATTGCAAAAAAGTTCTGTTTGACAGAGAAAGTGTAAATAGGTGTTGATGTGTACATGCTTTTTTTGCAGCTGCTGCTCTTCCGGAGTACTCACGTGTCCGTGTACCTGATGACCACGCAATAGCTGATTTGGCTATGTACAATTATGTAGAGGTGATCTATATTTTTTTTTATCAAGATTTTTTTTTCTCTCAAAAATATCCCTTTGTTTTTATTTGAATTTAATTGGTTGCTATATAACATTAAAGGTGAAAAAATATCTTGACATATCTTTTTTTGCATTGCAAAAGCCTATGATTTTACCAGGGATGTATAGATTTGATGTCTGCTGGACCTTATGTTCCATCATAGTTATATATACTACAGAGTCTGGGTGAGATTAGTGTATATATTGGAAAAGTATATATATTAACTTGCTTCAATTAAATGTTCACTTCTTTAAGCCTGTGTGGTTTTGAATAAAACATTTCACCTGTTTTAAACATGTAACTGAATAAAGTGCCTTGGTGTCATGTACTATGTCACTGGTTTGTTTTCTTCTGCAATAGATGAGAGCACACGTGAACTCCAAGTACTTTCTGTTCCGCAAATATCTTGACAGCACACTCCATTTTTTCATGCCAAGAACAATAATCCCATTGTACACAATGGTAAACCATTTTCTGGTTGGTTTTTTTCTTCTTCAAAAACGTTTTGTTTGTTTAATGAACAATAGTCACCTTGGAGTTGATTTGCTTTCAGGTGACGTTTACCCGAACACGCTATCATGAAGCAGTGGTCCGCTGGAAATGGCAGAACAAGGTGAACTGTGTGTGAGTGTGT
This sequence comes from Neosilurus mollespiculum, assembly GCA_030014195.1. NCBI lineage: Eukaryota > Metazoa > Chordata > Actinopteri > Siluriformes > Plotosidae > Neosilurus > Neosilurus mollespiculum. The sequence goes on from JAQMYF010000027.1 coordinate 23,527,323, forward strand.
GTGTGTGTGTGTGTGTGTGTGTGTGTGTGTGACTGTCATGCCCCTTTGTGGCATTTTCAAATACCCTTTAGGAGTTTAGAGACATGTAGGTGAGAGGAAGCTGACAGTGGTGTCAGAGCAACTAGAAAGACTGAGAGCAAGATATATCCTTTTAAAATTGTAGAAAAATGTGGGAGTGTCTCACAGACGGCATTTACCTTTAAATACATACTTCTCTGTGATCTTCACTTAACCCAGTTATGATTTTCAAAAAGCTATCACTGTGTGATACTTCATAGCATTACGATTGTCCTTGTCCTTTGCAGATGATTACTCAGGGTCTGTTGCTTTTGGGGACAGTGTCTGCAGTAGGAGTAACTTATCTTCTCATCAAATACATTCCGAAAAAGCCCAGTATTACTGTGGAGCAGCTATGGAGAAAACTTCTCACCCTCAAGTGGTTCCAAAAGTAAGGTTCCCCAAAAGAACATGGAAGATGTATACCTTTGATTTATCTGTCTAGATCACATTAGTCCAAAAGGCCTGGTGTATTTATAGATTCGTTGGAAAACTAGTCTTGCTTTAATGTTCTTTTAAAACCTGGCACACCTTGCATACAGGCCAAATTTCACATCACATCAACATTTGCAATAATTATCTGCGATGAAAATTCGAGATTCTTAAATATTTCTTTTCTGCTCTTGGGCTGAATTTGCTTGATGGGGGTGCAGTCCTGGAAAAATTAACAGTCATTTGAAATCTTAATCACTTCTGTATGATTTTATTTACAATGGAATTATATATTTTAAATAATTTAGTGATCCTTTTTAAATACCTTGGCAGACTCATATGCACCCACAACCTTTTTTTCCCCTGAGGGCGTTATAGAGCTTTTTAGATCTTAGCATGTTGACAACATGCACTTCAATAGCAAAAAGAACTTCAAAACCTAAATGTCAGTTAAGATTGATTTTAGCAGGGTGTTCTAATTAATTGCACCAATTCTGGAACACCATATTTTGATTTTATTGAAGTGAAGGTGTGATGACTGTGTTTTTGTTTATTTAAAATATGAAATTACAATCAAATATCAACTTTATGCCATATGTTGAAGTATATTACCTTTATCTGTAGGTACTGTGTCAAAGAAGGTAACGTTTGCTTGTTTAAAAAAAAAATCAACAATTTCCATGGAATGTGATCATTACTTAACGCATCTGTTCAGACCAAACCGGTTTCCTAGATGTGAAGAACTTACTCTTGCACATTTTAAAAATGCTGTGAATAAACATTGAAATAGAATTAGCTGTGTAGTTAAGATTTAAGTTCGTACTTAGTGACTTGAATGCTGGTTAATTTGTTATTTTTTGTTAATTTAATATTTACCTGCTCAGTAAATTGTAAAATGTATATTAATTCTTATAAACATTTCTAAACAATAAATTATTCCCTAAATTTACAGTAGCAGGTCTATACTTTTTATTGTCTGGAATACATTTACCTTTATGGCATTTGGCACTCACCCTTATCCAGGGTAACTGAGAGAAATTATATTGTAATCATATTAAGTTTTGTGGGACATTGTCTAATGGCCATATATTTTACTGCATGTAAGCTGTATTGCTCTTTTCCTGTTTGATGAAACATTTATGACTATCGAACACCTTATTTTTCTCAGAACTCAGCTAAATGGTAGTAGAAAGAGGAATTATATATATATATATACACATTCTTTTTGGTATTTGCAGGTTAGAAGAGAAGTATTTTTTATGGTGGAAAGTTCTTTCCACCTTGAGCTGGTGAGGAATCCATTGACCTCTCTGAATTGTTTAGCTTTTTTATAACTCAGACAAGAAGGAATCTCTTTTGTATAATTTAATAGTTCACAATCAAGTCTGGTTATGTCCCCAACCTGTGAACCCTAAATACCTAGAAGAGCTGCGTATCAAATACTGCCTGGAGCAAAAAAGTCAACATTTCGATTTAAATACTCAAATACTTAAGAGACTATGATTCAATAATCACTGCTGTGATTAATATGTTTCAATTGGCAGCAATTCATTTAACCCTAAATGATGCAGTGAGTAGTTTCTCATTCCTTAAACAGCCATGAAATTATATTTAGTTGTTTACAAATGTTATTGTGTTTTGAAATGGTGCCTGAAGCGCATGAAGGAAAACTCCCATTAGGCATGTTGGCCTCTGAAGGCAGTGTAATGATCTGCAGTTTGCTTCAGTTTGTCAGGTTTGTACTCAGTAATATTATGTGGCAATAAAATAAGGTCAGCCGATGACCTGACTGTATAAAATGACCAGGTTATCCCAGCAATAAAGTTTTTGTCTCTTGATGACAGTGGCATACAACTGGGGCTCAAATTGTAAAAGAGTGGTCCAGAGAGCATGAGGAATCACTTTCAGATATGAAATGGCTTTATTAAGCCCACTGAAAATCTTTTGGATGAGATGCAGAAGACTAAAAGGTTAAACTGTTCTGATGTTAATACCCTCTGAGTGGATGTAAATGTTGAAGTTGCATTTAAGCTGTAAAACCAATGCCACTGTGAATTTATGCTGTAATCAAAACAAGGTAAGACAGCAAAATATTAGTGCATGTGTGAATTTTTATTAAAATATTCATACAATGGTAAAACAACATGGTATTTGATGCTGCAGTGAAGGCATATTAGTGGCCTTCTCAGTAAAGTACTAAAATGTTACATGAGCATGGACACAGTGTTGAGTATGAGGATTAAATATGAACACTGACCATAATGTTCACATAACTGTGGTCGTGTCATATATGTAACAGTCAGATTGTGAAACCAGTCATTTTGCAAAATTCCTAAAACTTTTAGTCATTTTGCGAAATGACTGGTTGCACAATCTGTTTTATATATATCCATGGAAAAAATTAAGGGAGCACTTATAATGGGAATATCCATGGCTCGCTCTCTCTCTCTCTCTCTCTCTCTCTCTCTCTCTCTCTCTCTCTATATATATATATATATATATATATATATATATATATACACACACACACACACACACACACTCACACATACAGAGGGTACAGAAAGTATTCAGACCCCCTTAAATTTTTCACTTTTTGTTACATTGCAGCCAGTTGCTAAAGTCATTTAAGTTAAATTCTTTCCTCATTAACACACACACAGCACTCCACATTGACAGAGAAACACAGAATTGTACACATTTTTGCAATTTTATTAAAAAGGAAAAATTTTAAATCACATGGTCAAAAGTTTCCAGACCCTTTGCTCAGTATTGAGTAGAAGAACCTTTTGAGCTAATACAGCCATGAGTCTTCTTAGGAAAAAATGCAACAAGTTTTTCACACCTGAATTCGGGGATCCTCTGCCATCCCTTCTTGCAGATCCTATCCAGTTCTGTCAGGATGGATGGTGAACGTTGGTGGACATCTATTTTCAGGTCTCTCCAGAGATGCTCAATTGGGTTTAAGTCAGGGCTCCTACTGGGCCATTCAAGAACAGTCATGGAGTTGTTCCTAAGCCACTCCTTTGTTGTTTTAGCTGTGTGGTTAGGGTCATTGTCTTGTTGGAAGGTGAACCTCTGGCCCAGTGTGAGGCCCAGAGCACTGCGGAAAAGGTTTTCTTCCAGGAAATCTCTGTACTTGGCCACATTCATCTTTCCTTCAATTGCAACCAGTTGAACTGCCTCTGCAGCTGAAAAACACCCCCACAGCATAATTTTGCAGCTCAGCCACAGGGATCTTTGGGTTCTTTTTTACTTCGCTCTGCAAGGCTGCTCTCCCCCGATTGCTCAGTTTGGCTGGATGGCCATCTCTATTAAGAGCTCTGGTTGTCCCAAATTTCTTTAATTTAAGGATTATGGCGGCCACTGTGCCCTTAAGAAACCTTAAGTGCAGCAGAAATTTTTTTGTAACCTTGGCCAGATCTGTGCCTTGCCGCAATTCTCTGAACTCTCCTTTGATTCTCATTTGCTCTGACATGCACTGTGAGCTGTAAGGTCTTTATATTATCAGGTGTGTGCATTTCCTAATTAAGTCCAATCAATTTGATTGAACACAGCTAGACTCCATTGAAGGTGTACAACCATCTCAAGGATGATCAGAAGAAATGGACAGCACCTGAGTTAAATATACAAGTGTCACAGCAAAGGGTCTGAATACCTATGGCCATGTGTTTGCTTGTTCTCCCTGTGCTTGCGAGGGTTTCCTCCCACAGTCCAAAAACATGCCCAGTAGGCTGATTGGCTGTTCTAAATCATCCGTAGGTGTGAGTAGCAGTGCCATCTTCTGAGCTTCTGTTTTTGTTGAATACATGATTCAAATTGCTAGTTTTCCGTGTGAATTTGTACATCACCTTTATCTGTATTTAAAGTGGGATCATCATCATTTCACATCAATAATTTTTATGGGGTCTAATCATTTTTTCACATGACTATAGATCTAAATAGCATGAAATGAAATCTGTGGCACTGTGCAAGAACCAGATATCCCATTTGACCATTAAAGGTGAGTCCAGTGCACTACTGTGGACCTTAGGCATCATAGCACAATCTATAAAATTGTTAGAACAGTATTAGTATATTCGTAGGACAATAGGTGCCACTAGCAGTTCAAAGCATAAATTGTAATGATACTAAAGTGAGTACATCCTTATTGAATGCAGAGATTTCTATGAAAGCCTTCAATCCTCAAACTCAAGTCCGAGATATTTCAGAAGGGGGATTGGTCAGTCTGGCAATGTGCCGAGTAGTGATGAGGCAAGTGTTTCAGAGGGTTCTGAATCAGAACTTGACCAAACATCATTTGAAAGAAAGGAAAATGAAGGCTAAGTGCTCACTGTGGTGTATTAAATTGATACCTGTATGCAATTTGAACAAGAGTTTTTGCATCTGAACTACTTATTTGAAAGTTGTAATGTTGGTACAATGTCCATCTCAAAGAAAGATGCCATTTCCCAAGTTTTGTTGATTTTTAAAAATAAAATAAAATTTTAGGAGAACAAAAACTCATCTTGTTTTTTCTCGAAATGAACATTTTGTGAGTTGTCTGGTTCTTGCATGGTGCCACAGAAATCTGAAATCCTGATCTATCTTCTCATATTCCTCCTTTGATTTCAAACCAAAATGTCTTTGTGTTTAGCAAATAATAATAAAATAAAAATGCCATTCCAATATTTTCAAAGCACTTGTGGTGGGGTCAGAGGGGTCGGACTTGAATTACGTTGTTCTCTGAAGACTCTCTACATGTGTGGCTGACATCCAGAGGGTCTGTGTCATTGCTGGCAATGATGAAAACTATAGAAGAGGAACTGAAGGTCACCCTTTTCTTAGGCCTGTTGTCACGACTTTGTGACATCACGATGGGGCGCACAGGTTGGCTAGAGCAGGTCAGTGGGTGGTCCTTAATGCTGCGGTGCAGGTGAACCAGGCGGAAGCACAGCAACTGCAACACGCAACGGCGAAACTAGCAAACAATTCAACACACATGCAGAGGGTTAAAGAAACATTAAACTATCTTCTATGTTTTATGGGTATATAAAATACAGTATGCACTTTGTTTGTGTCATTGGATATCCCTACGCCATGATTCCTTCATTTCCTTTACCTTTCTGCTCATGAAGCCATATATAATTGGGTTGTAAGCTGTGCTGGACTTTGCAAAGAATAAGGGGATGATGGCAAAGGTGGGTGAGATGGCATTCTGCTTGCCAAATGCAACCAGCATGGAGACCACAACATACGGTGTCCAACACAGTAGATAACAGAAAATCATCAGCAGGAACATGGCAGCCAACTTCTTCTCATAGCGCAGGACCTTAATGATTTGTACTGTCTGCAGATCCTCAATGGAGTGCAACTACATTAAGAAATGGGGAAACAAGGAAATTATTAACTTTTATCTTCTATCCAAATTAATTCTATATTCACATGAAAATAAAATGGTCATGATTTTTTTTAAAGATTCCTTTTAAAAAAGCTTTTTTAGGTTTACATGAAGTGACCTTATGATATCGGAGCTCATTTATTCATCATTTAGTACAACTGTGAAAATATTTTATAAGAAAACCTGGAGAATTTTTTTAAACAAATGTTTTGCAATGCCCTTAGCAAAAAGTAGTTTATTCAAGTGTACTAAAAGTATACTAATTTTATACTAAAACTGACACAGTATACTTGAAGTTTACTTATTATATACTATGTTTTATGTATTTCAAAATAGTATAGTGAAGTATACTCGGTTTATACTGAATAGTATAAAGAAAAGTCTAAGTACATCAATACTAATAGAATAAAATATTTTTCAAGTATACTTAATAAAATAAACTTCAGGTATACTACTTTTTGCTAAGCGGTGGCATGGTGACGTAGTGGTTAGCACTTCTGCCTAACAGCAAGAAGTTCCTCGGTTCGAGTCCTGGGTTCAGGTGTTTCTGTGTGGAGTTTGCATGTTCTCCCTGTCCTTGCATGGGTTTCCTCTGGGTACTCCGATTTTCTCCCACAGTATAAAGACATGCACAGTAGGCTAATCAGCTTTTTCCAAATTGCCCCTAGGTGTAAGTGTGAGTATGAATGGTTGGGTGTGTTTTGCCCTGCAATGGTCTGGTGAGCTGTTCAGGGTGTACCCCACCTTCACCTAGTGTCAGCGCAGATAGGCCCAGCCTTCCCATGGGCCAAATAGTATATTTGTAAATTGTGTTTCTAGGACAGCTCAAAAATATATAGCACTGAAACAGCACTTGAGAATGCAAAACCTAGATACATATTACAGAAAAGGTGAATTACATGTGAATTTAATAAGATGAGAAAAAATGGTGTGGCATGATCACCCACACCCAGCACATCACACAGGGTAACTGCTGTTTAAGATTGTTTAAGCGTCTCAGCTGAAGTGCTACTCTGAAAAAATCAAACCAATATTAAACAGCCATTCAACATATGACTACAGTGATATCCGTTAATTGACACCTAAATATAAATTATTATATTTACTCTTAACCTCTGCAAATTATATGATTAGAAACTTATTAAGTTGAGGTTTATATTAATTATTCTTCTTATGTATAAATTTAATATTATTAGGAGTGAATATAAATTTAGTGGATTTTTATGAGTACCTAATTTCTTGGTATTTGAAACATTTAACAATGCCTGATAAATTAAGTACATTGTATATTTCCATGTAGAGTATCATCTAACAAAAATTAGGACTCTACATTTGACACTTTAGTCCCCTCTTTTGTCGTACCCTAATCAAATGAAATTAAGAGCGATAGTTTAATGATTTGAGACGCATGAACCCATTTGCCTTTAGTGGTTTCATAAATATTCTCAAAAATCAAATTGGCTATTTTATGGTTTTTCAAAGAGCACATAGGAATTGGCCAAAAATTATTTGGGATGCAGGAAGCGTACAATTAAAATGGTAAATATCCATTCGTTTATTACAGATGCTCATTTCTTGTTTATTTATGCTTTTGTTATTTTGGGGCTCAAATCTTCTTTTGTAGAAAACACTTACTTTAGAAGTAGGACTTCTCATCATATGTTTTGTTTGCTTACTTGCTTTTTCACATTTTTACAGTTTCCCCTCAAGACAAGAAACAGCAATAATTACCATGATAATGGTAGTAATTATAGTGGACTACTACTTAAGGAAAAGCATTAAAAATATTTACCTAGTTTTGTAATCTTTTAAGATCATTTTTGTAAAAGAATACACATCCATTTATCCATCCATCCATCCATTTCGCGAACCCCTTAATCCTAATGGGGTCGCGGGGGAGGCTGGAGCCTATCTCACCTGACTCTGGGCAAAGGCTGAACAGCTTGCCAATCCATTACAGGACAACACACACACAACCGTTTACACTCAGACTCACACCTAGGGGCACTTTGAAACAGACAATTAGCCTAATGTGCATGTTTTTGGACTGTACCCAGGATACCCAGAGGAAACCCACGCAAACACGGAGAGAACATTCAAACTTCATACAGAAATTCCCGGGCCATCTTGCTGCGAGGCGGATGTGCTAATTATTACGCCACAGTTCCACCCTAGGAATACAAACATCACTCTTTTTAATTCTAATACAGTACAAATATTGGCTGCCAACACTGATCTGGTCCTCATATTCACCACAAGAAGACTCAATTTGTTTTGTGTTCATGTATTAAAATTTAGGTGATTTTTTTTGTGTGGTTATGATTAAGGGAAACAAAACCTAGTGGAGTTTAAGCGAGTTGATCTAAATATACCTGGCCCCATACAGTTTGTATGCTATAAAAAAATCTGTGTTTCCTTGATGTCCTTGTCCAGATCCAAGGAGCTAACATTTTTCTTTTTTTGTCAGAGTCACTAATAACTTCTTGATCCTCCTTCACACCCTTGTTGAAGCCCTATTTGCCCAAGGACCAGTGAGATCTGCTGTGTCCTTTACTGGCTAAACAACAAAAACAACAACAACTACAACTAGGTCACCAGAAGGTGGCATAGTAGTATTATAAAGAAGAGTAGGTCAGTACAGTAGGGAAAGATTTGGTACTACAGTGTTTCCTTCATTTCTGTCTGCAGAGTGAATTTGTAATTAGTGTACATACACTACTGAGGACTTTTCCCATGCAAAAGGTGTCTTTTTATCTATAGCAGTCTCCTCCTTCATTCATTTAGGTTAAATGTTTAGTCATTACATTCCCCCTTTCATTGTTTCTGTTATTCAGTGTTTTCTGTGGTTCACTTTCAGCTTCAGACACTGTCTGTCTCCTGCCTTATTCTATAAGTCATGAAGACATTTCATCATCACACTGTGTTACAACAAGGCAGTCAATCAGTGAGGACAGTTCAGTCTCTATGTTGTTAATACTCTGGGAAATGTATTAGAGTAACTGAATCAGGAATGGAGTAATGAATCAGGAGTATTACTGTGTATGATGTGCTACTGGATATTCTGATGAGAAGGTGTGAGCTTAAAGTGACCTTAATACAGCTGAAAAGTAGTTTATACTCAGTGAATAGTTTTACAGAATTAAATGACCGGGGGAGCGAACACATGCGTTCACTGACCTTTCGCGTGGCACCAACTGACAGATATAACGTCAGATCCTTGTTGTTGTATAATACTACTAATTAGTAAAGTAGAACTAATACTATTAATAACATTACTACTGTGAAGACATTAGTTACTGTGTCATTAGTGGGGAAATTAGAATTTAAAAACTTTCCTCTTCCAGGTCTTTGGACACTCGCATTCTCTGTCTTACTTGAAGATGAAGTTGAACTTCTAATTATCTAATTAGATCCCAGTGTTTGACCTACTGGAAAGTTCCTGTCTATGTAAATGTAATGACTATCCTAATATTATTTCCGGAAGCTGTCACATGTCTAGTAATAGTAACATGAACAGTATATAGCTCAGGCGAAACGTAAAAACTTACTAGAGCCGAGCGTGTACTCGTGGACTGCGGACAGGCAAACACACACACTATTTCCTGCGGAACGAAAATCGGCACTTCACAGTGCCTTCTGCATAGCTCACGCAAAAGGTAATTACATTTGAAGCCCCACCTCCAAAACTTCAAGGCATATCTACATGAGTAGACTCAGATGTGACCATCGTACACACATTTAGAAAGCAAAAAATGACAGCTTAAAACAGCGAATACAATACAATGTTAATTTTTACTTTTAGGCTTGGTCACTTACTGACAATTGTAATTACATTTTAATCACATCAGTCTAAAATTTTTCCATTATTTTATTTTTAGTCATAATTGACTCATTCATTCATTCCTGCCGATCACAATTAGCTTAATGTATATGTCTTTGGACTGTGGGACGAAACCAGAGTACCTGGAGAAACCCACACCAGCATGTGTGGAACATGCAAACTTCACACAGAAACACCCTCACCGAGCCAAAGACTCGAACCCAGGACTTGGACAACAAGGACCCAGGACATGCTACCCACTACACCACTGTGCTGCCCCATTATTTAGTCAGTAGGCCTCAATTTTAATTTTCTGTTTTTAATTTTAGTCTAAATTTAGTCAGTGTTTTAGTTCTAACTGTCTCTAACAGCTTTATGAGACTGTAATAGACTTTACTAAAGGATATTTCTACTGGCTGTAAAAATTCCCTTGAGGAGTCATTTTAAGCATCTGATGATAAATATTGATATGAACTTCTAGCCATGATAATTTTGTAATTGTACATTCCATTTAACACTCACATACATTCCATTTATGGATGTGAGTACTGTATAAAAATAAGACTCAATTGTAATTTGTAACTGTCAGTAATGGATTCGTTTTTTCTTTTATGATGTTTTGATCTCTAAATTGTTATTTTTTTTATGTCACAGTTTTGGAGCAATCCACTATTATGTAAACACAAAAGCGTTTTTCTTACCATGTACACTGTGTAAAAAATGTTTCCATAGCAGTAGGCCATGATGCCCACAGGAACAAAGAAGCAGGCAAGAAGAAAGAAAAGGATGAAGGACACATCATTGGGGTCTTTAGAGGCCCAGTCCAAAGAGCAGCCCAGTTGATGAATCTCCAGGGTGTACCTGTTCCAGCCCAGGAGAGGAGCGCCAGTCCATGCAAGTGAGTAGAGCCATATGTGTGAGATGACCCGCCAGGCCCAGGGGAAGTCTATGACCTTGGCATGTACTATTCGGATGTAGCGTTCATATGCCAGGGCACATAGGGTCATGATGGACACGATACCTGAGAATGAAAAGCTAGAATTGGCTCAGTAAAAATATGATGCATATCACATACTGGACGATTTTAAATACGATAATGTACGCCACTCTCTCAGATATTTGCTAAGGTGCTTAATCCTACTAGGGCTGCCAGGAGGCTGCAGGCTATTCCAGCCAACACTGTATGTAGGTGGGGTTCACCCTGAACCATGCACATTAGGCTAATTGGCTGTTCCAAAAAACTGCCCATAGGTGTAAATGTAAGTGAATAGTTGTCTGTGTGGTGGACCTGCAATGGACTGGCAAGCTGTTCAAGGTATACCCCGTCTTCGACCAGAGTCGCTGGATAAGCTCCAGCCTCCCCATGACCCAAATAAGATTAAGAGGTTCGGCGAATGAATGAATGTTATATATTCTTCCCCATTCACAGGTGCCATTGTTCTATCACTATCACCATCATCTATGCTACGGCTGTTTGGCACAAGAGCAAAACCCTGCCTTCCATTAAGAGTGTCGACCTAAATCTAGGTCTCTCTCTCTCACACACGCACACACACTAACACACTTTCCCTCTATCTCCTTCCACAGTTGTTACCATGATATGCTGGTTTCTGTCTCCTACGCAGCTCTTCTTTCAGAAAATCAACTGGTCTGTAGAGGCAGAGCAATTAAGTGTATGAGATATTTGCATACCCACATCTTGTTTATGCTGACCTAATTAGCCAGATATGTATAAATTACTCCACTTATTATGTAAACATATTCTTCAAGTGAATAGAGTATTGTGAAGTAAATGAAAAGTGATACTGTTAATTCAGGGATAACCTTTTCAAAATAGACTTTTAATCAAGATATTAAAGCATTCAGCTGGTGTATATGCTTGTTTTAGAACTATTTAAGGTGGCATGGTGGTGTAATGGTTAGCACTTCTGCCTCGCAACAAGATGGTTCTGGGTTCATGCCCTGTGATGGTCTTTCTGTGTGAAGTTTGCATGTAAAATATGTAAAAAAAAAATAAACCATATAAGATAAGCTTGCTTTTCTTTATATTTCTGTGTAGTATTAGAGTTTTAGTATTGCTAAAACTGTGAATGGGATTTAAAAGATGCTGTTAGCTACACTGCACTTACCCTCTGTTTGGAGCACACAGAGCTCACCTGACCTGCCTCTATAGTGGATAAAATATGTAAAAAGTAACTATAAAATGTTGTTTGAGTTTTGTTTTTTATGTTCCCATATTACATATTGAGTGTGGCACGTTAGTGTAGTGATTAGGGCAGTGGTGGCTAAGTGGTTAAGGCGATGGGTTGCTAATCCAATGGTCAGCAGTTCAATCCCCACTATCACCACTGTTGGGCCCTTGAGCAAGGCCCTTAACCCTCAATTGCACAGTTGTATAAAAAATGATAATTGTAAGTCACTCTGGATAAGAGTGTCTGCCAAATGCTGTAAATGTAATGTAACGTAATTAGCACATCTGCCTCACAGCTAGAAGGTCCTGAGCTCGGCAAGGCCATTTCTGTGTGGAGTTTGCATATTCTCCTGGTGCTTGTGTGGGTATCCTCCGGGTACTCTGTTTTTTTCCCACAGTACAAGGACATGCTCATTAGGCTAACTGGCCGTTCCATATTGTGTGTGTTCAGTTCAGTTCATCTTTATTGACAGACTAGAAAAGTCCATTAGAAAAACACACAGACACTCAGGAGAAGAGAGAGAGAGAGATGCTGACACCTTATATAGTGTAAGCGTGAATGATTGTTTGTGTTGTCGCCCTGCTATGGACTGGTAAGCTGTTCAGGTTGTAATCTGCCTTCACCTCGAGTTGGCTGAGATGGGCTTCAGTCTCCCCACGACCCTAGCAGGATTAAACGGTTCAGCGAGTGGATGTTATACCCCTCATGCTTGGAGGATGTCACTGAATTGAATAGTCCCCAAAATAGAACAGGGACATACAATAATAAATCGTGATGTGGCCAAGTCATCTTGGTGCCCATTTTCAGCACCCTGCCACCCGTAACCAGCACAGTTCATAGTAAGTCCAGACACACACTGCAGTGTATGGGTGAAGTAATACTGGATAAGCAGTGATCCACTCTGAGATCCACTCCACTGTGACAGTGAGAGTGTATGGCACTGGCATGCTGAAATCCACTACATCCTCCAAAAGTTACCAAAACCTCACATTGTTGATGATGACTTACCGAACAGACTGTTGCTGAATCCGTCCCACACACACGTGGTGCTGTCCCACACCCATCCTCGCTCCAAGCACGAGACCAAGGTGAAGTAGGACCCGATCACCGACACCAGCAGGTCGCTCACACTGATATTCACCAGCAGTAAGTTGGTGGGCGTCCGCAGTCTCTTAAACGTGTAGTAAAGTGTGAGGACGAGCAGGTTGTTGCAGAACCCCAGCACACTGATGGATCCGATAATAAAAGCGAGAAGTTTGTACGTCTCGACGGTGAACAGCGCAGTGTCCGCGGTGTCGTTCAGGGCAGTCATCGCAGGAGGGATGCAGCGTCGTCCATTCTGGTGCACCGGTGCTGGCTGGATCGGAGGGACCTCGCACGGATCAGACTGTGAGAGACTCCGCGCTCGACTGTCCTTCATCCCCGTCAAAGCGTCCTCTGGCTGCACCGCGCACAATTCTCAGGACGCGCGCGTGCTGGGGTGCTCAGGCGCGCGCTCTCCAGTTACGCATCCTCCATATAAATAAACCTTTCCCATAATAACATGATTTACTTCGCTTGAGGTAGTAGTCATGATGTTGCAACTTAGATTTATATTTATATTCAGCCGTACACGTAAATATGGACAGATCATACTCAGATAAACCTGAATTAATCATTATATCTTAAAAAAAAACTTATGTTGCCATAAGTAGTCTATATTCTTCTTATTATTATCATCCATCTATCATCTATCTATCTTTCTTATCCATCAAGTTTTTGGTGGAAGCTGAGATCAATCCCAGTTGACTTTGGCTGAGAGGTGGGACCCTATTGTATTGCAGGGCTTACAGACACAACCATTCACACTTACATTCCCACCCATGGGAAACTTAAAGTCGCCTGCATGTCTTTGGACTGTGGGAGGAAACCGGTGCACCCAGAGAAAACCCACACAGGAACCGAAAGTGCATGATTTTTGAATTTTACTCATAAAGACCCTTACTGGCAGCGAGATTCAAACCCAGAACCGCCCTGCAGTGAGGTGACAGTGCCAACCATTGAGCCAACGCACTACCTGTTTCTTTTTCTTCTTCTACATTTTTTATTACATAAACAAGATTGTACAGTCTTGTTCATATGGAACTGTCACTATTTCCAGCGGAACAAGCATTACAGGGTTTTTTTTTTTTTTTGTGGTTTATGCCATATTAGCTGGTGATGTGGGAGACTGTAATAATACCACAGTGTACATAATGTGAGAGTATCATATTAAAACACAGTACATTGCTCCCAAACATGAGGCTACTATTAAGTCAGTCTTATTAAGGATTATATTTTTATTATACTCTCTGGATCCAGTTCTTTAAATGATGAGGGAAGACAGAAATGATTTACAGATTCAGTGAATTTATTAAACCATGTACCTAACTACAGTAACCTGTAACCTGCCCAACTTTAAATTACATTAACAATTGTTATAATCTATAACTGAAAAATAAATTAAAAGTATAAAACACTACTCTATATACAGATTTATGATGGAATCATGCATGTTTAAGCATGTAAATCCCCACCTCATTCAATCATTTATTTAAAATTATATTATTATTTGAAATTAATAGGCAATGTATACAGTTATGGAACAAGTCCTAATGGTTTAACGGTCTAATTAATTCTGTTAATTAATGTTAAATTCCTCCCCAAATACCCACAATTCTTTATGCAGTTTTGGAGTCAGTGAAAGTCTGTTGGTGTACATGCATTTAATTTACAGCACAGTGATAAGAAATACGTTGCAGGAAATAAAAACATGATTTAATTACAATTTTATGTTCTCCTCTGTAATACAGCCATAAGAAATTCATCCATATCTTGTTGCAGCAGAAATCCACAGACTGACCTGATTTCTCTTGCTTCTTCTTTCATCTGATATGATGGCAATTCCATCCCTCCATCCATTCATTATCTTTTCCACTTATCTGTCAGGGTTGCAGCATAAGCTGGAGCCCCAACTGACTTCAGAGTACACCCTCAGTAGGTCACTAGTCTATCGTGGGGGTCAAATATAGAAAAATATCATATTCATCAAAATATTTTGTAAATAAAACTCTGAGTTATCATGAAAAGTCTATGTAAATTAATAATCAATTATATTATTGATGCTTTCTTACAGTTTCTGCATACATATATATATCTTTTTGATGAATTTTTTTTAAATGCTTAGATGTGCTTAGATTTTTTTGGAAGTTGTATTGTTGATGCTTGGTTAAGCTTTTTATTAATAAATAAGCATAAATATGTAAAAATGAATGATTGTGTAATGTTCTTGAGCCCATAAACTCCTGAATACTGATGACGCAAAATGGTGAAATGAATTGAAACATTTTAATCTAGAATGGTATGTTGATATGTCTGCTCTAGTTAATTGTAATTTATCATTTTTAATCTCTCAGACGACTTTGTTTCAGGAAGCTGTCTCTGTTAATTCCCTTCAGTTTCATTCATTTACTGTTCCTTTTAAATGATTCGAATCAGACTCACCATAGCAGCAAAATACATCATGCCAAAACAGGATGAATCCGATACTGATACTTCCTTTCTAAGGCAGCGCCTACACTTGCTTTCAGGATGTTACTGGCATAAAAGATACTATTTAAAGACCATTTCCGAATCAACAATGTGATAGATGAAGTAGGCCACAATTTGCATAAGTACATGCTTTTCGCCTCAAGATAGAAATGTGCAAAATACAATTTGACTTGGGAATATTACGCTCATGGTGGGAATACACTATGGATGGGGACATCAATCCATCACAGGGCACCAGACACACATTCACCCACTCATTAATACCAAATGTAATGAGGACCCATGTTTTTCATTCTCATAAATAAAAATAAGTCCTGTTAAAATTTCACAAATATTGCACTATAATGCTTTGCCATATCTAATTTTACATCCCTATATCCAAAATGAAGATTAATAAAATTATTGTAGAAACTTGACTGTTTTTGGACTGTGGGAGGAAACCAGAGCACCCAGAGAAAACCCACGCAAGCACAGGCAACACGCAAACTCCACACAGAAACACCTCGAGCCAGGGAATTGAACCCAGGGCCTTCTTGATGTGAGGCGAACGTGCTGCCCTGAAGGTAAATGAAGATATTTTTTGCTTTTGCCACAGCATGTCTGACATGCATATCTTTATAATTTTATAATAATGATTAGTGTTAGAATTTGGGAACAGGAAGTGTTGTCTCAGGGTCCTTTCGCTGGGTCACCAAAGGAGTGGATAAGTTGGTGAATAGGAAATAAACTCAGCCTACATGCTTAAAATCGAAATTCTTTGATGCATAAATATAAAGAATCTCAAGGAGTAACAGTGTTTAGTTAAGCAATAGATAATAGTGAAAATTGCAGTGTTCTATAGAAAGATACCGGAGAATAATGACACAAAGCATTCATCAGCTCTGAACGTCACAGACCTGTCACAGTGATTTTCACTATATATATTTAGAAATTTTTATATTTTGGAAATATTTTGTTGAGTAGTCACTCAGCAGACTATGGCGGCAGAGTGACAATGTCCTCAGTGGAGTCTGCTGGCGACAGCAGTGATGTCCTCTACAGAATCAGGTGGCATGATGTTGGAGACGGCCCTGTGAGCTTCCAGCAAGGGTACATTGCTGAAAGTTTCCCTGTTTGCCTCCAGCATGAGCATTTTGTTGGAGACCACTGTGTTGGCCTCTGGAATGAGCACATCTTGGATGCTGCCCTGTTAGCCTTTTAGCATGTCCTTGGCTGGAAGGATTACCTTGTTGGCATTAAGTTTGAACTTGGCTTGGGAGGCTGCCTCGTCAGACTTAGGCATGAGCTTAGTTTGGGAGGCTGCCTTGTAAGCCTCAGACTTATGACTGGTTTGGGAGGTTGCCTTCACTTCCAGACATTGTTCCATCTGATTAAACAACTGAATACATGTTTTCGTGTTTGAACATTGTTTTAAAGTAGACTGTTTTTTTTTTTTTAACCCTTATTCTAAATACTGACTGACATTTTCTCTATTCTGATTATGAGAAGAGCGGCTTTAATGCTATTTTCCTCATTCAACTTAGGCTACATATAGTAACATGGTTGTAGTTTTATTTTATACTGTATTAATTTTTTATATCTGTGTTTAACCCATCAAAAGTAAACACACACACACACACACACACACACACACACACACACACACACACACATAAACAGTGGGCACACACACACACACTCGGAGCAGAGGGCTGCCACACACTGCAATGCCTGGAGAGCAATTGGGGGTTAGATGCCTTGCTCAAGGGCACTTCAGCCATGAATGTGGAGGAAGGGAAGGTGCAGCTCACTTCCCCGCCACCACACATTTTTCCTGCTGGTTCAGGAATCAACAGTTACAAAAGCCGCTTCTCTAGCCATTAAGCCACAGCTGCCCCGTGGCCTAATTTATGAGGTTTCTTGTCCATGTGTAATGTCTAGGATCCAACAGCTAAAAATTGGCTCCACTCTTACTAGCCTTAGGCTAAATAAATCGTGTCTGATTGGAATATGTGTGTATTGCTTTGTCGCGACTCCAGAAGTACCATATCCCATGACCCTACATCGTTATCTATGGAGCCTCTGTTATTGTTAGGGTTGCAAGAATTTTGTTGATTTCCCCCCCCCCACATTCTACTGCCTATTGATGGGATGTAATATTTTACTGGTCTGTTGTTGGGCATGAAAGGAAAGACATTAATTTTCAGATAAAATACTGAGCATGTAGCTTTATTGTTCTTTATTACGTGCCCCCTACATGCATTTTTTCCCTATAAGCTCACAGTGTTTTTCCTTACTTATCAGTCTTATGCTACAGGGTTAAGTTTAAAGTGTTTGGACAACACTGGAAGCCTTCAAAAATTCATTATTTATCATTTAACACTAATTAAATATTTAAATCTCATAACGTCAGATGTGCGCAACTCAGTGGAGGTTCACTTTGCTCAATTAACTGTAATGGAGTCGTGCAATTCCATAGAGTGTCTCACGGGTGCATTTGCAGGGGGTCACGCAGGGGGTCACACAGGAGGTCGTGTGTGTGTGTGTGTGTGTGTGTGTGTGTGTGTGTGTGTGTGTGTGTGTGTT
>JAQMYF010000027.1:23560549-23574139 GCA_030014195.1 Neosilurus mollespiculum
CAGTATAAGAATATATTCACTGATAATGACTTTAAAGCACTTCTGTAAGTCGCTCTGAATAAGAGCGTCTGCTAAATGATGTAAATGTAAATGTAAATGTAATTCGTTGTAACAGAGCACACCTGACTGTCAGAACAAAATATGTTCAAATAAACAATAAAAATATAATTTCAGTTCACGTTTCTTATGGTCTTGTGTAGTATACACTTAAATGATTATTTACCTCAGGCTCAGTGGTTATCCACCTCACCTTTAGCGAATAATTTTAGGTATTATTTAAATGTATGAGATATTAATGAAAAAATAAAACTACTGCCCTTCTTCTTACTAATATGTATGCAAGACTCACTACTCCTAAAGTACCTTAAAAGCTGTCAGTTTAGTGAATTGTACAAATCCTAGACATTTGTCTGGCATTACTAAGAGATTTTAGTAAGATCTTTTTTTTACCATGAAATTATGTTTCTGCCAGTCTGATAACAAAGCATTCCCACATTGCCTTGTTATCTTGTTGATCTCTTTTTTTCTGTCTTGTGATACCTCAGTTGGTGTGAAAGACTCGAGGACTGGAGTCAGGTGTAAAAGAAAAAGGAATACTGTGTTTGTTGCACTTTCTCTTTTTTCCCCTTGGGTTTTCAGCATAGACAGTCGAACTCAGAAGATAAGAGGGGTAAAAATAATCAAAAGCACACACTGAACACAAACTTTGTAAGACCGTGCTGGTACCCCACAGTTCAAAGCAAGACACACAAGCCATATATCACTGTCCTATTCTTATACACATATACTGACCATGGCTTGCATATCTGCTTTCTTTTAATGTCTAGTCTAGATTTCATTTTCTATCCTAGCCTTATTTTTATCTTATTTATTATCCTGTATCTCTAGAAGTCAAAAAAAAGGGTTTTTGTTACTGTTATGAAGATATCAACATCCATTCAAATATGGCATACCATTGTCTTGGTATTGTTTATTTGATTGATCACTTACCTAATGTTTAATAATTCTAATAAAAAGTCTGCTTGGGCAGACTACAAGGACCTGATCGCCACAGCCATCCACGACCGGGAGTCAATGGGAGCTCTCACGGGAGGGAAGGATGTTATACACTCACTTTTCTGTCACTCATTGCGATCACCAGTCAATCACGGGTGTCTGAGAGCTCATTCATACATGGATAGCGCTTTCCCTCTGGATGTGTTAGGCTGCCTCCCAACAAGGCAAAGAGGTGGGTGGCATGTTACAGAGGGGACATATGCATGTTCACCCCCCCCTCCTTGGTTGGTGGTGGTCATACAATACAAGGCAGTGTTTGATGGGTACAAGGGGAAAAATGGAGGGAACACCCCCCTGACCACACACACACACACACACACACACACACACACACACACACACACACACCCACACACACACACACACACACACACTTTAATTTCATTTTTGCAATATCGAACAATCTAGTTTTGTCCATTGTTTGTTTCCTAACCAGTTTTTGTTCCAATTTATCTTCTCTTATTGTACACTAGCTTTGTTTGAGAAAGGTACATACAAGCTTAACTTCCTCAATATTTTATTTACTACCTCAACTTGAATAATTTTTAATTATAAGACAGTATATTTGCTCTATAGAAGAGCACATCATATAATTGATAATAATTAAAACAATTTATTAAAAAACAAAATAAAATCATTGGATTGGATCATGGCTTGGATGAAATGTGTACTTTTATGACAAGAGGACATGTTCAGGAAAAACAACCCTCTCCTGAATGATAGCGTGTGTAAAATCCATACAGCTGAATATTTAATGGTCTTTCAGCTACTTATAATTGCAGTTTTTGAAGCCCTTAATGCACACAGAGTAATATTTCTGACCAGAACATGGTCCTCTTTGTGTGTGTGTGTGTGTGTGTGTGTGTGTGTGTGTGTGTGTGTGTGTTTCAGTGCACAATTCTAATGAACAGTGTGGGCTGAATGGTTGGTTCCTGTCAACACATTACTATGCTGTCGGTTTGTTCCTCTACCTTTCATGGCTCCTTCTTTATGGTGTTCCTTTTTTTTTCCTTTCCTTCTCTTTTGAGCTGGACTGTCAGGAGAGCTTCTTTAGGTACACTTAATGAAACTATCTTTGACAATTTCACTCCTTTAACTCACAGGAACCTTATGCTAAACAATGCTATCCTCAAACACAATCTCCACCTCTCCTTTCATGAATATGCCCAATTAACTCTTTTCTGCACAGACTACAGGCATAATTACAGAGTACATTTATATTAGAGGATCGGATTTATATTAGTGGTCGGGACGGGACTCATTCTAATTATAAAATTCACATGTTAATGTATTATTGGGGTTTTAACTCCACATGTATTATAATGCATGCAAAAACTGCTATATTTATAAAAACTATATTTATAAAAGGGAATCTTATATTTATGAGGTTTTGCTCCTCAGTTCGGTAGTATTGCTATGGAGGCTAATCAGCAAGATTCTGTAAGAGGTCTGTGTTTTTTCCCCTTACCCACACTGCCCACCACCTGTGTGTTTCCAATTACCAAAGTTTTTCGAATAACCAAGAGGGCTGATATGTCTCCTGCACTCTTGATCCATCTCTCAGTCAAACAAAATTTATCGATTGTATTTTTTTAAATTTAAGTATTGTACATAGGTTTGCATTCATGTTTTATGTTTTTATATTCTGTTGCTCTGAAAGATAAAAAAAAAATAGGTTGCTGTGAAGGGCACTTACCTTTAAAATGCTGTGCCCTGACTATATTGCATACATGTTTTAATTGTATTATCAGTTGGACACAAATAGCAATCATGGAAAAAGATGTAATTATTCTGATCCAGCTGTGTGGGAAGCAGAACACTACTACTTTATATTGCTACAAATGATAACTGCAATTCCCACACAATTCATCCACTTGATTTTCTAAAGCCCTGTTTGTACACTTTAGGCCTCTCAGGTACTTTTCACTATCAGTATTTGGCTCAGAAAAAAAAAGTTAAAAATACTTCAGGTATTCATTTTGCTGCAGTAAATCGTGACTGCAGGTTGCTAAACATTTAGTGTGTTTGGATAAATTCAGTCAAAGCAGAGTTCAATCATTCATCTGACAAACCACTTCATCATACTAAAGTCACAGGGAGGCTGGAGCATATCTCAGCCATTTCTTGTAGTAGGCGGGGTTTACATTTATGGCATTTGTCTTATCCAGAGTGAATTACATTTATCATTTTTATTCAACTGAGCAATTGAGTTAAGGGCCTTCCTCAAGGAATCTCAAGTGGCATCCTATTGGTACTGGGGCTTGAACCCCAACCTTCAGATCAATAAAACAGAGCTTTATCCACTGAGCCACCGATGCCCTTGTAGTGGCAATGGTGACTCAGCTTGGCAGTTCATCACACACACTTAGCAGCACTTTGGATTATCCAAGTAGCCTAATGTGCATATCTTTGGACTGTGGGACGAAACCGGAGTACCTGGAAGAAACCCACACAAACATAGATAGAACATGCAAATTTCACACAGAAACGCCCTCGCCAAGCCAGGGACTCAGACTTGCTGTGAAGTGGACATATGAACCACAATGCAACTGTGCCAGCCTAAAGTGTAGTTTTATCTGGAATTTGCCAGCAGAAGTTTTGTGAGAGTTTAAGTACAGAATATCTGTAGGTAGCCTTACTGTACATGCTCATAATGCACTAACTCAGATAACAAATTTGTAAACAGATAATAACGAAATAAAAAAAGGACAAGCTAACAAAGAAACCAGGAACAGATTCTTTTTACATTTTATAATTGCAAGCTGATGGGGGAGTATATAATTACATTCTGATGGCTTGTGATGAATTATTAAATTTCAATTTGACATATTTATTTAATATCTAATTTTAATATGATTTAATATCTGTGGAAAAATCTTCTAAATAATAAGAGCTTTATTTGATTTGGGCCAAATAATATTTTACTTATACTGTATGATGTATACTGTATGATTCCCTACTATATTATTCATAACATGTATAAATAACCTCTTAAATAACCTTTTTTAATCAATTGTTAAATATTGAATTAATTTTATTAATGAGAATGATGCATATTAACAATAGGCCTACAGTAGCTAAAAAAAACTGATAGCTGAGTACTTGGAAACTCTGAATTTGCATTGTATTTCTCTATAATTTTCTGCCTTAAACCTACTTATTTTGGCACTAGTATGTACATTTTATCCATCAATCTGTCCTTAAGAGAAGGGACATGATTTTTTTTAATTGTCTATGTTGTGCAGGGTGACCGTGTAACTATTAATCCCCTCTATGGATATTTCAGCAAGGATACTTTATTCCCTACTAAAAAAAAATTAAATAAAAATAAGCCACTGCCTAAGCTGTTCCCTCCTACTTGAGTTGCTGTACCAGAATAAACCTAATTTCCACTATGAATACCCACATTAGTATGATAAAGTTAAACACCGGCTGTGGATCAAGAAGTAAAGCTGATGTCTTTGCATACAATTTGAATTCAAGGGTTTCAAAGAACATTATATACAACATTTAATATATGTGGTATGGCATATTTTAAACAATACAGATGTATAATATGTTGGTGTTTAAATGTTAAACTGCCTTGCTTTTGCTAAATCACAGAGTCTGACAGGCAGATTTACCCTATGTTGGATTTATTGATATATGTGTTTATAAATGCAGGCCATGCGCTGTACCTCAGGCAATCAGATCGCAGGAAGATGGTAAATATTCTGCTAGAATCTCTGATTCTAACACCAGCATCCAGCAAGGGCAAGAAAATCAATAGGATTTATTAGGTTTCAAAGGGCCTTTGAATCCCTTTAAATCCCTCTATAACAACACACTTGCTACCATCGTATCACCTCATGGTGAGGCTGGCGTGTTTGAAATCAAGACCGGTGTACTTCAAGGAGACACGCTTGTACCCTTCTAGTTATTCATTCATTCATTCATTCACTCATTCATTTTCTAAGCCACTTAATCTTAATTAGGGTCGCAGGGAGGCTGGCGCCTATCTCAGCTGACTCTGGGCGACACACATGCAACCATTCACGCTCTCACTTTTACACCTAGAGGCAATTTGTAACCACCAATCAGCTTACTGTGCATGTTTTTGGACTGTGAGAGGAAACCAGAGTACGTGTAGGAAACCCATGCAAGCACAGAAAGAACATGCAAACTTCACACAGAAACGCCCAAGCCCTGGAATTGAACCCAGGACCTTCTTGCTGTGAGGCGAACATGCTAACCGCTGCGTCACTATGCCGCCCCCATGTTCATTATCGTCCTTGATTATGTATGTTGTCTCTCCCTTGATACCATGAAAGAAAAGGGTTTATTGATCAAACCACTTTAAAGTAGCCAGTGATTACTTCTATTCCTGATTGCTGAGAATATCAAGAATACGGAAACTCTTCTTCAGTTGTTAGAGAAAGCAGTAAATTTGGCCTGTATTGTAATGAAAACAGTATTCATATCAACCACCACCTTATTTCTCTTCAGTTTCCCAAATTCTGTTTTTCATCATGTGGCTGCATGGCACATATTCTTCTAGTGAGAAGATTCTGGGATTGAACCTTGACAAAAACATTTCTGTGTGGATTTTGCATGTTGTTTCTGTGCAGGTGTAGGTTTTCTCTGGATATTACTCCCACAGTCCAAAGTCCTGCACATTAGGTCAACTGGTTGCTTTAAATTGTCCCTAGGTGTAAATGAGAGTGTAAATGGTTGCTTGTATGTGTTAGCCTAGTGTGTAGGAGATGTAAGCAGGAGTTTCTCTTTGGCGTTACAGTTTGCAAGTGAAGTGACTAACAGGAGTTAATGAAATTGTGTTCCTTATTATTGTTTCTGATGAACACCCTTGAAATTCCCCTTCACCAGTTTAATAAACTGCACATGATTGAAGCAACTGGTTAAATAAATTAGTGTTAATTTAATAAATCACATTTGGGATACATTCACAGGGTTTTGAATATTGTTATCATCATTAATTGTTTCTCAATTAATTGTTTCTGATCTCCAAACAAATTCAGTATAATAGGCAATAAAAGGCAAGCTGTGCAAAGTAAATAAATAATTAAATAAAAATACAGTTTTAAAATGATCTTGTGATTTACTGAAGATTGACCCAGCGATGGTCTGACAAACTGTTCAGCATGTACACCGACTTCGGCCAGAGTCAGCTAGGATGGGCTCCAGCCTCGCCACAATCCTAATAAAGGATAAAGCAGTGCGGAAAATTACATGAAAAGTAAAATTTATTGAAGGACAATAGCTTACCAGCACTTATATTTCCTATGTGAAAAAGTAACTGCCCCTCAATTACTTAAACCAGATTTATTTGATAAAGGGTTCAAATAGACTAGTCACACCTAAGATTGACTGTCGCCAGCCCTGTTGAATATACACATCACTTGAACACCTTGTTCGCCCCCCTCATAGTTGACTACAGCCACTTGCCACGAGTAGCTTCGAAACTAAACTTTTAAGTTGTTTAGAGTGGTGAGGTCTCATATGTATTATAAAAATTATAAGTTTTATCCTTTAAGGGGGGTAGGGGTTTGGATAGAGCTCAACCCCTGGCAAATAGAATAGCTGGGCATATTTATGCTTATGAAGAAATGTTGTTTTTTTTCTTTTCTGTTCAAAAAATAAATAAATAAATAATACAGTGTTTAGTATATGGTCTACAATAATGTTAAAGCTGGAACTTTCCATTTAGTGTGTTCTCTGTATGTTGGTTGAACAATAAATTCTTGCCAGTAGATGGCAATAGAACATTAAAGTTCAAGGTTCCCCACAGCTGCAAAATGGATTGGACACTGGAGTGATTTTAGGAAATGTGGGTCATTCTTAGGTCATTTAGCTTAACTTAATGTTAAAGGGATAGCTAAAGGTGTAACATGCAGAAAAAATATTTTTCGCTCATAGTTTGTATTATAAGAATAAAAGTTTGATCTGAGGGCTGAGGAAAAATCTGAGGGCTGAGGAAAAAATGGTCAATGCCAATGAGGCACAAAGTATAAGACAGTATTTTATTTTAATAATATTCTAAATTGAGTCAGTCTTTGTTGTTTTTGATGTTGTTGTTGTTGTTTTTTGTTCTGGTTTACTCCAACCTTCTAGAAATATGCAGGAGGGTGGTGTGGTTTGGTTATGCTAAATTGCCCCTAGGTGTGTATGTGTGTGTGTGTGTGTGTGTGTGTGTGTGTGGTGCCCTGTGATGGACCACTCAGGATATACTATCCACCGAATCCTTTTTGTTGATATCTGAGTTAAGGGAGGTGGTCCTACATGTATTATGGTCATATCTTTTATCAGTGAAGAAAAAATGTTATTGATAAATTAGATATTTTCTCACAGAGTAAAAAGATCCAGTGTTGCTCCTACTCAGAGCATCTGTGGATTCTCAAACTTGGCATGAATATTTCTTAATTTCTCTGTAAAATCCACTGTATTTCAGGCTTTCTTTGCTTTGTTTTGCTTGGAAAGCTTCCCAGAAGTAAAATAAATGTGTTTGCAATACACCCTCAATCCACTCTAATCAGTTTTGGCTGGCAAACAACCTGACACATGAACAGTAGCAATTGTTTTTTTGTTTAAGAGACTTTAGTTTTCTTACTGCTTATTAAAATTCTTTTGTGAAAGGCTTGGCACATGTAGCTCTGAATGATTGTGAAGCGGACATGTGACAAATCTTTGGTGACTGCTGGCTTTACTGGGCTTTGGGCTTTCTAATGAGAGACTGGCATGCAATCTACACATAAATGGCCTGAATTAGCAGTTTGCACGCACAAGGTTTGAGGGTAGTCCAAAACTGGAAATATAGATGCTTTTCAAATGCTTTGGTTCAAGGAACCACAAGTTCAAAAACTTTGTTAGTCAAGCTTCATATATATATATATATATATATATATGTGTGTGTGTGTGTGTGTGTGTGTGTGTTTGTGTGTGTGTGTACTGTATATACATGTATTTAGTACTCTGTACATTTTACATTACTTGAATTAATTCTACACTGAGATAATTATTCAGACATACTTAAGTAGATATATATTTACAGTGGGTATAGAAAAGAAACACCCCCCTACAAAATATTGACATGTTGTTACTTTGCAGCCTGGAATGAACGCATACACAAAAAGTTTTCAAGCTATATTTACTCACTGCAATTTATAACAGCCAAACGAAAAATAGAATACCAACAGTCCAGAAAACAAATAAAAAAATACAAAATACAGAATCACTGAGATTGTTCAAGGATTATCCCCTCTGTCAGTACTTTGTAGGACATTTACTTGTTCCTTTTACACTGGGTGGTCAACTTAAGGTCACTGTCATGTGGGAAAGTGAACATTCTTCCCATTGACAACTTTGTGGCAGAATGCAGCAGGTTTTCCTCAAGAATTTGCTGGTGGTAATTTGCCATCCACTTTTCCTTCTATTTTGACAGGTGCCCCAGTCCCTGCTGCACAGAAACACCCCACATCAGGAGGCTATCACTTTTATGCTTTACTCTCGGTATGGTGCTCTTCGAATGGTAAGCTTTACTCTCTTTCTGCCAGATATACCATTTGACAATGAGGCCAAATAGTTTGATTTTCGTCTTATTTGGCCATAATGCCTTTTCCCACTTGGGCTCAGAATCTTTTTTCGTGCAAACCTCCCATACAAACCACATTTGTGAATCATTTGTGATATTGTTGTCACATGCATACAATGACCACTCTTCGGCAAAAATTCTAGTAGCTGCTAGATGTTGCAATAGGACTCATGTCCTTCCTCCATGCTCTTCCATCCGATTTAAAGGGACGGCTTGATCCGGGAAGGGTCCTAGTAATATCAAACACTTTCCACTTCCTTATTATGGATTTTACTGTTTTTCTAGGGAATGATAATGCCTCTGAAATTTGTTGTATCCATCTCTTGACTTGTGCATCTCCTCAATGTTATCTCTTACATCTTTTGACAGTGCCTTGCCACCTATAGTTTATGTTTAAAACATAAGTACTCTTTGGCTAAGGTAAAACATGTTTTCAAGAGAAATGTAAATGGGTCTGAACCAAAGTGCATTTTTAATAAGTACAATAATATTAATAAATATATGTTTAAAGTTTAATTAAAATATTTTTAATATCATTTTAATTTTATAATTTTTATATTTTATTAAAAAATAAATAAGGCTTCATCAAGTATGTTCTAAGGAATATTAAATAAATGTTAAATACTTCTGTTCATTTGACATTTTTAAAAATTTTAGTCAGTACATAATTATGTGTCTATACATTGTGATAATATCTTCATTATTATTCTGTACAAAGATGAAGAAATCTCTTCTATGGCCTGAGTAACAGGATCAAATTCTTTTGTACATTTTGCATAGAATTAATCCAAAATACAAGTGCAAGTATAATAATTAAAAAAGGAAAAGGAAAAAGAAGAAAAAGAAGAAGAAGAAGAAGAAGAAGAAGAAGAAGAAGAAGAATTTATATATTTTTAGTATTATAATTTGACCCCTTATTTTTAGTTTAGTGTATCTTGTATGTCTGTCGATAGAAAGGTGGCATCTAAGCAACTTTTCTTTTTTTTAAGGACACTTGATTCTCTCATCCAAATTTCACCAGCAGGTTGTTATATTCATCCTTCTACCACCTATACAGCTTATACGTCAAGTTTGCTGGAGAAGCTGAGAGGCATGATACACTCTGAGCAGGGCTAATACAGAAACAAACAAACCCTCAATCTCCCATTCAGACCTATGGGCAATTCTAAATAGCCAGCCGACCTAATCCATGTGTTTTAGGATGGTGGGTTGAAAATGGAGTACCTGTACCAGAAACTCCATACAAAAATGCCCTGTTAGCCACAGAGTTTAAGGATTTTTTTTTATTCTTTATTTGGTCTAAAAGGTAAGTTGTTTTCTGTTCCCCATGCTCAATGATATCATATATGAACATTGTGAGATACATTTATAAATATCTCATATAGGACTTATGTACTATATATAGAGAACTGCTGTGTCTAAAGTGACTTAAGGACTCAACAATGGCAGTCCAAACTTAACCAGTGAACTGCTATTTACACCTTTATTTTTATAACAGTGGTGTCTTGACATCTTGACAAAGTGTTTTGACATCATATTATGAACCATAGTGGTTAGTAGACACAGCCCATTTCATTTGTCCAGAGATTATTCAGCTAGGTGCCACTATTGAGACCCTCTCTCAGTAAAACCTGAACTTGTAAATGAGCATGAACTGGTTCTACCATTAATAAAGCAAAGTCCAAATAAACATTTTATGCAAATATCACAGCAGATGTGTTTTTAATAACCTGGTAAATATGCAATTAGAAATTGCGAACTAAAAACTACAAATAACAAATAACATAAACGTGAATTTAAAAAAACTCACAAAGAGATAATTTATTCATTTGTGAACCGTTTAATTCTACTGGGGTGAAGGGGAGGCTGGAGCCTATCTCAGTCAACTCTGGCTGAAGGCAGAGTACACCCTGAACAGCTTGCCACACTTATACTTACACCTGGTGGCATTTTGAAGCAGGTAATTAACCTAATGTACATGTCTTTGGACTGAGGCAGGAAACCGGAGTGTTTGGAATAAGCCTATGCAAGCACAGAGAGAACATGCAAACTCCACACAGAAACACCCTCCCCTCTCCAGGACTCAAACCTGCGATCTTCTTGCTGTGAGGTGGACATGCGAAACAAAGTGAAACGGTAACATGCGTTTTGCATGTGTGCCACATGGCATGAAGACTAAATGGAAACGACACCTTTCTGGAAAATAAAAGTGTTTTGTAAGAGCTATTGCAAGAGCAAAAACTATTGCAATGGATAAAATCCCAGCTTTTATTTTTTAATCATATTGCTTAATAGGCCAGTCACGAATTTTGGCAATTTAGAAAAATATATATTGCTTCTATTTTGTGCAACGCTATAGTGAAAACCAAGCTTGTGATAATGAGGTGTTAATGAATTATCAATGCCAATTTATGAGTACTGAGCAGTATACCTGGAGTAGATGTTAGGCATTACAGGCAAAGAATTACAGGTTTAATTTTAGCCTTGTGTAAAATATAGACTGAAGACTCAGGTCATGGTCCAAGCCATTAAATTTGGGCTTAGGCCACCCATAAACTAATGAAACATGATGCTCACAACTGTGGAATTTTCCAGTCTGCTGTGGGTCTTACTGTGGGTCTGTCCTTAAGGTCAGTGTTTTTCCTTGGGTTATTTACATGTCAGTTTACACATTAGGTATTAGATTAAATTTAATGATTCCAGTACATGGATTTGGTCTAATAAAAATCTGTGTAGAGTGACTGGTGTCTCCTCAAGGGTGTATCCTGTGTACAGTATTCCTGGGATAGACTCCAGATCCATTGCAACCCTGATCATAATCAGGGTTTCTGAAGAGGAATAAATAATTAGACCAACTGCAAATTATAATAATATGGGAAAACTAAGTATAATGTATTTTTTTATCAGGACCCAATTTCTTAGAAGCATTGTACACTCACTCACTCACCCATTTGCCAAATGGATGTTTAACTGCTTAATGGATGGTTCCCAGGAACGAGAGGAGGCTGAAGCATTGGGTTGACATTGGGCAAAAGTGGAGTACACCCTGAACAGCTTGCCAGACCATCACAGGGCCAACACGTACACAACCACTTATACCTATGGGCAATTTAGAACAGCCAAGTAGCCTAATGTGCAGTGTTTGGACTATAGGAGGAAACAAAAAGGACCCAGAAGAAACTCATGTAAACATGGGAGAACATGTAAACTCCACACAGAAACTATGCCACCAGGCCGCCAGCATTTTACAATATATATATATATGAATATTGCTCATGAGCTCATCAGTTCCTGTACTTTCTGACAATATACTTAGTATAGAGTTATATAAGGGAAATATTTTACAATTACACTATCTGGTGTCAGCCAGATGAGAATGGGTTCCCTTTTGAGATAATAAAATAAAATTTAATTGTATTGTGTTAAGTTTCTGTCTACTAATGGAAAGTGTCTAATATGATGCTTTCTCTGACACTGCATAATGGTCTAACTGCTGGAATTCTTTTGAGAAACTTAGCACTCAGCTGAACATTTAAGAATCTGCTTCCTTTTTTACTATCAAACTGAATACATAACAACACAAGACATGCACACATTCATAACATTCTTCTGTATATAGATGTTTTTCCACCAGTATGGGAATTCTTCGTCTAAAAGGGATATGCCTTTTTGAAAAATACTAGAAGTGGCTTCTTCTAATGATTCCATTTTATTCAACATACCAGGCTGCATACCTAGCTGTATCTGAGCTCTTGGGGTCAGGGTTAGGGTTAACCCCTGACTTTAATAAGGTCAGGGTATATTGACCACTGTCTTTGCAGAAAATGCCCAGGACTTGTCTTGGATTAAATGCATTCTTCATGCTACAGATGGTCAGATGGTTTATGGTGACGCTTTGTTAAATAAAAGGACAGGTGGTAACTGTAGATAATGCTCAGAAATGTGTGACCAGAAATATCCGGCTGTTTTAACATAGAATTACATTAAAGGCAGGTTGACTAAAACTGAGCAACTCTCCACTGAGAAAACAGTCAAGCTATAATGAATAAATATTAATAGGATTTTGTTGCTCATTAGAGATGTAAAATCCTCATCGGATTGTTTGCAATGTAAGCTTTTTTATGTCAGGCTCAGTTTCTGTTGCTAACATTGTTTTGCAAACGAATCTAAATTGAACTGAATTGAAGCACAATGTAGTTTTTTCAGTTTGAAGTTAAAACTAATCCAGTGAACTCATGAATCAGCCTATGGTCCAGCATTCTGCCAGCATGCTAGAAAAATGCTATTTTAGCAAGTTTATTTTGAATATAGCGGGATGGTGGCGTAGAGGATAGCATGTCCTCCTCACAACTAGAAGGTCCCGGGTTTGAGTTCTGGGCTAGGGTGATTCTGTGTGGAGATTGCATGTTCTCCCTGTGCTTGCATTGATTTCCTCCAGCTACTCTGGTTTCCTCCCACAGTCCAAAGACATGCACATCGGGCCAAATGGCTGTTGCAAATCGCCCCTTGGTGAGAGTGTGAATGGTTGTGTTTGTGTATGTTGGTCCCTGTTATGGTCTGGCGAGCTGTTCAGGGTGCATCCTGCCTCCAGCCTCCCCACAACCCTAATAGGATTAGGAAGTTGAGTAACAGATGAGAGAATGAGCGGATTTTGAATATATAATCAAAATGATGTGCATTTATTATTATAAACTTACAAGAATTGTTCATACTGTAGCCTATTTTATTTTAGTATATACTACCTGGAAACACAAGCAAAACAAATTAAAATGATTTTTATAATTTATTAAACTTTAAAACATGATGATGGTGATGCTGCCTGATCCAAGTTACCATGAAAATTTAAATTTAATTTTTAATTCAAGCATTATCCTGTCATTGCCCACATGGGCGTTGAAGTCTCCCAGGACGACGAGAGAGTCCCCAGGGGGAGCACCCTCTAGCACACC
>JAQMYF010000027.1:23593161-23604594 GCA_030014195.1 Neosilurus mollespiculum
TGCACAAACTCCACTATATATGTTATATATATATATATATATATATATATATATATATATATATATATATAGTGTGTGCAGTGAAGATTATACACCACCACTTTTGTCTAAAAGGGCTCCAAATAAAAAGAAGTAAAAAATTACTTCTTTATATTTTTTTGTGAAAATGTATTGAACAACGTTATCGTAGGCAATGAGAACCAAAAAAATCATTCCGACAAGAATATTGAGGTAAAAGTATGGCTAATAGACAAAAACACTGAAAGTAATTTTCTACTTCATCTATTTATCATTTAAGAAGAGTTAAGGTTTGGTAATAAAATATCATTTAAAATTAAATAATATATGGTTTACAAATTCAAAAGGTATTTATAGCTTTAGAATATATGCAGTCATTTAGAAATATGAAAACAAGCATTAAAAGGTGGGAAGCACAGTGGCGCACAAGTTAGCACTTCCACCCCACAATAACAAGGTCATGTGTCTCTTGCATGCCAAATTAGCTTTGTTTGGAGTTTGCATATTCTCCCCTTGCTTGCATGAGTTCTTCTGGGTGCACAGGTTTCCTCCCACAATTTAAAAACAAGCACATTAGGTTAATTGGCTGTTGCAAAGTTATTTGTAACCTTTATAAAGGATAGAATATAAAGCTGTTCAGATAACAAAATGAAAAATGTATATATTAAAAGGTTGGTAGTGAGTCTCAAGTCCACTCCAAGCAAACGATTGCTTTGGAAAGAGAATTACCAAAACAAATCTTGAAATAAAGTATGTGTACGCTGCATACAACAGTCATGGCGTGGTCAAAATATTGATAATATTCATTTACTATTAGGCCACATTATGTTACGAGGCCTTTCTATTGTGAATGACTCAGTGACCATGAGCTATATATGCATTAAGTTGGAATAATTGGATATGAATAACATGACTTGAGTTCAGAATTGGGGTGGGTAAACCACTAGCAAGGACTATTTCAAAACAAGCAGCTGCCATCCTGCCATCCACATGGCCATGCCCATGTTCTTTACTTACCCCTTCAATCCATCCATCCATCCACCCCCGTCTATCACATTCTCTTTTCAGAGGTGTTAGTGCTGTACTATCTCAATCATCCACAGTGGTGCATAAGCCCTGCATGCCAGTAGGTCATCAGTGTATCTCTGATCCTCCTGGCTGAGTGAGAGCCACAGCCTGGACACACTCCAGTCACTAAGATGGTGCTGTATAATTATGGAGATGATCACTTACAAGGAGAGGGGGCTAGTGAGATGGTAAGTAAGGCTCCTTCCGTCTACTCATGTCAGCATTCTCATTTGTTCATGGTAAGTAAAGCACAGCTGTCAGAATGTGGGTCAGTTTATTATTAGAACGAATATAAGCGTGCTCTCATCTAAACAAGTGCAATGATAACATTCAGCAGTTCAAGCTCACTGTACGCAGAGGTGCATTTTGAGGACAGCCGCTAATTTAGTGCCTACAAGAGTGCTGTCTCTAAACGTCGCTCTGACCTATTTTAGCCTTGGCCTTTTTTGGCTGAAAATGTGGTGGGTCTTGGAGCCATGCAGTTGTTGCTGTGGATGCTGTATTTAAGATCCATCCAACTGTGGCACTGAGAT
Organism: Neosilurus mollespiculum; assembly: GCA_030014195.1. Lineage (NCBI taxonomy): Eukaryota > Metazoa > Chordata > Actinopteri > Siluriformes > Plotosidae > Neosilurus > Neosilurus mollespiculum. The sequence continues at coordinate 23,594,781 of JAQMYF010000027.1, forward strand.
GATCTTATGCTAGACATATACAGCTGATGTCTCTGAGCAAACGAATGACTAGCATGGCATTGGAGTGACCAAACTGTCTCTGCAGACTGACCCTTAACCCTAAACATTCCTACGTCCAAAATAGAGAGAAGACCCCATCTTATGCACTCTGTAATAAAAGAGATTAAAGGCTGATAGCACATAGGCTAATGGCAGCCTTCACTCAGCATTCCTCCAGTATGGCTTGCCAGTTTGTAACATAAAGAGAGCTGTAATTATACTTCAGGCAAACTGCTTCCTTTCGAGGCCTGAGGGCTAGAGAGTTCTGAGACTTCTGAGACAGGCAGGGTGGAGCAAGTATTCTTCTCATTTCAGCCTCATCTGTTATACTCTCTTCCTTTATTTTTTCCCTCCCCTGCTGTCCACCTCTCCTTCTGTTCTCAGCCCCATGTTGTCTTTGGCTTCCCGCGTGCCGAGGATGAAATGAGAGGAGTGAAAAACACAGAGGGGACGTCAAAACAGCTGGAAGAACTCTCTGAGTTCTGGCTGCCACTGAATAGCAGTTTTACGGTTATTGCGGTTAGTGTGTCGACTGAGTGGGAAAGTGTTTGCTGCAGTGGCAAAAAAGTATCAGGTTGATTTTGCTGGGCTTCAACTCTTGTTGTGGGCACATGCTCAAGTACTTCTGTCCATACTGCACTTGTGTACTATTGCTTCAACTATGCTCTGAAAGCTTAGCAAATATCAGACAACAGACATAAAGCTACTAGGCACAGTCAGGCATGAAATAATTTAAAGGAATTACATACTGCAGAGGTTTATTCTTTCTCAAAAATCACACGCCCCCCTGATTTTCTTCAAGTTTCAGATGAGCAGGCATTTTTATTTTATTAAGGCTATTAAACAGGTTAGTCAAATCCTGTAAAGCATAAACATCTTCATGGTTTGGTATTGACTGATTATTCTTATAGCATAACTCTCTGTACTATTAGAAACAAAAGCACTGAAGATGTACAATATAGTTCAGTATATAAAAGCTTACTAATACCTTAAAATGATGTATACTGCATATTGGCAGAAGATCTTGTCTCAAAATAACTCTCAGGTTTATTATTAAATTATTTTTTTCATTTTATTATTTTTTTTTTACCTGTGTCTTTATCTTCTTAATATGAACCTCTGAGTTCTTCCTGCAAAAGTAGTGGCTTGTCTTGTGATATCTTTGCTGTCCAAAATCACTTCAGTGTAGTTTAGTCTACGGTGGTTTTCTCTTCCTGTATCTCACTCTGTCTTTCTTTCCGTTTCTTAGCCCTGGATGTCCGTTTTTCACAGGCAAGAGGTCTGCTGGACAGCTGTTTAGGAATTCCTCTGCGTGACTGTGTGCGGCTTCTCTCTTCTCCGTTCTGCTCGAGGAGAAATCTCCTCCTCCTTCTTCCTGCTCTCCCCTCCTGCAGCACCTGTCTCTCTCTCTCTCTCTCTCTCTCTCTCTCTCTCTGTGCAGTCCTTTTCTTTCTATTTCTGTGGTTTCTCAGCTTTGGTAGAATTGTTGCTGTATCCAGAATGGACAGTTATGTTATAAGAAGCTGTGTGGAGAGTGGTTGGAGCTCTTTGTGGATGAAGTCCTGTTGATCCACTCTTCCCTGCTTATATTTCCCTTCCTTACCTTATGCCCAGGTCTTGTCCTTTTGCTCACTCGTTTTCATCCTTTTTGCATTAAGATGCACAAATAGAAATCTAATAGAAAACTGCACTTTCTTGCTGTTGGATGTAAGTGCTTCGTACACTTTCTTGCCCTCGAACAGTCGCTCTGTGTATCTGGTTTCCTTTCCAAAATACATACCCGGATATGCACCAATCGTTTTTGGGTATTTTCCTCCCATTTTTGCATTCATCCTTTCTCCAGACTTTCCCTTCTCCATGATTTGGAGAGAGAGAGAGAGAGAGAGAGAGAGCAAGAGAGAAAGCACTACAGGACCCATTTGAACCATGTGTAAGTGATGCAGTGCAGCCTCACTGGTCTCATTACAACAGAAAACATTTGTTTTCATTGAATTGCCCTTCAGTCAACATGCATGACATTACACCACAAGGCTACTCTTGTGGGAATCTCTTTAGGTTTTACAGCCTCCTCTCTACTGTGTTTTTTTTCCTTAAAGGACAAGCATGTTTACAGTGCCTCTGTGCTGTAAATATCTCTGCCTAAGAGCTCCTAGTAAAAATGCACTCCAGGTTTGCTGAAGCCTCATCACTTTACACATCTCCCCTATTGCAGGTTTCCTTGGCAACAATCGCTGTTCTGCAGTGATGCAGTGATGCAGTGACAGGAGGTAGAGACGAGAGATGAAAACACCTCAGCCGGCCTATGTTTGAGCGTGTGTGTGTGTGTGTGTGTGTGTGTGTGTGTGTGTGTGTGTGTGTGTGTGTGTGTGTGGTCGTTTAAGGACAGTTAGCGCCTGGCGTGTCCTTGCAGGTTTGGTTTAAAGTTCTTCGCTTGCAGCATCAGCATTTGGCAATCACAAAAAAACCCATAAATCCATTTTTGCCTTCAACTGACTTCTCACACAGACACAGCATAATCTATTTACTCACTGCCCTACAACACATTTAGTCCTCTAATGGTTAAAAGATGCTGACTGGGTTTCTTTATGGCTGGTTGTTCTGACTGGTGGGCTAAATTTGAGCCACCCACTAATTAAGTAAAACAGGCATCGTTTGGTAACATCTAAACAGCTTTCTGAATGGGAGCACTTTGGCCTTGGGGGTGGATGTGCAAAGAGTGATCTCATTGAAGCAGGCATGTGGAAAGCACATGGTTTTGAATAGGATACAGTACACTGCCTTGAAAGAGTACAAGTTATATGTTTAGTGCTTTCCGCTACACACCCAGACAACATGTCCCAGCAAAAAAAGCTCCTGTTCTGTTTGACATGTATAAACTGTCTGCTAAAACATGTTGCCCTGTCTGTTTTCTTGCTTCTACATAAACTACTTAATGAAGTTTTCATTCAGGCTGTGAAACTCTTCACTAGGAGCTGATGCTAAAAAATATACAATAAAATACTGTTCAAACTTGACCCGCAGCCAGGAATGTCTCAGTCATTCCAGGCTGACACTGTGTTTTCATCTCTTGAAATGTCATGTTTTCGAAATGTGGCCAAAGGAATCATTACATTTTTCCAGCTCCTAATAAGTTTGATTTTTTTATGTAAGTAGGAGAACAACTGGACTTTGTGCCGTTTGCCTTCCCAGAATGCAATGTGCTGGTTAACTGCTGCTACTGAATTTAAAACACTGAAGGTTAATAGGCACAGAATGTGGATTCTTCACTTTTGATCTAGTTGTGTCTAATTTATACAAATCCTCAAAATTTCCATTTTTGTTAATTAGTGTTTTATTATTAGAGCCAGTCATCACTTTCAGATTTATTGGACAGAAACTAAAGCCTGAAGGATGAATGAGTCTTTGAAAATCATACTGATTGTAGGTATATTTATATACTTACAATCAAAGTATATATATGTACAAAACTGTCATTGTGAAGTCCAGGACTAGCAGAGATCAAAATTCTTGGGTTACTACTAGATAACTTTTGCTTAAGACTAAGATCATATGTAGTAAGTCAAACAGCAAAGACAAGTCCAACCATCAAAAGCAACAAGTCCAAGATAAGTCCAAGTCAGTAGGGAAAACCAGTCTTGTGTGCAAGACTGGACTTGAGTTTTACAGCCCTTACTAATTCAATTGAACAACCCACTGACTTAATCACTGCTTTTGTCGACTTTGATGTTAAGTTAAAACCTAGTAAAACCTAAATGGGACTGACTGGAAAAATCTAATAACATGAACTTCTGCTAAATAACACTGTATATCACTGCTTATGCATGTTTCATGTAGCTCTAAACAATATCCTTAAATAAGCTGCTACTGATTTCCCCCTAGAAGAACCTATGAAATCACACATGAGCTTCTATGCAATGTTCTTTTGGGATGCAAAGGCAAACGGTACAAAAAAAACCCCAAAACAAAACAAAAAAAACCCCCTGAAAAATAAACACAATTCATCACACCAGATTTGGAATTGTTGATAAATGTAATCTGTTTTGAAGATAAACTTTCCAAAAACTGAATTTTTTTCTTATAAAATTTACAGAGATTTCTGGTAAATATATGTGCCGTAAATATGGTACTCTCTCTGACTCTCTGTTATTTCTAAACTAAAATATCCAAAATTGGTGACATCATTGACACATTATCTTACACCACCAGAGGCACCTTTAGATATGAGTGTGTGTGACAGAGGTGGTGTTATCTTGTTAGCACAATCATTTTTAAACTCACAAAGTTTGTAGCAAATTGAGTCAGGAGAAATAATATGGCACTCTTAACACTTTCTGTGGTACTGACAGCTTTTAATTCAAGTGATTAAGTACGTTGCCATGAACAGCCCTTGAAACATTCCTGTGTTTTTTAAGGTTATATTCTTGGATAAAATGTTCTCTCTGTCAATTTTTTTTCCCCTAAATCCAATTTTAAATCTTCCTACTAAATCAGTGAAAGTGCCAGCTGTGCTAATTGCCAGGGCCTCTTAAAAACACTCTCTCTTAATGCACAAATAAATTTCCAGCTGACAGCAAGCAGGAGTGTAGTGTTTTCCTATTGCACTTAGGAAATGCACCTAAATTAACCCAGCCTGATTGACTGCACACTTTGGATGTAAAAAGAAATAGGTTGTTTTTAGAGTGAAACAATTTTAGAATGACCCATTAAAGACACCAAAGAGGCATTCTTAATTTTTTTTTTTTTTTTTTAAGTACTTGGTTGCTGTATTTGTTACTCTGTATGATGACTTGCTGAAATATGATGTACTCAGGCAAGAGAAATTTAAGAGCAATTATGGAGGGAGTGAACTTCTCAGAAGAATTCTTGTAACCTCTTCCACAGACCCCTCTGTCTTGTAATCAGATTGCGGTTGGCCCAGAGAACCAGCGTCAGAGTTGCCCTGGAGGACAGCTGCAGAACACAGCTATTTATTTGCTGAGAACAGGCAGCACACTTAGCCCTTATTACAGAGTGAAACTGGTACAGGGCAGAAGAGCCACAGAAAAGAAGTCATACTGAGGCCAAACCAAAGAGTTGACTCAAGCCAATTTATACTTATTCTATGTCCAAAGGCAAATATTCGACATGAAGTTCTAGTCTGGATCGGTAAACATTCACATTTATACACAGTGTATGGAAATATTGTAGTTACATTTAGAATTATACTCCATCCCACCAACTTTGGCATACCGTATCTTCACAGAGACAGCACGTCCGCTTCACCGCAAAAACATCCTGGACTCGAGTCCTGGGCTTTGCAAGGTGTGGAGTTTGCATGTTCTCCACATGCTTGCTTGGGTTTTTCTCCAGGGTATTCCAGTTTCCTCCACGGTCCAAAGACATGCAGATTAGGCAATCTGGCTGTTCTAAATCGCCAATAGGTGTGAGTGTGAATGGTTGTGTGTGTTTGTCCTGCAATGGTCTGGTGAGCTTTTCAGGTTTTAACCACCATCACCAAGAGTCGGCTGAAATAGACTCCAGCCTCCCGGTGATGCTAGTAGGATAAAGCGGCTCAGAAAATGAATGAATGAATAACTTAATGATATCTTCATGGATCTCACTTCATACACAAGGTCATTATCATACAGGAACATATTTGTGCATCTTAATTCCAAAGAAGGGCAACTCTAATTCTTCAGCATGTAAACACATCCTATACATAAATGTGCTTCCAACTTTGTGGCAAAACTTAGTGAATACAAAAAATATGTAATAGTTCCAAATACAGCAACTGCATACAGGCAGTGATTAATAAAGTAACACTACACTGGTGATTTTTAGGGCGATTACTTTAGGGAGAGGCTGAGGGGGTGGAACAGTGAGGAAGATAAAAACGGAGAGAGTAATGTGACAGGAATTGGGTCACTAAGAGATTCTGTCATCCTTTAGGCATGTCAATTTATGTGTTTCAAGTGTTTCATTTTAGTGATGGCCACAGATGATTGTTGCAGTCTAGTGGCAGTGGTGGCTAAGTGGTTAAGGCTCTGGATTACTACTCCGAAGGTTGGGAGTTCAAGCCCACGTCCCAGCAACCTGCCACTGTTGGGTCCTTAAGTTGGGTCCTCTTAACCCTCAGTTGCTCAGTTGTATAAAAGTCACTCTGGATAAGGGTGTCTGCCAAATGCTGTAAATGTAATGTAGATGTCTAGTAAAAATGGAATGATAATCATCTATCCATTGTACTTGTGCGTTTATAGCAGTGATATATATATTTAAATTTTAGTAATTTTTCACTCATGATACACAGGGTGGCATAGTAGCGTAGTGGTTAGCACGTTCTTCTCACAGCAAGAAGGTCCTGGGTTTGATTCCTGGGCTTGGGCGTTTCTCTATGGGGTTAGCATGTTCTTCCCATGTTTGCGTGTGTTACTACGGTTTCCTCCAGATACTCCGGTTTCCTCCTACAGTCCAAAGACAATCACATTAGGCTAATTGGCTGTTCCAATGTGACCATACGTGTGAGTGTGAATAGTCGAGCGTGTGTTGCCCTGCAATGGTCTGGCAAGCTGTTCAGGGCGTACCCTGTGTTCGCCCAGTGTCGGCTGAGATAGGCACAGTTTCCCCTAGTAGTAGGATTAACCACTTCAGCAAATGACTGAGTGAGTGAGTAGACCATTGTGGCTACATAAACCTACACATTCATCATGATCCCAAGACACTTAAATAGTCTTTCTATATTAATTCCTGTCACATCACATGTCCCCACCTTCTTAAAAACAATGCTAAAATCCCATTTTTTGCAAATAAATAAGTATTCATTATGTACATACTAGCTAAAACTCATCCGGTTTATCTTAGTTAAAAATTTTTTTACATGAAAAATCTAGACTGTTTATCCCACATACACATTACAGACCTAGAAGTTAGGAGACATAAAACATTACAAAGCATGTGAAATAAAGCATTACCGTTTCCGCCAGTAATTCCAGTGGAATGAATAAGTATCACAGGAGATTTTTATCAGCCCATGCTTAATTATTTATTTGGATAAAGACCCCTCAAGGGGATATTGTCTGTCACTCCCTTTTGGGAATCCGGAAGATCCTCCTCTTCTTATCATAATGGTCAGTAAATAGCATTCCACAGATCAAGAGATTAGTTTAGAAAATGTCAGCTGACTAGTATATATTTCTCAAGACTGCCAAACTGTATTCATAGAGGAGAAATTATGCTTTGTTGACAGAACCCCCCCCTCCCCCTTTGTCTTTTTTTAACAAAAAACTGTCATGACACAAAATCAACAACTAATCAAATCCCAAATCCAACTAGAAGGATTTTAATCAGGGTGGCATGATGGCATCATGGTTAGCATGTCCACCTCACATCAAGAAGGTCCTTGGTTCGGGTGTTTTAGTGTGAAGTTTGCATGTTCTCCCCATGCTTGTGTGGGTATCTTCCAGGTACTCTGATTTAGTAGTTCCTCCTTGCCAATGTTTCCAAGATGTATTCTTTATGAGAGTTATATTTCTCTTCACAGGTTGACTTAATTAAGGACTTATTCTATATAAAGTGTGCAGGGGGATGTGTCATTAACTCTCTCTCTCTCTCTCTCTCTATTTTTAATTTTTTTTTTAGCAGAACTGGCTGTTCCAATTTGACCCTAGGTGTGTATGTGAGTGTAAATGGTTGTGTGCTTGTTAGCCTGTGATAGTCTGGTGAGCTGTTCAGGATGTACCCCATCTTCACCCAGTGCTTGCTAAGATAGGCTCCAGCCTCCCCGTGACCCTAGTAGGATTAAGCAGTTCAGCGAATGAGTGAGTGAGTAAGTTCATGTAGATTTCCTCTAAATTCTCTGGTTTCTTTTTTTTATTAATTTTTTTATTTTGATTTTGATATACTGTATTAATCCCGCAAGGGGAAATTGAATTTAACCCATCCACAGTGAGCACACGCACACACGTAAACAGTGAGCACATACACACTCTGAGCAGCAGGCTACCACACATTGGGGCGCCCAGAGAGTAGTTGGGTTAGGTGCCTTTTTCAAGGGCACTTCAGCCATGAATGTGAAGGAAGGGAAGGTGCAGCTCACTCCCTCCATCACCACCTATTTTTCCTGCTGGTTCGGAAATCGAACCAGCGACCTTTAGGTCCCAAACCTGCTTCTCTGCTTCTCTAACCATTAGGCCATGGCTGCCCCCAGTTTCCTCCCCCAGTTTCTGCCCCCGGTTTCCTCCCCCGTACTGCTAAATTTCTCATGAGTTTGAATGAGTGTGTGAATGTTTGTGTGTGGAGTAAGCAGACGATCGACATCGCTCCTATCCATGGTGTATTCATGCTTCGCTCCTACTGTTCCCAGCATAGGCTCCACCTTGACCCTGATGAACAAAGCAACTTGTACAAATGAAGGAATAAATGAGCCTCTTTATCAATTACCTTGTGCTCTACATTCACCCTCCAGGAATGAGTTTACCACAATTATTGAGGTTAAATGCTTCCACCAGGCTTTTAACCACCATATTTAGACATGTTTTCTCTTCTTTCATACTTTTCCCTGTTCCTTTGTAATAGTTTTATACTGCAGCAGCTCTCACAAACCAAGCTGTCGAACACTTTTGCATCTCAAGATGTTAATACTGGGCTGGTTGGTCTAAACTTTGACTCAACACTTCATTAACAGCTACAGAACCTTCCAGAGTCTGTTTTACAAATATGCCCTGATGGTTCATATTCTTGGGAATGGTGATAGTCTAGAAAGGAAAGTCCTTATTAATATGACTAACAATAACATCGACCCATTTTCAAGTGGGGAAATATTTTAAATTCCTGAGTGGCAATTTTTTTCTGAATATATCAGACTGATAATGGAAAGGGGAAAAAAAGCACAGCTCTTGATATGCTTCTTTCATGTACATCTGTTTTGTGTCGCTGGTGTCAGACGGGAGATTATTTGTGATACCATTCAACTTTTTATAAACACAAAAATCCCATGCCTCAGGAAAGGAACAGTGCTGTCATTGTAATCTTTGTAACACAGGTTTATATTCTGCGATGATGGGGCAATAAAGTCTTAATGAGATTTCTGAAACCAGCATTGACTTCGAAACACAGAATATGTTGGAAATAAATCAGAATCAGGAATAACGGTGTGATATTTTGGCACATATGCTTCTATGAAATGACGGCTGCTCAACTTGTAATTACAAATTGTTTATCTGTATAGACTTCAGTGATTGGTTTTCCATTTGAAACAAAAACCCTGTGTGTGTGTGTGTGTGTGTGTGTGTGTGTGTGTGTGTGTGTGTGTATGTGTGTGGGTAGGATGGGCACATGCTACAGATACTTTGGTTTGGGTTGTATTAAGCCTCAATGAGTGTGTGGAAGAAACACATGGCACATTTTAGATAGTTGAGTGTGTATGCTGGAATTGGTTTGGAATGTTTGCAGTTGTTCAGGCCTTCTGTGTGAAGGAAAGAATTTTCACATAAGACAATTTGGATGACTAAAAGACTACAGGATGCATTTAACTATCTGATATCACACATGGGATGGCATGGTGGCGTAGTGGTTAGCACTTTCGCCTCACAACAAGAAGGTCCTGGGTTCAATTCGCAGGCTCAGCCATTTCTGTGTGGAGTTACACGTACACTGGTTTCCCCCCAGAGTCCTAAGACGTGCACATTAGGCTAACTGGCTGTTCCTAATTGACCCTAGTTTTGAATGGGAGTGTGTGTGTGTGTGTGTGTGTGTGTGTGTGTGTGTGTGTGTGTGTGTGTGTGTTGCCCAGCGATGGTGT
>JAQMYF010000027.1:23604694-23615630 GCA_030014195.1 Neosilurus mollespiculum
TCACTGCTTAGGCTGCTGCCCCCGCGACCCGACTCCGGAACAAGCGGAAGAAGATGAATGAATGATGAATGAATGAATCTTTTGGTTTAGAGATTTTTTTTTTCGTGAGTTAGTATTGTGTTAAAACTTTCTCCTCTGTTTTTAATCTCATTCGTTCAGAAGGCAGCTGCATGCCACATAGATTTCTTACTGTTTCACTTCATTTGAATTAAAATGGCATTAACTGTAATTTCTGCGTCCATCTTGTTTGACAAACCGTGAAGCTGCATGTCATTGTGGTTTTTGTTTATTTTTATTATTATTAATTTTTAAAATCTCTCTGATTTTTAGAGTGGTGGTGCACCTGTTTTTTTAGGTTGGGCTATTCTGTAGGAAGCAACAGAAAGAAACATGTCAGAATGGACATAATTCCTCTGTCAGGCGAGGCATTGCCTTTCCAAATGTACATTGGCACATGATTTCCATAAGCAAATGAATGCTGGCTTGGTATGGTGCTGTCTCACCGTCTCCTTCACTTAGGTGTTGTGACAGATGATGAACCGGCTGGCAGCAGTGCAACTGAATATAATGAACACACACACACACACAAATACACCTGTAAGACGCACTCCGTCCCTCAATTGACCGGCATGACAGCTTAACCACGCTGTGATTTTAAATAGTTAATATTATGTATTTTAATGGCTTTTTCCACATGACTTGTTTCCAGGATGTGTGTTTTCCTTTTTCAGTGATCCGAAGACATTTAAATTTTACATCAATTCATTCAGCAGATTAATTGTTACCTCAAAGGGACGTATAGTTGGACACAATCCAAGTAGTTGAGGCTCTTACTGAATGGCCAAACAGTTGTTCTCGAATAGACCGGGGATTTGTTCTCAGTCAGTCACTGGCACAGAGCCTGGATCAATGACCTCCTATAGTGATTTTATTATATGTGTGTTTGTGTTTGTGTGTTTTATAGGTGGCTGAGATGCATGGTGAGCTAATTGAATTTAATGAGAGGCTATATCGTTCACTTATGGCTAAAGACAACCTGATCGGCCAGATGAGACAAGAACTTATTGACCTTCGAGGCCCAGTAAGTACACACACACACACACACAGCTTTCCACATGGATATCTCCTACCACACCTAGTAAATCATCTTGTTCACTTTCTCTATCTCTTCAATGCAGACTCTTTTTTTCACACAGCTGTTTCCCTTCATAGGTTTGCTCTCTCTTCAATCACTGCACACACGTGCATACACACGCATGTGCGCACACATACACACGCACGTGCACACAACGCTGCTTTGTAATCTTGGACAGGGTCATGAAGTGGAATGTAAGCAGTGGAATGTAACCTTGCTGCTGTGTGTGTTATCAGTGTGTTCAGGTGATTTACTGCACTTATGGCCAGCACATGTAAATAAATGAACCAGGGTTAGTACCAAGAGTGGGGCTTGAACAAGGTCATACAGATGGTGTGTCACTTTAAAACATTCAAAACTTTCCAGTACCAGTAGTGCTTGAGATCTTATGGTTTTCAAAGAATACTTTACCCAGGATGTGATCATTGGCATTTGGCATACAGATTCTTTTACATACAGTAATACGTAACATAAAACGAAATTCTTGCACAATAGATTCTGTTTTAAACACTTGAACTTATTTTTCAACTTTCTCTTTCCTTTTTGTAGTTCGTGTTCTTACAGATCCAAGGTGATTAATTTATAATGACCTTCTAATATAACAGCATTCGTCAGACAAAGAGCTTCACTCACCTTTAATTGGCAGCAGTTCCTTCATTTCTGAATTACTTCCGTCTTCAGAGATTTTTCTCTTTTGTTCTCCTTCACCGTTTGAGAGAATCGTGATGAGCATGTGGGGTTGTGTGATCGAATCGTAATGATTTTGAGAGAACTTGGTGGATTTCTGATGATCTTGAAGGAACTTGGTGGAGTCGAGAGGATCACGCTGATTATTACAATGTATTACGATTTGATACCAATTGTGATTGAATGTGGGAATCGTAGTAGAGAGCATTATAGCTTAACAGACCTTAACAGAGCGTAACAGACCTTGATGTAGGGGATCTTGATGAACTTGACAACACGATCCCTTCAAGTTTTTTGTATCGCAGAGATTATGGACATCGTGCCTCAGTGTTAACGGTCTTTAAGGGTTTTAGTACAAACAATGTGTAAATAATGAAAAGCAAACTCAAATGAGTTTTTCTATATAATTTTCTATTCTATAGTTAATTTTGACCTATTATAACCATGACAGAGTGTCGTGTCAGGTCAGGTGAGGCCTGTGCCTTGAGCAGACACTGTGTAGCTAATGGCGGCTGCTCTGGTCTGTTTACCCTACTTATTAAAAAAACGAAAGTAAAGAGCACACCCTGAAGGTGTTTTAGTATATATTACCGGAAACACAGGAATAATAATCTAAAATGAGATTTTTATGGTTTCCATTTTAAAGCATGAACTGATACCGAGGGGTGGCATGGTGGCATAGTGGTTAGCACATCTGCCTCACAGCAAGAAGGTCCTGGGTTTGAGTTCCAGGCTTGGTGACGGCATATCTATGTGGAGTTTGTATTTTCTTCCTGTGCTTGCGTGGAGTTTCTCCGGATGCTCTGGTTTCCACCCACAGTCCAAATACATGCAGGTTAGGCTAACTGGCTGTTCCAAATCTCCCCTAGGTGTGAGGGTGAGTGTGAAAGGTTGTGTGTGTTGGCTGTGCGATGGACTGGCAAATTGTTCAGGGTGTACCCTGCCTTTGTCCGGTGTTGGCTGAGATAGGCTCCAGCCTCCCTGCAACCCTGCTAGGATTAAGCGGTTCAGCAATGAGTGAGTGAGTAGTGATTACACTGCATGGTCCAAGTGACCATCACAAAATGTGAGCATTCGTCATTTTGATTCAAGCATTATTCACTTGGAATAATGATTTTTATTCCCAAGATAGCATACCAATCCGACTTTTCCATCCCAGGTAGAATATACTAGTAGACATTATCAACCTGGTAAACTTGGATTAATGTTTGTATTAAAATATTTTCTTTTTAATAATTTTGTAAACAAACTGGGATTTTCTACATGTTCAAGGTTTTTTGTGGGTGTTATATATAATTTAACTTTGTTTAAGAAAGAAATGCATAAAATGTTTGCTGAGCATGTGGTATGTCCAGAAGCTGTGTGTTGACATAAAACAGAAAAGGGCAGTAGACACCTGGTTTGGGTAGCTAAAATTGGGTTTCGCTGCTTAACAACTGTGTATAATTGCCAGGTTGATATAGAGTGTTTAGATGCAGATATGTTAAAGGATATTGCAGTGGCACATATCACACTGCGCCTGGGGAATCTTGTTGGTCTCACAGGGTGCTTATTTTTAAAGCTAGTTAATGAGGGTTTAAGGTCTGAGCACACTAGCATGAAACTGGTTCAAATGCTGTGTATTGGGGATATTGACTTATGTCTATACATACAAACTATAATATATAGCTGTCATTATAGGCTGTTGTGGTGCAGATTAGATGGAAGTCACATGGTTATGGTTCACCACAGATATCAAAATGACATGTTGCAGATAAACTTCATGTAATAAATTTGCCTTGACTTGCCTTGGTGGTGTAGTTCATGTTTTATACCTCAACTCAAGCTGCATAAGTATATGACCCTCTTAAATGCTAACAACCGATTCAAGACACACACACACACACACACACACACGCGCACACACACACACACACAAATAGGATTATAGCACTATTGCTCATAAACCGTGAGTGATTTACACTAAGGGTTTAGTGTAATATTTAACTCATGCATTCCTTTTTATATCCAAATAATTGTTATTTAGTGTTTTTATAATGAGGTTTTTGTTGCAGTGATTTAGTAAATTAAAATCTCCTATATGTTAAAAATCTCCTATATGAAAAAATGTACAACCCCAATTCCAATGGGACACTATATAAGAATGTAAATAAAAACAGAATGCAATGATTTACAAATCTCATAAACCTATATTTTATTCACAGTAGAAAAGAAAACATATCAAGTGTTGGAAGTGAGATATTTTACTATTTCATGAAAATATTAACTTTAAGTTATTCTAAAAAATAAAGTTATACTAAAAGGAAAATGCTGGAGGAACATTTTCCAACTAATGTTGTGAATTGGCAGCAAATCAGTAATATGATTGGATATTTAAAAAAATAATAATAAAATTGTATATATATATATGTGTGTGTGTGTGTGTGTGTGTGTGTGTGTGTGTGTTGCCCAGCGATGGTCTGGCAAGCTGTTCAGTGTGTACCCCGCCTTCGCCCAGTATTAGCTGCGATAGGCACCAGTCTTCCTGTGAACTTGGGAGAATTAAGCAGTTTGGCAGATGAGTGATGAGAAGAATGGGAATGATATCACACATATGAAATAATGTTAGCGTTCTTAACAAGCCATTCTTATAGATAAAGAACATCTAGTCAGTTTCTGTGTGCTTTGGATAAAAGATGCACTTTCCTTTCTACATAGTTTCAGTTTGAAGTTCTAAACATTCATACATCCTTTTAAAAAATATATAATAAAATTGCATATTCTTTCATAGAAACATAATCAAGCTACAACATTGTCACATTATAGTATTGACCCACATTATAAGCTATAAACAAGACGAATAAATTGTTTCATTTGATACCCATATTTCAATATAGCTCCATCATGTCGAGGTAGTGCCCCCTTGCCAGTGTTTCCAAGATGTGTTCTTTATGAGAGTTATATTTCTCTTCACAGGTTGACTTAACCAAGCAGATATTTTGGCAAAAGCACCCATTCATTATCTACATGTCTGGCCCTTCAGGGTCACAGGGCTCACTGAAGCCCCTACCAGCTGGATTTGGGTGGGAGGTAGGGTACACTCCGGGCAGGTTACTGAAGGGCCAACACAGAAACCAATGATCATTCACACTCACTTTCACTCCTCTGGGCAATTTGCTATCACCAGCACTACTTCTCATTTAACAAGTTTTTGTGCTAAAAGATCAAAAGTAAGTAAATGAAAAATATAACACACACCTTGTTTCATACTTTCCACTGTTTCTTCATACTGTGAAGGTATTATATTACAGTCAAGCTTCTGTATTTATGATGTGTTTCAGTACGAATTTAACACAGGACTTCGTACATAAGCCCCCTTCTCTTTTTCCAGTCTGCCCAGTTTTTATTATTATTATTATTATTTATTTAAATGTTTATTTATTCATTTATTTATTTATTTTTGTCTGTGCTCATGATTGACATGTCGCACATTCTGAGATTCTTTTTGTGTTCCGCAGTTGTACTGAGTGTTGATTTGAGTTAATGTTACTTACTGTGAACCCAAACCAATCTGGCCATTTTTTTCTGACTTCTCCTAACAACAGGAACTGTTTCTCACTCATGACAAAGTCACAGTGATTACATTTTTACAAATTCTGATGTTTAAGGTGAGCACATACTGAATCGCTTGCCCTGTAACTGTATGATTGAACCTGTAGCCACACTGCACTGCTGGCACATGATTGGCTAATAATAAAACTGCATGAATGTGCAGGTGTCCAGGATTTCCTATTAGAGTGAATGGTCAGGATTTATTTCTAGAGAAAATACTATTATATAAAAAAGTATTTCTATTGAAATAGAATAGCATGGTGCCGTTAACACTTCTGCCTCACTGCAAGAAGGTCCTGGATTTGAATCTTGTGCCCAGCAAGGGTGTTTCTGTGGTGGTTGCATGTTCTCCCCATGATTTTTTACTGTCCTTCCACAGTCCAAAGACATGCACATAAGGCTAATTGGATATTCTCAATTACCCCAGGTGTGAATTTGTGTGTGGATGGTTGTATGTGTGTGTTGGCCCTGCAGTGGCCAGGAAAGCTGTTCAGGATGTACCCCACCTTTCCCAATAGTCAGTTGAGATAGGCTCCTGCTTCCCTGTGATCCTAATTAAGGATAAAGCAGTTTAGAAAATGAAATACTTTCACTGATTGAATGAGCAATTTAATTTATTATGCATATATGTATATATGTGGTATGTATTGTACCCACTGGTTCCAGGGTAGGCCTGGATCTACCCTGATAAAAATGTAGGTTATTGTATTCCTTCTACTGTGATTACAAAATCACCATGTCAAGCAGTGTTTCATAATAATGATAACCTTGCTCTCTCACTCATTTGCCAAGCCACTTAATCTTATTAGGGTTGAGGCTGACACTGAGGAAAGGTGGGGTGCACCCTGAACAACTGGTCAGACCATCACGGGGCCAACATGCACACAAAACCATTTAGACTCACACCTAGGGTCAATTTGAAGCAGCCCATTATTCTAATGTGCATTAGTCTACACAGAAATGGCTGAGCGCAGGAATCTAACCCACGATCATCTTTCTGTGAGGTAGATGTGTTAACCACTACCCATGGTGCTGCCATGAAAGTAGATAATTAAATAAAAACAATTAAATGAAACGAAAGACTATTGAATTTTGCCACAGCTCAACCTGAAACACTTTTAAATTCATCATGCATGTAACTACACATGTCTCCCTGAAACATTTTCTCTTTTGGAAACTCAGACACTAGAAACCTAAGATCTGTTTCCACTGTCCTGAAAGTCTGCCACTGATAGATAGGAGGCTTTCTTGCTGCAGCAACCCTTAGAATCATTTTTAGCAAGCTGCTCTATCACAGGGATTCATTTCCATGTTTGTGGTCCACTTGAGTACTGTGGGTTGAGTTCCTTCCACAAGAGCAAAGCAGCCGTGGTCAATGAATTCTTTCTAATGTTTATGAATTTACAGGCACTGCATTCCTAGAGTCTGACATGCTCCTTTCAGCTTGCATTGTTCCACTCAGTCTCCTGCACCACCAGATAGTAGCTAAGCCATCATTTCAACACAGCCACAACATCTTCAGTCTCCCTGAATATCACAGACATGTCTCTATTAACAACCTAAAGTTGGTAATATAACATTTTCCAGTATGGACTGTAATACTGTATTCATACATTTTAAATATGTTATTAGTATACTGCATTAGTATATTGTACAGTATAATACTGCACCTGAACAGCTTGACCTTACTGGTTCACTATATAAATAACAGTCATCATAATTTATTCAAAATATTTTCTCATTTCTGACTGTTTTTTTTTTCTACGACCCAAAATATTGCATCTTTGACATAGAATAAGCGGAATGGTTATTGCATATGATTTGACTGTCTACTTTGAAAATATTTTGAATTAATATCAAAGCAATGATATAATTTGGCTTTTGCATGGGGCAGCATGACGGTGGTGTAGTGGTTAGCACATCTGCCTCACAGTAAGAAGGTCCCTGGTTCGAGTTCCAGGCTTGGGCCTTTCTGTGTGGAGTTTGCATGTTCCCCCCATGCTTGCATGGGTTTCCTCCGAGTACTCCGGTTTCCTCCCACAGTCAAAAGACATGCATATTAGGCTAGTTGCCTGTTCCAAATTGCCAGTAGGTATGAGTCTGAGTGTGAATGGCTGTGTGTGTTTGTCCTGCGATAGTCTGATGAGCTGTTTGTGGTGTACCCCACCTTCATCCCGTTTTGGCTGAGATAGACTTCATCCTCCCCTCGACTCTAATAGGACTAAGTGGCAGTGGCAGTGGTGGCTTAGTGGTTAAGGCGATGGGTTACTGATCCGAAGGTCAGTGGTTCAATCCTCACTATCACCACTGTTGGGCCCTTGAGCAAGGCCCTTAACCCTCAATTGCTCAGCTGCACGTAAAAATGATAATTGTAAGTCGCTCTGGATAAGAGCGTCTGCCAAATGCTGTAAATGTAAATGTAAATGTAAGTGCTTCCGTTTGATATGAAGAATCATTCAGTCTCAAAGGGTGTTTCCTCGTTAACCTTTGGCCTTGGAGGATAACAACTCCTAAACCAAATAATTATCTATATCATACCTTGCCTTATTCAATGATTGTTTATTATCCAAAAAAAATAAAAAAAATTTTCAAACTTTAAATGAGTTTCAAAAGGGTCAACAAACTGTCACAGATTGTAAACTAAATATATTTACCAAAATGTTTTAAATTACTTAAATACGTGTCTAAAGAAATGTTATTTACAGTGAAGGCTACTATAGCAAAGCAGGCGTCATATCCATCAGTGTCACTATTGTTCCTTTCTTAAGAGATGAACCAAACAACCAACGGTTTTCTACCATTGGGGGTCCAGAATTTACCGAAGACACTAAAGCGCTAAACTCATTTTTAAAGCATTAAGCCAGACCAACAAAATAGAATGATCAACAGTTTGAGTGATATCACGGTCTATTCCATGCCCAAGGCTTATTGTATTCTGTCTGTGTAAAATATTAAACACAATTTTTGATCACTGGACCCATTTGGAGTGGAACAGAAACCGCCTGGCGAGTTTGTGTGTTCCTCAAATGTGGCAGATGAAAGGGGATCTCCTGTACTTCCATGTGGTTTGAGTTTCTCTCTGAAAGAACCGCAGGTTGATGAGTCCCTGCTCCTCAGCCTGTCACTGAACTGAGAGTAAATCATCAGACAGTCTGCGTTCACTTGTCCCCACTGTCCAGCTGTGTCCACTTATCTGTCATGCTGGAGCCAAAGTGTCCAGTCTGTCTGTGGACTTTAAAGGAGAACAAAAGAGGAGAAGCAAAAATATTATTGGGATCAGAATTCCAGAGCTGTGATTCCATGCAGGGTAACTAGTCTGTGTCTGTATGCATGTGTTTGCTATGCAGAGGTGTACTTCTTAGGCCCAGCTTCTTCAAGGCATGCTTGCTGTGTTTGTATCACAGTATATGAAAGTTGTATGTGCATCCATGAATGTATCCTTTATCCACATTTATTTCCATGTGCTCACTGAGCTAATACATAACTGTTACAAATTTCAGTAATCGATCAAATCATGTCTGTGTATCATGAGACCATAGAATTGCAGTATGTATTAGAAACTGTGTGTCTTACTATTTGCCTAGTGTCACACAGCAGGTCAATATGAGATCTTCCTACTTCCATTCCAGCCCATGTAGCACAAGAATGCTCATGTGTTATGCAAGTGTTCTCACCTTACCTAAAAACACTGCATGAAAGACATCTATGTCAAATTCAACTTTTAAAAGCCCT
The DNA here is from genome assembly GCA_030014195.1 of Neosilurus mollespiculum. Lineage (NCBI taxonomy): Eukaryota > Metazoa > Chordata > Actinopteri > Siluriformes > Plotosidae > Neosilurus > Neosilurus mollespiculum. The sequence goes on from JAQMYF010000027.1 coordinate 23,613,840, forward strand.
TAAACTCCTTTGAATGCATATGCACACATTACATTCCCTATGATTTTATTCAGTGGCACATGTCCATATAAAACAAACCAGATGCTTCACAATGTTGCTCTCATAGCCTACTTATTATAGAGTTCCTAGAATTGTGTAGTTACAGAACTTTTTTACATGATGTTTTAATCTGGTGACTTCTTCTTGAACAGAAAGATTTTGTGTTCTTCATGTTTTTCTCTTACTGTGTTCAGGTCCCAGTAAGAGAAAGACTGTACTGTCTGCCTACTATAAAGATATCTTTATAGTATTTTTAGCTTTTACATTTCCTAGAATCTCCCCTTTTTTTCTTGTTTTCGGTTTATTTCTCTTTACACACACATTAGGCCAGATCCAGCTGGAAGGGGGGGGGGGTGTTAGAGGGAGAGTGAGAGAGAGAGACTGAAATAGCAAAGGGTGTGTAGGCAGAAGGCTGACCACTGGCATGCATAGGGAAACAGATTCTTCTGGGCTCTGGATGGAACAGCGCTACAAGTGGCCACATGCAAGTGCACTCCTAAACCACCCAACACTATTTAAATCTCATACACAGCACTGCTGAATGCTCAAATCTAATTGGTCAGAAAGTGATTATTTATTGTGATATAACAGCAAATGTCATTAGCTTTTAGGCTGCGAGGTTTATATTAATATCATTTACTCACTTTCAGTAACATAAAAAAAAAAAGTGTAATTGTTGATTTAGTGCTGGTTGGTTTCTGTGAGGAGATATTTATTGAGCATTTGGAATGAGTCTCCAGAATTTTTTTAATTTATTTATTTTTTTGTTTTGTTTTTCCCCTTGGTTGAGGGGCTGCAGCAGGGTGGCATAGTGGCCAGCACATCTGCTTCACAGCAAGAAGGTCCTGGGTTCAAGTTTCAGGCTTGATGAAGGCATTTCTATGTGGAGTTTGCATATTATCGCTGTGCTTGCGTGGGTTTCCTCCAGGTACTCCGGTTTCCTCCCACATTCCAAAAACATGCACGTTAAGCTAATTGGTTGTTCCAAATTGCCCCTAGGTGTGAGTGTGATTGTGAATGGTTGTGTGTGTTGGCCTTGTGATGCTCTGGCGATCTATTCCAGGTATACCCCGCCTTCCCCCAGTGTTGGCTGAAATAGCCTCCATGCATCCCTAATAGGATTAAGCGGTTCGGCAATGAGTGAATTAGTAAGAGTGGTTGGGGAGGGGGTTCCAGCTTTAACAATTCATTCTCATAATCCTCCCCAGTCCATCTTCCTAGAGATGTGCAAATGAGAGATCCTTTTGGATGAAGGATGAATTTTTGCACCTCTAGAAAGGAAAATAATTTTAAGACCACAGCTTCTATGTCTCCCCTTCTTACCTATAAATCTAAACATATTTTTCTTATTTGAATAAATGCCATGCAGAAGGTTTTATGAAAGCTTCAGGCTATGTGTTGGTGTGACAGAAACAGCTTGAGACATGATATTGCATGATGAAGTCTAACCGCAGGTCCAAAAAATCTTATTTTTAATTAGTCATATTGCTGTGTCATATTGTTTATGTCTTGGCTAGACATGTTTTCACACTATAGGTGTTTCACCCATCCACATTTTTGACTCATAGGAATGTTTTCTGTTTGCTAAAGCCTGTGTTTAGTGTAATCACAGTCTGAACACTGTTTAACTTTAAGAGATGAAGACATCTCTTAAACAGAAGTGACCTCAAGATACTTCAGACAGAAAGAATCTACAGAATCAATATTTCAGAAGTTTGGGCTGTGGTTACAAATTGATTATCATGCCTAGGC
>JAQMYF010000027.1:23634921-23651219 GCA_030014195.1 Neosilurus mollespiculum
GTGTGTGTGTGTGTGTGTGTGTGTGTGTGTGTGTGTGTGTGTGTGTGTGTGTGTGTGTGTGTGTGTGTGTGTGAGAACAGCATAGGAAGGATATTTTGGCGGCATACTCAGCGGTGAGAGCAATGTAGGAGCTTGTCGAGGCTTTACCTGATTTGACTTCATCTTCACACATCCTCTGTTTCCTCCATCACACTCCTTTTCTCTCCACTTATGTTTGACTAAGTAGTGATTGACTACAGCACTAAAGCTTGGCATTGGGATGGGACTTTGACCACTTGAATAGTGGTAATGTTTGCTGAAGTGGGACACTTTAGGAATGTATAAAAAGGTAAAAAAGAGTTTATAGGCAGCTGTAGCATAATGGTTAGAGAAGCAGCTTTGGACCGAAAGGTCGCTGGTTCGATTCCTGATCCAGAAGGAAAAATGTGTGGCGGTGGGGGAGTGAGCTGCATCTTCCCTTCCCCCACCTTCATTGCTGAAGTGCCCTTGAGCAAAGCAACTATCCACCAACTGCTCTCTGGGCGCCCCCAATGTGTGTGGCAGCCCACTACTCCGTGTGTGTGCTCACTTTGGATCGGTTAAATGCAGAGGCAATAATTTCCCTTGTGGGATTAATACAGTATATCAAAATAGAAGTTATTTCAGATAGTCCTTTTCACAGTTCTTTATTCTTGTACTGTCCCCTTTTTTACTATAAATTAAAAAAAATGATGTGTATGAGATGATGTGTCGGAATTCAAGATCAGAATTTCTCATTTTCACAGACCACTGTTCAAAAAAGACTTCAAGGGCAGAAATATAGAGGCCATACCACAAGATGCAAACCACTCACCTGCACTAAGAATCAGGTCAAGTTAGAAATTAGATCAGAAATAAGCCACAAAAGTTTTGGAACCATGATTCACCTCTACCAAAGTGATAAAGTACAATCCGCTCATGATCTAAAACATGCATGATCATCAGTCATGCCTGGCGGAGGTAGTGTTTTCACTTGAGCTTGTGCGACTGCTTCTGGAACGTTATTACAAAATTAGTTATGTTTTTTTTTTCCCCAGCAGAGGGCGACAAACCAGGAACTCTTGAAGTACCACCAGCAAGAACTGATGGCTTCTCTTGAATTTAAATGAAAACCCGTCTCTTCTTTACTCTGTTGCTATTAAGCAGCAAAAGCACAGAAGTCAGATGTGTGTCTAGCAGCCACTCTAATTAAAGATCTTTTTCGCTCACTGTGGGGTTGTGGGGGATTATGAAATTCCTCTTCCTGAGGCCCCTATGCTGGCAGAGACCCAGCCCAGCTGTATCCACCCTCTAAATCCCTGCATCCATTTCTGCAGCTTTCACTGTCTTTCAGGCCCTTCCAGGAATCTCTGCCATACTTGATCCTGGTTAAGACATCCTTAAATTTCAACAATCACAAAGGATGAGTAGTGCTACCCCACTCTGGGAATACTGTGGAAGCTTCTGTCCTTTTAAAAACAATCTAAACATTATTTAGAAGAGATGTGCTTTTAACCAATTTATTAGAAATACCGTGTAAAATTAAGAACTTCAGTTAGTTTTCACATTCAACATTATAATGGCAAGAAAACATGTATTATGTTTATCTGACTATGACATTGTTGTTGGGCTCATCTGAGTATGTCAGGAACTGAATAGGATTCCGTGAGCCCAGACTCTTATAAAAACGTAGGCCTTGTTTCGCCAATCATCAGCTATACAGTTTTACTGAGGTTTTTACCCACTTAAGCCTTGATCCCCCCCCCCCTTTTTTTTATCCGACCCATTAAGAGACCTACATGCATTCTGAGATGCTTTTCTGCTCACCATGGTTATAAAGAGTGATTTATTTTTGATTTTGATATACTGTATTACTTCTGCAAGGGAAATTATTGCCTCTGCATTTAACCCATCTGCATTGAGCACACACACAAGTAAACAGTGAGCACACACTTGGAGCAGTGGGCTGCCACACACTGGGGCACCCAGAGAGCAGTTGGGGGTGCCTTGCTCAAGGGCATTTCAGCCATGAATGTGGAGGAAGGGAAGGTGTAGCTCATTCCCCCACCACCACACATTTTTTCCTGCTGGATCAGGAATCGAACCAGTGACCCCTAGGTCCCAAAGCCACTTCTCTAACCATTAGGCCACGGGTGCCCCCTAAAATATTTGAGTTATTATAGGCTTTCTGTTAGCTTTACCCAGTTTAGTGATTTTTGTATGTAGGAGAAACTTCTCTATAGTTTAACATGAAGTGTAGATGGTTATCTTATAACTGTAATAGTAATTGTAGTCAATAAATCATTAAAATCGTCAATAAATCACTAAATCATTTTAGTAAAAGAGTTTATACCACCAGCAATGGAAAGTAGGCTTGTAACGATCGATAAAACTAGCACTCAATTGCTAGACTGGACCTGTGACAGCTCGTAGCGATAATAAAATCTTACTTGCCAATAATTTCTGATAATTACTCCCGTAGATTTGGACGCGTCGACACAACCAGCGACTCTAGAAGGTTAGATTTTTGTGTTATTTTGCTTGATATTGCTCGATTAGCGCTTTTTCATTGATGTTCGATGCTCGAGTGCAGTATCAAAGGCTGATTTACATTCCTACTGGAAAGTCATCATTACAGTTTCTGAGTGTATCTTTAGGTTCATATGGATCATCAGCAGGAGCGATAGGCTTCTAAGACGAGAACTCCAACCAGTACTTGCACATCAGGACGGATCACAGGACTCAGAAAGGAGAAGGATCAGTGGTATCAGTGTTTTTTTCAGATGTAGCATGTGTACCTCAACAAAAACAGAGAGAGAGGACATCTTGGGATGAAAAACAGCAAGATGACCACCAAATGCACAGACACTTGCTATTACTATTTTTTTCATGACTCTTTATCATGGTTATTGATCTACCATTATAGTTCCCTCAAGCAAAGGTATACATGATTCTATACAATCTGTCCAGGTTTATTATTTGCAAATTTTAAGTTGACACAAAAACAAGTGGATTAGATTTCAACACCAAGCATCAACAAGCCTGATCCAGTCTCACTAACTAGCCTTCATTTCTTTACGCTCTTCTGTTTGCGTTTCTAAATATAGCATGTCCATGATTGCTCGCCCTCACTCCTGTTTTGTTGTAAGGATTTTCTTTTGAAAGACCAATAACAAATTGTTGTTTCAAGCATTTGGAAGGTTTATTGTATTTAGCCTGAATTCCATCTCAAGGATACATGAAGTCCCCGTGTGTTGATTCAGAAAGTCTGCAACGTTTCTTCTTCTTGTTTGCCTGCATGCAGGATTTCTTCAACAGATATTTCCGTATTGCATCCACATTTACTTGATCCCTTAGGTGACTGACAGGCACAAAAAAATGGAGCTACGGCATTGTTGGATGCTTAATTCTGATTGGTCAGAAGGAGATTTTAGGTGTTCTATAACAAAAGCTAAGACTATAGTGATGGTTCTAATATAGTATCATTTGACAAGTGTGATGAGGATGTTAATAGGTGACTAGCTGCATTGAGGTGCATGTTGGGAAGTGTAGTGTGAATGTTGTTCAGAGTTCGCTGAGGCTGTGACACACGCTTAAAAAGGAAAAACTAAACCATAAAAATCTTGTTTTAGTTCTCTTCTCTTGTGTTTCTGTGTAGTATATGCTAAAACCAAACAAAAGAAACTTTGAGAGAATTTTGACGTCCTGTCGTTCCATCTCGAGAACTATTCAGACATTCGGCCAGTAATTGTTAAATCTAATGAAGTGAGCAGGAGATGTTTATTTACAGTTATGGAATGGAAGCTCCAGTGTCAGCACTTTAGAACTGTCTGAGGTAAAGTACAAGTATTGTGACACAGGAAAGTCTTCAGGACTTAAAGCTCTGCTGTTTTAAACGAAAATAATGTATGATGTCGCGTTCATTAAATTCTTTGATAGTTACTGTGGCATAAGAGGAATAAAACACTGCAGGATGTGGTGTTATTGCACAATATTTTCCTAGAACAGCACGTCTCACCATGATTTATTGCTCATTAAAGTAGCCCAAATGGGTAGGAAGCATGTTATGGTAGGTGTGCACAGACTACATCAGCAGTGAACTTATGGCTCAGCTCAAGCTAATCTTTTTATTGCACCACAGTGCCGACTGTTTACTGCTGATCTTTCTTCCCCTTGTGTTCCTGTGAGCGTGCAGACCCATCAATGACTGCAGGGGGCTGACAAGCTGTCAGAGCCTTATATTTACCACATCATGTACAAACTTGTAATCCCTTTGACTGTGCTGTGCTGAGCACGTACGTCATAGCTGTCTTTTGTTGCTTTGGGACATTTTAACTATCGCGTTTGAACAATTTATCCTTAAGAGGTGTTGATTTAGGAATATTGTTTATATAGGCCCAGACTTGTTAGCTCATTCTGGGGACTGGGAAGAAAAAAAATACTTTATTTAATGAAAATACTGAATGTTGCTTATACTCTGTAGTGTATATATGTTGATTTCAGTATCACTGCTGAATGAATCTGATAAGTGATGATGTTTAAACATTACATGTTATTTGGAAGTTGAAGTGTGAATCTGATTTATGCTGTCCTTTTCATAATGTTATTTAAGAGTCATTGCCTTGATATCATGTAATGTTGTTTTTAATAGGACTAATCCTTTTGGTTGTCACCCAACAACTGACAGGATGATACATGGGTTCAGGATTTGGTATTTGCCAAGTTTAACCTCACTCATCTATCTGTGTCGTCTGTGTTTATGTTGATGATGTTCTGTGCTTCCTTTTCAAAATCTGCGTTGTGCTTCCATTCAGCAATCTCTTTTTAACATGGCCACCCACCATATATCCCTGCTTTTCTTTCATTGAAGCTGTCACTACAGGGGAAACTCATTTGTTGTCCTTGAAAGACTGATAGTGAATGTGTAGGAGCAACATCATTGCCAACAACCTTTAGTTATTTATTTATTTATTTTGTCCTTACTTACTTCATCTTTTGAGGATGAGGGTGTTTCTGTAAGACAGTAAAATTCTGTCAGAAATAAAGTAGAAGAAGGAATGAAAGTAAACTACTATTGGATAGGAAATGGTTTGCTTATATTTGGCATGTTCTCAGTATAATAGTCCTTTTTTTTTTTTTTCTTTTATCACTGTCGGAGATTTCTCTAAAAAAAAAAAAAGGGTTCCTGCTGAACTGTTGCTTCATTTATGAGTTACTGATTCCTCTTTATTGCTGCTAAACAGGGTGTGAGCGTAACATGCGGGAAAACTCTGAGCTTAATGTGGAAAAGGTGAAGAGGAGCATGGTAATTGTTACATCTGACACCTGGTTCAGTGCCGTCCCCAATGTCTTACTCATGCAGCATGGAAGCCAACAGGTGGCATCTGTTCAATACTAGGTTATATGATGATATCATTCTGGGAAAATAATGAGAAATGTGTGAAGAATTGATGAGAGATGTGGGATGGTGGGGTGGTTGTTGTTGTTGCTCTTGTTGTTGTTGTTTTAACAGAGTAAAGAAATTTAGCTTACTGCTAGTGAAAGGATGATTGAACTGAAACTTGAATGGATTCCAAAGAGTGAGTAGTGTCCTAGAGGCCCAGAGACTGTTTATACGTATCCAGGCACACTGAAGCATTGTCTACAGACTCCAGGGGGTTGATGTGAATGAGATCACCTGAATTCATTCAGGTTCAGGAACTGTTGAGATGGCAACAGCTCCATTGGTTATTTTAAAGCTTTTTGGCTTGAAAGTTGCTTCTTTTGAAAGAGTGCTACCTCAGGGATTGTCAGTGCCATGCACATTTAAAGCATGGAGTAGTTACTCACTTTAATTTGTTTGAAATTGCATTAGAAAGGAGAAAATTTCTGAACAACAAAAGAAAATGTCTTCACAAGCAAATAGCAAATGTGCTATAAATTTACGTATGCGTGTAGCTATTTATTTATTTATTATTTCTTTTCACCATCTCTTGTCTTTATATTTGCTTTTTTCTAAATATAATGTATAATACTGTATATTAAAATGATACTAGAAATGAAACCATTAATACAATTTTATTATATAACTATTTATTATTCATATTTTATTCCATTATTGTCGCATCAGTGTTCATAGGATAGGGACAAAAACTCCTGTTTTGATTTCAAAGGCCTTCAGGAGATTTTAGAAACATACATTAAAAAATAATATGCTGTTTTAAGTGATAACCCCTCTATAATATTGCAAATATAATATATATTATATTATATAAATTATTAGAACCTCAAGCAGTTATTAACGAGGTCCGAGCATATCTGTGCACATCTCCAGCCTAGCACTCTACCGAGTTTGGCAAAGTTGAATGTTTCCAAAGGTTGAGAGTATGAAGTGAAGTGTTTGTTGATATTTGGTGATGAAGAAGAGGGATGGTAATGAGGATGAAATGATGACACATTACAGAGAGGGATTTTTTTGGAAGAGCATTGATGAAGAGAAGAATGGTGATGAAGAAGAGAAATGATGAAGAGGAAGAGAAATGATGAAGAGGAAGAGGAGAAATGATGAAGAGACGTGATGAAGAGCATGAGGAGGGATGAAGAGGAGAATGGTGATGAAGAGGAGAATGGTGATGAAGAAGAGAAGTGATTAAGAGGACGAGGAGTGATGATGAAGAGGAGAATGGTGATGAAGAGGACGAGAAGTGATGATGGAGAGGAGAATTTAAAAAAAAAAAAAAAATCTTAATTACCCCATTTTTTTTTTTAGGTAACCTAAGGCTTTTGCACAGTAATGTACAACTACATAAAAGGTCAAACCATATTAATTATGGGTAATTATAATGTTTTAAGAGAAAAGTGGCATCAGTGTATTTAGTGTAATGAAGTTCATTTATTTGAGATTGATCGTTTCAGTCTCTCCCACCCCTTCCCCACACCTCCAAGATACTTGATGTCTTTATTATCTTTTTGAGATAAATTGATTAAGCACCAAGGAGGTACAGAGAAAACAATTGGTGATTTATTTGTTATTAGTGCATTGGGGGCTATTTGTCATTAGGGTTTAGTGGATCTGTATAAACATCAGAGGAGGATGAACTGAAAGGGTTTTATTTGTCTGGATTGTAGAGTATCATGGGACGCAGAGCAGAAATGTGCTGATCTATCAGTATTTTGAGTAACAATCCACAATGTAGAACAGAAAAAAAAACAGGCTTTGCTGATGAATGAGTCAATTGGTGGATGTGTGCATGAATGAATAAATAAAGTCGAAGTAAAAAAGAGCCTTTTCATGGTCACGTCCCAAAATCTGCTTTAAATTCTGCAGCTCTCAGATGCTGTTCAAATGCGTGCTAAGTGACGGAAAAGCCACTGACCTCAGAATCAGAGCTACTCATTAGAAGTATGGGCACAGTACACCTTCATTCAGCATTCATTTACACCCTGCTGAGGTATAAGGTTGATTTCTGACACTCTTGATTCCTTTTTATGAATATATGGTAAATTCTGGGAGTTTGTGACCCAGGTTTTGGTGAAACTGTGCCATTAATCTGCCTACTGTCGTGAAAAAAATAATTACATTCAATATTTAATTTTTTTTATTTCCAAGCATCCAGTTCACTCCTCTTCATCAATCCTTGATCACTGCTCTTCTTCAATCCTCCTCTTCTACTTTATCACTCCTATTCATCAGCACTCATGCTCTTCATAAGTCTCTTTGCTTCTCTCTTCCTCTTCTATTTCCTATCTTTCTTACTCTTTTCTCTTCTTTATTAGACACCGTGCTTGGACCCCAAGAATTGCTTCTTGCATTTTTTTTCCAGCATATTTCAACAGTCAAACTCCCTGTTTGATAACATGCCTCCAGATAAGGGTGATGTAATTAAAATTTAGGCAGTGTTGGCTCAGTAGTTAAGGCTATGAATTGCTGATCCAAAGGTCAGGGGTTCAATCCCAAGTACCACAATGCTGCCACTGTTGGGCTCTTGAGCAAGGACCTTAAACTTATATTGCTCAGTTGTATAAAAATTATAAATGCAAGTGTCTCTGGATAAGAGTGTCTGCTAAATGCCACAAATTTAAATGTAAAATTTATGCGGATAATTCAAATCACTGTGGGAATTATTTGTTCAATCATTTGGTTTAAGCTTTGTTTGTTGTTTGTTTTTTAACGGCGCTTGTGGACTGTACTAACATTTTATCGCCACTCTTTGGTCTGGGGTTCTCTGCTTTGGCTTACAGACTAATTCAGGCAGATAGTTCACTCAGTCCCCAGCCTCTCTCTCTCTGGAGCTCATACACAACTCACACAGGCACAGGTAAATAGGCATAACTAGCCAGATAAAATACAAACCATGTAGCAGAAGCTTCACCACAGCTGAAGTCTAGTTTGGTTATCCTATAATTGTAATGGTAATTGTAGTCTTAAATCATTTTAGTAAAAGAGTTGATATCACCAGAACTGGAATGTCATTGTCACAGCTTCTGAGTGTACAAGAAGGAGCGAGGGGCTTCCAAGATGAGTCTTAACCCCTGGGTCAATACTGGTAGAGACTGTTGGATTTATTCAGTAGTATGTCGGGGCTCTTATTTTTAAAGCTCTCTTAATTTCTGGTTCTTCTTATTTATGGGTCTTCTTCACATACAGCCAGTCAAAGATACAAAGTGAAGAACGTAATGATACAACTGGCAGGACAAGCAGTTACTTATGATGTCCCAATCGGAAACAATATGGGTCATTTCTATGATATCACAATAAGCTTACTTTGAAATAGCTATAATGAAGCCCCAAAATAACCACTAGCATTGAAAAGACCAGACTGCTACACTCAGGAGTTGTGAAGATGACTCTATTGTGCTGAGAGAGCGAGAGAAAGAAGCTGGAGACTGAGGAACTGTCTGTCTGAATAAATCTGTAGACCAAAGCAGAGAACCCAAGTCCAAAGAGTAGCAATAATGTGCTAATACAGTTCACAATCACCGTTAACAAAAAACAACAAAATAACTACTATAAGATCACAGTGATATGAGATCATAGTAAACTCTGTCACATCTTCCCTTCGGTGTGTCGATTATATGACCAGATGTCCTTTTTAACAGCCTCCCCTGAATTCACAGGACAAATTCACATATCTGATAAGGTCTCCATGAATTTTTCAGCAAGGGCAGTACGACTGAAGAGCTTTGCTACAGGTTGGGAGTAAGTTGTATCCTTCACTGACACTTCAGCCGATCTAACTTGGTTATTAGTGCCGCGGAAACTCGAGTGACCCATCCTACACACTCAAATCCTTCAGTTCTTCCATAAGCATTGCGGGTCCTCATGATTTCTATTTGCTTGGACCCCATTCATTGCCACGTGCCATCATGTTTGATTTTTCAAATGGTGGCTTGGCTCCTGAGCCAAAAACAATTATATGCAAGCAAGCTGCTCATATTGTAGCATTTAAGATGCTTTCTGCTCACCTTGTGGCCATAGGAGAGTCATTTCAAATAATAATTCAAATAAGGATGAGGTACCATCACTTCAGCATGGATTTTGGATTTGTACTAAAAAGGTACCTCTGTTTGGATGGCCCACTCTGACACATCACAAAACCACAGATGACGCACATTGCCCCTGCCAGAGTTTAATGGATCTCTTTCATGTTTACACTTTTCCTTCCTTTAGTGTTTGATTGGTACTCAAGTCTTTCATTAATGCCACGTTTTACACCTTGCTTTTTACTTGTGTAAGGTGAATGTGTTGTGAACCTAAAGGAACTCTAGGGGCTTTTTGAAAGCTGTTAAAGTTAATACAGGGTTTGCATGCCTCATAGTGACAAAACAAAGTCTCGTGCTGGTTTTTTTTTGTTTATTTGTTTGGTTTTTTGTTTTTTTATGATGCTTTAGATGCATTTATTTTACATGAACCTTGTGGCTGTTCTGTATATAATCTTTGGACTTCTGAATGAATTTTTTTTTGTCAAGGCACTTAATATTGGAGATTAAATGGAGTTCCTTGGCTTCCTGGACGTATGTAGAGAAATTACATAGCAGCAAATATAACATAGTTACCAGTGTGTTATCTAGCATACAGTAAAGATGCCTTACACTCGAGGTTTAACCATGTTGCCTCATGCATCTACTGAACAAAATTAAGATAGACATCTTGTTTATAATTTTATAATTGCAAGCCTATAAAACTTTATTATAGCTAAAAGCAAGAAATGTACCCAACTACCAGTCATTGCCACAGGGGAACATAAACATTAATTGCACGTTACAGGGAACATTAAGATGAGCATAAATTAGGTAAAATGTTAATGTTCAAATTGCTGTCTGTTGATGTTTTTGAAGATAAATGTGAAAACTTTTATAATCATACTTTATTTAAGACCAAAAGTAAATTAAGGTTTATTCAAGGAATGTAGTGTGGAATGTAGCCTGAAAGTACCTTACACCTTCACAACATCATGCACAAAATGTGAAAGGTCCAGGGTATAGATTCTGTCGACTTTCTAGTTTATATTATCTGTATTAAGGACTATTGCTTGTTTGTGAATTTTTAGGTATATTACAGCTCTAACCGACAGTGAAGCCGAGGATGACCGTGAAGACGTTCACACAGTTGTAGAGCCGTTGGATGAGCTCACGGTCCTATTACAGAAAGCAGATGAGCTACATGCTTGTAACGGAACTGAAAAGAAAAAAGGATTGTCTACTCTGCTAGAGAGGAAAGCAGAGGTACAGTAGATTTCACGAACATTCCTGTATTTTCTGAAAATATAGTCTTTAGTGTAATTTCTTCTTCAATCCTTAGTTATACTTTTGTTTCATGTTTAGCATGAATTGGGAGCCAGTTTTTGATTTTGACATGATATATTACTCCCACAAGGGAAATTTTCCTCTGCATTTAACCCATCCAAAGTGAGCACACAAGGGCACTTCAGCCATGAAGGTGGAGGAAGGGAAGGTGCAGCTCACTCCCCACCGCCACAACATTTTTCCTGCAGGTTCGCGAATGAGACCAGATTTGGGATTTGGTGGGTCCCAAACCCACTTCTCTAACCATTAGGCCACAGCTGCTAGCTGTGAGCTTTAAAATGATATCAAGTTTTCTAATATATTTGTCTGATTTGGAGTAACTAACAAAAACCTGCCAGCCTTTTAAGTATATAATTCTGAAGATAGTCCTGTTTAAAGTTCAATAAAGTATTTAACAATTTCTGACTTAATACCTACTTTGCTGTGATGAGTCACATTTATTCTCAAATTTAGTCTTAACAAGCTGGTCTCAAAGTGCCCAGACTTAGCAGTCCAGGATCGTAACACTGCAGCATATTCCCGCTGTGCTGTGTATGTCTAGGATTCATTGTTGAACACCTGCTACTTCATGTAGCCTTCAGGGAGCTAAAGGCTATTAAAAATACATGGTTAAATCTGATGTCATAGATGTGATATGATATAGTTGTAGTTGCTTTGAAGTCAATTGGATTTATTTTCTAAATCAGTATGATCAGAAGTGGCAGTACCTGTGGCGTTTAACCAGAGCCTATGCTGATGCTCATGACCTGGCTGGAGAACTTGAAGAGAAGAAGAGATATGCGGCAGCAGGTAATTGTTTTTCATTTGAATTTTAATAATTTTTTTTATTTGCAGCAATTTTCTTATCAGAATCACGTACAAGTATACAGGAATTTAACATTTAAATTCCATGTAAGGATGCTGTTGTAGAAATGCAGGTCCACATACATGCACCTACAACACTATATACTAACAGAAGGTAATACTGCAATACTGCTTATTGGTTATTGGGGTTGGGGTTGTTGGCTTTACTTATGAGCGGGCTCTTGTTTAATGTTTATGTGGGTTCAGTCATGGATCACTTCCTCTACTTGGATCACTCTAATCAAGGAGACCTCAAAACAATTATTTTATTATGCCCCAGCACTCTGTGATGTGGTACCTGATTCATTATATTTTCACCCTGTGCATGCATATATCTGTCTGTCCAAACTTCCTTGTGGAGTCTATCGTCTGAATTTGACTAAACTTTCACCAGGTATTCACCACCAAAAGTCCCATGAACTGGTACAGGTTCTGAGGTCAAAGGTCAAGGTAACACAAGGTCATCTTAGAAAAATCTTGTGCACATTCTGTAGGCTAATCGCCTTCATGGATTTGGAGCAGCTCTTCTCTATTTACTCATTACCAAATGCCTGTGAACTAGTATAGGATAACAGTCATAGGTCAAAGATCAGGTTCAAAGACACCAAAAAGTTTTACAGTGGAGAAATATCAAGTGACTCATTGCATCAATTGCTTATGCATTTCATTGAAATTGTGGAATGGTGACTCATTGGTTTGCGCTGTCGCCTCACAGCAAGAAGGTACTGGGTTCAAAGCTTGGCCAAGGGCACTGGAAGTTTGTGGAGTTTGTATGTTTGCCTCATGCTTGCGTTGGTTTCCTTTGGGTACTCTGGATTTCTCCCACAGTCCAAAGACATGCACATTAAGCCCTACAGTAGATTGTTGACCTGTTCATGAGCTATCCTGCTTCTCGCCAAAGTCACTTGGGACTGGCTCCACTTTTTCTTGCAAACCGGATGGATAAGCAGTGCAACACACCTATAGTGTGAAAAACTCCATACAATCTCTGTAAGATGTGATATCTAAGCAGGTACTTTGGGAAACAGTGTTTGCATAATGCATGGTAAATAATACTTTAAAGCCAAGTGTATTCTCATGGATATTCCATGCTGTAAGGCTGACCTACCTAATGATATCTAAAGAAAGTAAACATAAGTAAAGTGCCTCCTTGAGGTCCTTGATTTGAGTGACTAGAGGCTGAATCTAAATCGTAATTAAAGTGAATGTGTTCAGGCAGTGAGTATTTGATTAATTAACTTCATACCTGGGCAGCATGGTGGTGTAGTACTTAGCACCTCCACCGCACAGCAAAAAGGTCCTGGGTTCAAATCCAAGGCTTGGGCGTTTCTGTGTGAAGTTTCCATGCTCCCCCCGAGCTTGCGTGGTTTTCCTTTGGGTACCTCCATCGGTCCAAAGACATGCACAGTAGGTTAATTGACTGTTCCAAATTGCCCCTAGGTGTGAATGGTTGTGTGTGTGTTGCCAACTTTTAAAGTCGCGGGGAGGCTGGAGCTTATCTCAGCCAACACTAGGCGAAGGCGGGGTACACCCTGAACAACTCACCAGACCTCCACATGCAATCTCTGTGCGGTGGTGCGGTGAGCTATTCAGGGTGTACCGCGCCTTCACCTAGTATTGGCTGAGATAAGCTGCAGCCTCCCCGCAACCATAAAAGTAGGATTAAGAGGTTTGGCAAATGAGTTGGTTGCTCATGCTTCTCTAATATTTCTAATCAGTAAGGTGTTTGCCTCTGCAAGCAGGTCTTTTTTTCCCCAACACAATTTGAAATATTTAAACCGCCAATCTGGTACCAACAACTATACCATGGTTAGAGTCACATTGGTCACTCTTGTCAACATTTAAATTTTTGATGAAATCTTATACTGAATCTCCTGACTTCTGTCTACATGATTTTATGTACTGTGCTGCTGGGACATGGTTGACTAATTAAATAACCGCATAAAGGTTTGAGTGTACCGAGGTTTCTCTTAAAATGGATGAGTATATGTATGTTTTTTTTTTTGTTTTTTTTTTGTTGTTTTTTTATGTAGCTGCCTAACATGAATGTCAACCACATAATATTTCTCCCTCAAGCATACTTAATAATGGGCAAAGTGTACAAAATAATTAATTTCCAAGAGCCTTAATAGTTTTTTAAAAAATTATTAAACTGCTTAATCGACACACTAGTCTTAGAAAATGAATAATCTTTATAGTGGAAAAGCATGGACTGCTATTTCTCATCAATAAGACATCTTTATTATCCTGTAAACATATCTGCAAATATTTTGGCAGCTTCTGTTTTTTTGTTGTTTTTGAATAAAAATTTTATTTTAAACATATCATAAAGATTTATGATGTTTTATGAATCTAGGCCTATATAAGGACCATGCTTAAATTCACATCCATGGCATTTGACAGATGCCTTTATCCAAAGTGACTCCCATTTTATATTTATCTGATTTATACACTGCCCAGCCAAATAAGTCCAGTTCTCAAATTTTTTGTTGGACCGCCTTTAGCCATAAAGCCCTCTCCCAGGAACAGAACACAAACTTGAGAGTATTAAACTGGATCAAGACAAGACTAGTACTGAATGAGTCTTTAAAATACATTGACCAGCCTATACATATATATATATATATATATATATATATTGTTGGACCACCTTTAGCCTTGATTACAGAATGTAAATGCCTTGGAATTGCTTTTGACAAACTAAAGCAACATCACAATATTTTTTCCATGTAGAGTTGGATCGACATCTTGAATTTTTCACAGTTCCTGTGTGAAAATGATTCCTTATGCTTCCCAAACCTCTCTTCCACTATTTGTGCCACAATTTTATATCTGTGCCATCAGGGAGGAAAAAGATGATTGATGGGAAAAGCTGGTCATTAAGCACATACAGAGCACTGACTTCAGCTGACTTTAATGTTGCCAAGCCTTGGATCTGACCGACTGAAGCAACAATGAGAGATTGCACTGTAATCAAGGTTAAAGGCGGTCCAATGGAATAGTACAGTGCAGGACTTTTATTTCAAATTATTATTGTGTTTTAAGCTGGGCAGTGTATATTAATGCTAAAGTAGCACCAGCCCAGCAATTAACAACATCAGAGCATCAACGCAGAATTAATTTTAATATCTATAGTTTTCACAACCATTTCATTTTTATGTTTTATTAACAAATTAATTCATAAATATTTTATTGCAGGAAAGGAAATTGGAAAATTAGCCATTTCACTGAATTCCATGTGTGCTGAAAGTCATCAGTGGTAAGTCTTATCTATCGAAATATAAATACCATCTTTGAGAGCGACGATTCCGCTCTTACACATTAACATAATTCTATGTTTGACAGTTTGTGTACATGAGTATAATATTATGTTTTAGATATATTAATTGCAAAGTATTTTTCTCATTAATATAAATGCAAACAAGCACAAGCATGGAGAAGAATACTTTTTATTGAAGCTTTATTGAATCTGCAGACACAGTTGTTGATTCAGTCGTCAGCTTTCAAATACCTAAAAAGCCTTTTCCAAAAACAGTTTACCCAAGGTCAACACAAAGATAAACCTGTTTCTTTGGCCCTGGCAAACATTTATACACAATATATATCCAGTGAGGGGGCTTTCATTGCCACATGAGTCTTGAGAAATGCTGATCACACTTCAATGTGTCACAGAATGTATCTGTATACTGTACTGATAATATCAAAAGGTAGGAAGAATGATTATTTAAAAAATGTATATTATTCTTCAGGTAAATTAGTGTAAACTGCTCTCCTGTCACCTGTATTACCAGAATTCAGAGTGCGCAAATGAGTAAGCCTATCTGTTAGAGGCCTTTCACAAGAGTAAATGCATTTGTGTGTTTTTCCCAAAATGCATTCCAGATCTAAAGTATGTAAAAGAATAGTAATCACATTAATGATGCGAAAGTAATCATTAGCTGTACTTATGTGTTATGATTACAGCCCCTGTCTATTGCAAGAGCAAAGCTCATCTGCAAAACCCCCTGGGACCATCACACTGGCCTAGGAATGTAAATACAAGGGCTCCTGTGTGGTGCAATAGAAACCATCCACTCTATCACCCAGAGATCGCGTGTCTGAAACCCAAGGATACCACAGCCAGCTGTGGGGAAAGGATACTGAAAAGATGTCATTCATTAAGAAAGACATCATGGTGCTATAGAGGTTATGCCTATAGAAAGGATACATTCACAAACAGTTACAAAAGTCTGAAATTTGTAAATAAAACAAGAAAGGGCATAGGGAAAACTAAGAAAAAGTAAATGGAAAACACAGTCTCAAATGATTATTGTACCTGTTAGAATACAGCAAATAAACTTTTATTTAAAAGTAATAGTGAAAAGTCAGGTAAAAGCAAATATACCATAGTGTAGTGTCGAATTGTTGAATACCTGCATGATAATGTGACTTAAACTTCAACAGACAGAAATTTTTTTTTGTCACATTCATAATTTTTTCTATAACTATGGGGTAGAGAGTACAGAGGAGGTTGGTAGGCTGGTGAAGGAACAAGTGTTTAATAGATTATTTGTAAAAAAACAAACAAACAAAAAAAATAATAATAATAAAGTGTGTGTGTGTGTGTGTGTGTGTGTGTGTATGTGTGTTTGTGTGTGTATAGAGTGACTGAAGAACCTGTGTGTGTGTGTGTG
>JAQMYF010000027.1:23651319-23666531 GCA_030014195.1 Neosilurus mollespiculum
TTTGTAAGTGTTATCAGCTAAGAAGTATTAAAATGTGTTGTCTTGTTATCACAGTAAGGTTAGATTTGCTCTGTGTAGGCAGGTAGGTATCTGTATGTCCAGAGCCATGAATGCTTCATTCTTTAACAAATCCTGCTCATGTCTTGACGTGAGTATTCGCCAGTCTCCAAATTTATGAATCGAGTCTATGAACACTTGAGTTACATAAATTCATTCCTTTTTCTCTGGTTTCATGGCTGCACAATTAAAAGCAATACTTCCAGGGGGGGTATGCCTAAAAGTTAGTTTGCCCAAAGGGTTAGTAGGTGTTCTGTGTAGCTGTGTGTTCATTCATGTAAACCTGCCTCCTGTAAACAGGGTCTGGTTCATAGATTTCTAGTGAACAGATAGATTACTAGCTGTGTGTATGTGCAAATTATGCTGTGGTTTTGTACACAGCATTCCCTTAACATTCTGCATGAATGCAAAATGAACTACTGAGCTCTGAGTAGGTGGCAATCAGACATTTGTAAATGCTACTTAATATTATCCTTGTACAGTGCAATCATATCATATAAAAAAATTAAGTACATCCCATGGATATTGTTGATTTTTTTTTTTTTAACATATTTGAACATACCTGAACAAGCAATCAGTACACCCTCTTTAGTACAGTGCTTACAGAAAAATGTGATATTTTTAAACAAAACCACAGGGACAATTAGTTCATTTATTCAACAAAAAGACCAATGGATGTAATATTTATAAGATTATCTATTAATTGTCCCTTTAGCAGAAATTATTAGGTTCCATTTCACGTTCTGGACAGATGGCCTCACATTATCAGCACTCTTTGATATGAAGCAGAATTTATAGTTGAATCAGTGACTGCAAGTTGTATAATCCTTTGGTGGCAAATGAGCTCCAAGCCACCATGCATCACTGTTGGTATGAATCATGTGACTTTTGCTAAACATCCCTGTCTTTGATTTGTCTATTCAAAGCACGTTATTTTAAAACACCTGGATGTTCATTGGCCAGCTGTTCTCTTGTTCTAATATTTCTTTCAGACAGCAAAGGCTTTTGAAAGAAAAAGCACTGGCACTCTACAGTTTCCTTTAACATTTGGAGGTTCTTAAAGATTTCTTTTCACATGAAAGAGTCTGCTCTTGTTTTGGATTTGCAGGGGTGCCTGTGTAATTTTTTTTGGAGTATCTCTTTTTTTGCAGCCACTGTATTGAAGAGGGTAAAATTTTCTCGTTCAAATATATTTTAACAAAAAACAATTTCATGATGATTCACTTTATTGCATATTGTTTGTACAACCCTAATTCCAAACAAACGTTTGGACACTATGAAATGCAAATCTCATAAACCCATGTTTCAGAACATTAATACATTTTTACTATTTCATGGAGTTTGCTGACAGCAACATGTTGGGATGGGGCAACAAAAAGCTGGAAAAGCAAGTGGTAACAAAAGCTGGAGGAATATTTTTTCCATTTTTTTGGTTAACTGGCAGCCAATCAGAACCATGACTGGGTATATAAAGGGCACTTGGGGAGAGGTTCACCAATCTGCAATTAACTGCATAATAGAATTTTGGAATAATTTCAAAATAATGTTCCTCAATATAAAACTGTGAAGACTGAGTATCTACAGTACATAATATAATCATAAGATTTAGAAAATCTGTAGAAATGTGTGCAAGGGACAAGGCCAAAAAGCAATACTGTATGCCTGTGATCTTCAGGCCCTCAGGTGGCACTGCATTGCATGTGCTCAGGAACACTTCCAGAAATCACTGCCTGTGAACGCTGTTTATCTTGCCATCCACAAAGATGGGTTAAAGCTTTATCATACAAAGAAGAAGGCATATGTGACCATGACTCAGAGACACTGCAGTCTTCTCTAGGCCAAAACTCATTTATAATGGTCTGAGGCAACTGTTCTGTGGTTATATGATTGAAAAGTTTTAATTCCTTTTGGAGAACATAGGAATCCACTTTCTTCGGATTAAAGAGGAGCAGGAGCATCCTGCTTGTTATCAACACTCAAGTCAAAAACCTGCACTTTTGTAATGGATTGGAATTTTGTGTCACAAAGCTTGAAGTCTTGTTGAGTGGCTGAATAATAGGAATGTAATCAGGAATAATAGCTATAAATATTGTTGGTGGCACTGTTCATGGTGCACCCCACTTCTTACCTGAAGTCAGCTGGGATTGGCTCCAGCTTCTCACACAACCCTGATGAATAAGTGGTGTAGATAATGGATGAATAGTTACCAGGCTTCAACACAGTTTACCACCTCTGGGAGGTTTTGGAGCAATTTGTTGCGCAAGACCAATTAGAGAAACATCCTTGAAAAGAATGGTGTTTATCTTCCATTATAGTTGCAAAAACTTGGAAAAGCTATGCCAAGGCATAAAGCTGTGTGTTTTGTTTGTTTGTTTTTTGTGGCATCAGTCATGTTTTATTTTTATTTAATATTGTTTTTGGGTTTTTTTTAAAGCTTGTTTAAAAATAATTTTAAAAGTTAAAGGTTTCATTATTATAAATTTTTTTTCTTATTCTTTTTACTTTGTTTTGTTAATACTTTGTATTTGGCATGTAACACTGTGGGTTTGTGAGGAACATAACAAATTTTTGTACTCACAAACTGTACTCTTTTTTCTCTTAAAAATGTCAAACTCTCTCTTTCTCCCATAAGATAAAGCCTGGAGCCATTCAAATATAGAAAGAAAAGCACTTCCCTCTGTCAAAGAGCCCTATTGAGCTCCGGCACAATCAGAGACATTCTTGATTTGGCCCCTCCTCCAAACATTGTTGAACTTTCCCAAGTAACATTTTACATCCCAAGAAGTTCCAACCTGAGACAGATGTTGCTATTGGCTTGAAACTCCTAGACAGTTCTTCTGGATAAGACTTACATTCTCAAGCCAAAATTATAGATACTAACTTAACTTGGCCATAAAGAATAATTATCTAGAAAATATAATCTGATTTCCTTAACAAAAGTTGTTTCAAAGCTCTCAAATATGTAAAGGTATACCTAATAAAAACAAGTGTCTATGGTTAATCAGTGCTCAATATAGCTGGGAAGAAATGCCACAGCTTCATGGGGTTTTCATGTTCTCTTGATTTTCCTTGTGATTAAGTGGTGATTGAAATCGTGGTAGGGATACTTTTGGGATGTTCTATTAGTATTTCTGAATACCTTTAGGAAAGGTATATCATATTTTCTTTTTATTAAAAAATGAACACTAGACCTGTGCTTTTGGGTTGTATATAAAAATATTGGGGAAAGTATAGCAAACATTTGCTTAAATTTTCCAATTTTGGTTAGCTTGTGCCCACTAGCCTCATATTCCTGTTCTTATATGACAACAGTGAATGTTGATGTGATCTGCCATGCTAGCTCATAAGCCTCAAGGTTCAGTGTGTTAGGAAATCAGGGATACCTGGTTCCACCACATTTGTAAAGAGTAGTCATTTGACTTTCCCGTTGGCTCAAACCAGCATGGCCATTCTGCTGTCAACAAGAAGCATTTTGCACCATTTTGTATACATTGTGCATAAACATCCTGAAAGATCAGCAATTTATGACATAATAAAAACAGCCTAATCTGCCTGGCACCAACGACCATGCTACAGTCAGAGTCAGTCATTGACAATGTACAGTGTCAGTAAGTCGGACAAGGATGTCTGCCAAATCCCATAAATGTAAATGTCAACAGAATTCTCAAGACTAATAGCGAACTTATGTAGCTGTAATTTGCAGTATTTACCTGTTTTTAAAACTTTCTTACCATGATGATGATGTATTTCCATTTTTAGAGTCTGTACAGCTGGGTAGGCTTTGTTAATTATGCTTTATGAGGCCTTAATACCCTGTGCAAATGTTGCTGAGGTTTCTAAGAATCACTCTAAAAGGGAAAGTTGTAACACTTACCCTCGTGTTATACTTGACCCCTGGCCATGCACTACATATTTGTGACCTCACATATACACAAGTTGACCTTAAATGGAAGTAGGTAGTCCTATTTGTGTGTGAGCTGTTGCAGATTGAACCTAAGGCAAAGTATGAGCAAATACTTGTGTATGGTTTATGCTTTCATGGAAAGTCAGACATAGAAACCATTTGTGTAGGTCTAACTGAGTTTCTCTGTTCTTGCAGTAGAGCTATAATGAAGTCTTGTCTCCCCTTCCACCAGATGTTTCTTAATCCCCATTGTTATCACTTGATGGCTTGAAGGATGTGGGCTTGCGTAACATGTTGGCAATAACAACTTAAGTGTCATCCATTTACACACCATAATTCTTATCAATCTCCCCACCAGTGTGTGTGTCTCACAATGGGTAAAATATTGGAACTTAGAGGTGTTATGAAGTTTTTATACCTACCTGCATATTTGTTTATAAAACCCCTCTAAACCCCCACCCCACTGTCATTTATTTCTCTACCCCCTGCATCCAATGTAGATGAAAATACCTTCAAATTAGAGCTAAACAACTAGGTATTCATTGTGTGGTGGGTGCAAGTGTGTGTCACATGTCACATGGCTACTTCAATTCTAGTCAGAAAAATTCTGCAAAATAATTTTGATGTAAGTGTAGTGTAGTTATTTTATTGTGGTCTGACGCCCAACCAGATGTCCCAATTTTGGAGGTTGTCCTTCTTAGGAAGCTCGATAATCAGGCCTTTGGACCAGTCTCAAGGGATAATGTCTTTCACTCAGATGTTATGAAACAGGTCAGTCAGCACTCTGGTACATGATGCAAGGTCTACTTTAAGCATATTGTCATGGATGGTGTTGATTCCAGCTGCATTCCCATTCTTGAATGCTTTGATGACACGTCTGACTTCAGTCTCAGTTGGGGGCCTGATGCCAATTTCCAAAACATCTGCGTTTGGAAGAGGGTTAGAAGGCTGTTCTGGTTCAGGCTTTTTGAGCACTTCATGGAAGTGTTTTACCCATTGGTTGGCTTGCTCATGTTCAGTTGAAAGGGTTTTGCCATTTCTGTCTTTAATTGGGGCAGGCTGGTTCTTGTTACCACCCACAGCTGTTAGGTGATCTTATATACAGCAATAAATTCACCTCTCTCAGTAGAAACCTCCTCTAAGCCACCTCCTCTACAAAGGTTCCTCTAAGAAGGTGCTTTTCTTCACCCCTTTATCTTTGAGCATGTAGGCTTTCTGGACTTGCTCTTGGAACCTTGGTAACTTAGTGCTGAGCATCTTAGCTTCAAATTTGTTTCCCTTCTTGTATTTTCCCCGTAGTGTCACAAGGTAGTAGAAACTGATGACATCTGCACCCTGACACACTCTTACATCTTGTAGGGGCCTGTGCCACTTTCTGTTGATCAGGATGTGGTCAGTATTATTGAACGTGTAGCTATCGGGTGATTTGGATGTCCTTGTATTGGAAGATGGTGTCTTCAACCCCTAGGTCCTTGTCCAAGCAGAAGTCAACAGGTCTGCTGTCACTGTCATGTATTTCTCCGCAGCCTTGGCTTCCCAAAACTGTCACAGTTTTGTTGTCAGCTCTAACCTTGGCAATTATGTCTCTTGACATGAGGAGGGATTTTAGAGAATGTGTTCATGTCAGTTACCTTTGTCCTCCTGAGCCTTCTTCATTGGTCCTTAGCACTGTATGATGGTGAGTTTACAGTTCTTTGAATCAAAGCGTGCATTCATCAACCTTTCACCATGTGGCTCCTATTCTAATAAGGTGATAGTCTTCTCCTTTAAGACTATGAGTGCCACACCATGACAATGTTGACTTTCATGCTATTGAGCCATCATTGGTTACCAGTGCCCTGAGAGTGTCCATCGGCAGTCACTTACTCCTGTTATGTCCAGTCTGTGTTTCTTTCTCTAGACTCGTTCTTTGTTTTATGCCTCATACATGGTTGGGCATGATATGCTTCAGTGTGGATCTTGTGTGTGAACAGACTGTCCGTCACACACCTAACTTCCTTCTGGCTTTGTTCAGAAGTTTGTTCACTTGGCTATGCTGCTTGGCTCAGCCTCTGCAGGCACTGTGGGGTTATTTGTTTTGTTTTGTTTTTGTTTGTTTGTTTTTGCTGTCCTGTATTAATCCCGCAAGGGAAATTATCTCTGCATTTAACCTATCCAAAGTGAGTACACACACGCACAGTGAGCACCCACACTCTGAGCAATGGGCTGCCACACATTGGGGGTGCCCAGAGAGCAGTTGGGGGTTAGGTACCTTTGCTCAAAGGCACTTTAGCCATGAAGGTTGAGGAAATGAAGATGCAGCTCACTTCCCCCTTCACCACACACATGGTTCAGGAATCGAACCAGCGACCTTTCTGCCCCAAAGCCGTTTCTCTAACCATTAGGCTATGGCTGCCCCCAAATTCTTTATTTACATTTTCATGTCTTGGCCTTATGATGATTCTTCACAGTGCTTACTTAGAGGGGAAACCCCAGATACCTAGGACAGATATATGCCAAACCGATAATGCATTTAGACAGTCAGAAGTTTTGCAATTGGCTCAAACATCTTTGAAAAATCACCTCTACAGGCATTGCCAGAACATGACAACTATGTGTTGTGGTTCAGTATGAGCACTTTGCAGTCTAATAAGAGAAATAGATTAAAAAAAATACCCTTAGGACTGGCTTTCTTCTTCCCACCTGTACGTTCTGTGATAGAAGGCTGTATGAGTAATCATTCCAGGTATGTGTTTTTGTTATTATCCTACCCTTTGACTTTGGTCCACATTTATTACCAATGAATCATGTTGCCTATACGCGCATTATTCATCCTCACAATTTTCCAGGAGATGGTGCAATTTCTTTTATGACTTCATGTTATGACTATTAAGTGACACTCTACTTCATTTTCAATTAAACATATATTACTGGTGATTGCTTTAAAACTAAATGCACATTGTTGTATCTTTAGGGGTACAATAGATTGTCACTGTGGCAGTACAGTATGGTATACTTTTTACCCTTTATATACTGCTTAGGTAAAGTACAGTGGGTACTGTACACTTTTCTGGACAGTAGGTACTGAAAAGAATTCATTTTTTTAAATATTCACGTTTTGTTGCTTTGCAGCCAGAAATGAAGCACACAAAAAAATAGTTTTAAGCTGTATTTACTCAATGCAGCAGCCTAGTAAAAGATATAATAGCAACAGTAAAAATATAAAACTATTCCTGAGATGGTTAAAGGATCATCCCCTTCTAAAAAAATTACTTGTAAACCCTCGCATACCAAGCTGATTGTCTTTCATCTGTAAGTCTGTTGGGCTTTTACACCCGAGCCTAGCGGCTCATCACAGCCGGAGCTTATCCCGGTTTTTCTGAAGCGTGAAGTGACTAAGAGTTCATCTTCTCCTGGATGGGATGCTAGTCCATCACAGGTTACATTCCCAGTACTTTTACTGGTACCCATTTATATTGCTGGGTGGACAGAGGCACACTTATAGTCAAGACAATGCCCAGAGGTCTTGGTATGGTGGGGATTCAAACCCACATCCTCTCCATCATGAGCCCAGCACTCTATTCACTACAGCACTGACCCCACGGCTTCCTCCTGTGATCAGCGGTAATCATTCTGATTATTTCACCATAAAGCAGCTATTTATAGAGCATTTCAGTGCTTGGAAGTCTAAATGAAAGCAAACAACCAACTATGAGACACATCCAAAAAGGACACATTCTCATTTACATGCTAAAAATGATCATAGATGTAGAATTATACAACGGAGCATAACACAAACACTCACACTGTGCTTTTTACAGGCATAATGCACACACTTAAAGTAATACCAGTCCAAACTAATTCAACAATTCCAGTGGATTTCTGTCTGTAGCCAAAGAAGGACTTTATAAAGATGAATAAAAATGTCTCACAATTTAAAATATACCACTGAGAATCTGTTATCTAAGGGTGCAAAGCATTTTTTTTTTTTTTTTAAACGACAAAAATGAACAGAGATCTCGGTGCCTAGTTTAACAGAACTAAATTCTCTAAGCTATCTTTTCCACACTATCATGGTGCGAAACTAGTGAAAAATATTAGATCATCAGTTTAAATTACAAGCATGTCATGTCATTCTGCCATGTAACCACCACAGCTAGTGCTGTGCCAAAAGGAGATGTCAAAACAATACTGAACTGCTAAATGTTTTATTTGGAAGTAAATCAGTGAATTCCATCAGCTATTGAATTTATTTTTTATTCATATAATATTGACGAGGTTAAAACTGTAACACCAAAGTAAGCTGAGCCAGTGACAAAAAAAAAATTATAATAATTATAAAAATAATTTAATAGTTTTTGACTGTAAGCTTTAACTGCTCTCAACTTTTTCCTGCAAGCTGGGGAATGAAAACTTGAAACCAACTGATAAGGCCATTACTCCTCACTGTTTTTATTTTGGGAGCAGCAGGATGAATAGAAAAGGCATGTGGGGAGCCAGGAAAGATGGTAGGCTGAGCCAGTCAACATCCCAGGAGGGCTTTCTCTCGAAAAGAAAAAAAAAGAAACTTTACTTCCTCCTGAGCAGAAATCTGATCTCTGACCCAAGACCACCTCCACCAACAAATACACAAGTTCACACTGTCTCCCACATGTATGCACATGCACATACACATATATTTATAGAAATTGAGTCCCCTATCTTTACCACCGCCATTTATGTGATTGACAGTGTTTTCATCTCTTGATCCTGTATTTAAAAGGTGTTTGTGCTCAGGTTGTACTGTTCGAGTGGGACTACCAGCAGGATTAAGTTTTCTGTGGTGGTGGAGCTTTGATCACTTCATGCCTCCCACTCAAAACGTTCTTAATGAGTGACATTGAGCATGTGCATGCACACGTACACAATATACTGACTAGGTAGTTTTGTTCTTTCAAACTTTGCAATAGATGTGTATGTTGAGGAGCATTATGAGAAATGTTGTGACTTCGTGCTTGTTGATCAAATTTGTAATGGGAAGTGATTTTGTGTGAGTGCAGGGTATATTATTATGCATTACCTTTGTGCCTCTAGGTATGCTATTCTATGCGGACTCCTGTCAGAATATGAATCTATCCAAAATAAGATAAAGAATGGCTATCTCTTTAAGGTGAGTCTAAAAATAACACTAATTTAAATAACTTTTTGGACAATCTACTATATGTAGTGCGCAGGTTAAATTCCAGTAGATGAGGTATTGCATGTATTTTGATGGAATTCTCTGCAAGTATCCATAAATGTGCCTTAAGCACAATGTTGCAGTACTTAAGAGCAGGAATGAACAGGCCGTGTATTGTAATGCAACTCTTCTGCTTTCTTTGTCTCTTCCAAACAAACAGGATCATTTGGATAAAGCCATTGAGCTGAAGCCGGAGGATCCACTGTCTTATTACCTGCTGGGCCGCTGGTGCTATGCTGTGAGTATGAGTGATGCCAATTTATTCACACCTCTCTTGTTCTTATGCTGTCAATGTTCTGTAATGCTCCTGCCTTCCATTACCGCATAGGCTTGTTTTTCTGACTAGGCCCGTTTATTATTATTCTGAATCATTTCCTGAAGTAATTTACACAGATTCTCAAAAAACACACAGATGAAAGAGGGGAAGAGAGGCTGAAACTTTTATTTATTTGTTGTAAGGCCAGAACAAGATTATTCAACCTTTTCCTATTTACATTCTGTGTTTCAGAAATAAAAACCCCTTTTTACCCGAGTTTGCTATTGCTTACCTCTTTTCTCATTATAAAGTGCAGTTAAGTTCTCTAATCAGAAATTGTGAATCAAGTTAAGTATAATGTACAGCAAGTTTTTTTATTATCATCCTGATACATCTGGCATGAGGAGGCATCTTGTATCACCCAGAAAGATGATTATTTTGTAATAATGAATGGCACACTGTACATTTTCCCACTTATTACATCGCTACTTAGAAAATATTGATTCAAAAATGTATATTTAATTGCTATGAATGCATCATTAGTGGAATCAGTAAAATTATTTTTAAATCAATATTTTGTGTCAGATATTTATGTTTTTAGTAAATAGCAATGTAATAAGTGGGATCATGTACAGTGAGCCAGTCATTATTGCAAAATATACCCATTCTCTGTGATTCAAGACTAAAGATCATGCTGTGAGGGTTTATTTCATGATTATTCTAGTTTGCTATGCATTATACCTTAATTAACTGCAGCTCTGACAGGAGTTCTGACTGGAACATAAATAATGAACATATTACCAAAGGTACTTCATGTCAGGCCATATCACACCACGCAGGCATGGATCACTTTAGCATAACAGTACAAAAAAACTGATAGTATGCACAGTTATTAAGTAATACTTTGTTAAAGCACCCTTTGCTTTTAACGCAGCACACTGTCTTTTCAGTCAACATATTTCATCTTGACCTTTTTATTCCACTTTTCCTTGCTAGAGATATGCCAAACTATATCCTGTGTTCAGCCTCTTTAATTGGTTCAGATTTAGACTTAGGCTCTGACTGGGCCATTTGTGGATCTTCAAATGTGGATCTTCTTCTCTAGCAGTAATTTTGTTCCTTTTAACTTGTCCTTATGATGCTGGACTGTGAACTTTTTTCTTTATACCTAGCTGTCTAATAGAGGCCTGCAAGTCATTTGCCAAAGTTGATTGGTATAAAGAGCTATCCATGTTTCCCTCCATCTTGACTAGAGTCACAGTTCCAGCTAAAGAGTACACAACCATGCTTCATGGTGGGTTTAGTATTCTTTAAGTGATAAGCTGTCTTGTTTTTGCTCTGAATATATAGCAAATATTTATATAGCTTATAATATAACACAAAAAAATAAAAAATAAAAATCTACACTGGTCACTGAGACCAAATATATTTTCCTACAAGGTTTCAGCAAAATGAAGGTGGATTTGGACATTTCATTTACATGAGAATGGCCTTCAGTATAGCTACACTACTAATACGGACTTTCTGAATGTAACCAAGTTATTTACACACAAATGAGACAAAAAAAAAAAAAACAATTTACTTGCTTATTTATTTATTGTGGAAAATCGTCAATTATTATGCATCTTTGAGTGGCAAAAGTATGTGAACCTTTAGTATTTGCAGTTAAATTTGAAGGTAAGTTTTGGGTCGGGTGTTTTTAATTAATTGGATGACAGTCAGATGAGTGAGCACCCTGTTTTATTTGAACAACAGGAATCTGTCAAAGTCTGAATTTCGCAACACGTTTGTGGAAGTATATTATGGCATGAACAATGAAGATTTGTGAGGACCTCAGAAAAAGAGTTATTGGAAAAGTTTGGATTCAACCAATCCACCGTCAGACAGATTCAAGAGTTTATTCTCTCCAAGAATTGTCGACCAACAAAGTTCAATCCAAGAGCAAGGTGCATAAGAGCCTAAGAGGTCTTAAAGGAATTCTGGGTAAATTTTAATCAACTAAAGGTCTGCTGACTTGGGCTTATGTTAATATTCTTGAGTCTATCATCAGGAGAAGATGGAACAAAAGTGGTGTGCATGACAGAGTTGCAAGGAAAAAGACACTGCTCCCCAAAAAAAGTCTGCGTCCCTTCTACAGTTTGTTTAAATATCACATGGAAAGCCAAAAAAACTCCTAAATGAATGAGACCAAAATAGAACTTTATGAAGAATGAAAAGACTGCAGTCCAGTTTAGGAACCTTCTTCTATCTGTGCATTACATAGTGGTGCTAGTATTGTGATTTGGGCCGGTTTTGCTGCATCTGGGCCAGGACAGTTTGGACAATTCTTCTACCAAAGAATGATTAAATGAGACTAAATGTACTGTTTTGTAATGGCCAAGTCAAAATACTGACCTTCATACAATAAAAATGTATGTGCAGTTCATGTGTGGAATCCCTCCAACATCAAAGTTGAAGTAAGTTGACCCCTCCAGGTTGATTTTGCAGGACTGATCAACAGTTACCACAGACATTAAGATGCAGTTATTACACTACAAGGTGCCCTGAAAACAAAGGTTCACATACGTTTGCCACTCAAATATATGTAATATTGGATCTTTTTCTGCAGTAAATAAATGACCAATGGTAATACTTTTGTTCATTTACTTTAAGGACTTGTGTGACAATCTGTTAATGTTTTAAATCAAATTTATGCCAAAATATAGAACATTTTGAAGGGTTCACAAACTTTCAAGGACCACAGAATGTGTGTATATGAGTAAATCGTTTCTACAAGGTGACCCAATAAAATCCTACATTTCAAAGGTACATAAAAAAACATTAAAGATAACCAAATTATTACTTGCACACATGAAACTTAATTTAGGTCAGTTTTTATTCATCATGTTTTAAAGATGACACTCTTTAAATGGTGGCCGTCATTGTGTACACACTCTTTGAGGTGATTTCTGAAGACTGCCATAGTGGGACGGGTCATGTTGAGTGGCATAGCGGCTATCTCCTGCTGAATAGTAACCTTAAGGGTTTTAAGAGTCTAAGGTTGAAGACTATATACTCATGATTTAAGTTAGCGCCACAGAAATTACAAGGGGTGAGGTCAGGGGTACGGGATGCCACTCAACATCATGCAACAAGATCACCCGATCCTGAAACATTTCCCTCAGCACTCCCTGTGATCTTTGAGCTAAGTGTGCCATACCTCCATCTTACTGAAACCAAACATCAAGTTCTTCAAGCCCAAGGTGTTCAAGTTGTGGCCATAAAAAGTTCTTGAGCAGATCAATGTAATAGTCGAAAGTTATGGTTACAGTTACACCCCTCCCATCAAAGAAATAAAAACTGCGTTCAATGAAGTTTAATGTGTGCAAATAATAATTTTGTTCACCTCTGAAATGTGGGAGAGGTTTATTGGGTCAAACAGTATTTACTTTTTACTTGAATTTAGTTGGTTGCTGTAACACATTAAAGGATCAAAGTGATCTGACATTATTAATGCTGATTTTATTTTACATCTGTACACCTTGTATTGCATCTTCATTCCAGTGCTGAAATTTTCCTGGAAATAAGCTTAAGCAAAGTGTGTGTGTGTGTGTGTGTGTGTGTGTGTGTGTGTGTGTGTGTGTGTGTGTGTAATGCAGCTTTTTGCCTGCAGACAAAGCAGTAAAAACTTCTCTTTCTGAAGCCCAGGATAAAAATACACTCAGTGTGTGACAGCATCAGGTGAAGGACAAACACACACACACACACACACACACACACGCAGCAGCTGCAGTATTCACTTCCGTTACAGCTGACGGGAGGGGCTTATGGTGAGTGGGAGGGGTTTATATAGAATGGGAGGGGGTTATAATAAATTATAACTTAATAGTGAGTGGGTGGATGATTTACAAGAGTGAGAGAGAAAAAGAGAGTGTGTATGAGAGACAGAGTGAGAAAGAGAGAGAAAGTAAGGGAGAAACATAGTCACAGAGAAATAAAAAACAGAGATGGGAAAAGAGAGAGACTGATCATTTATGAATAAACAGATATAAATGTAAAGGTATGAGCGTAAAGAAGCAGGTTTAAAGGAGGAATGAGTGTAAAGGAAGTGTGAGTGTGAAGGAGAAGTAAGTGTAAAGGAGATGTAAATATAAAGGAGTGGGTGAAGAGGTATGAGTGAAAAGGAATGAGTGTAGAGGAAGAGTGAGTATAGAGGAGGAGTGAGTATAGAGGAGGAATGCATGTAGTGAAGTGAGTGTAGAGGGGGAGCGAGTGTGGAGGAGGAACGGGTACAGAGGAGGAGCAAGGGTACAAGAGAACTGCGTGCCAAGGAGCAACAAGTGTAAAGGAGAAGCGAGTGTGGAGGTGGAGCGAATGTAAGAGAAGAGTAAGTGTAGAGGAGTGCAGAGGAGGAGCAAGTAAAGAGAAGTAACGAATGTAGAGGAGAAGTGAGTATGAATGAGGAACAAGTGTGGAGGAGGAGCGAATGTAAGAGAAGAGCGAGTGTATTGAAGTGAGTGTAGAGGACTGCAGAGGATGAGCAAGTGAAGAGGAGTAGCGAGTGTAGAGGAGAAGTGAGTATGAATGAGAAGCAAGTGTGGAGGAGGAGCAAATGTTAGGGAGGAGTGAGTGCGGAGAAGTGAGTGTTAAGAAGGAGCGAGTTGAAGCGAGTGTTAGGGAGGAGCAGGTGAAATGGGGGAGGAGCTAGTGTAGAGGAGGAGGAAGGGTACAGGAGATGCGAGTATGAATGAGGAGCAAGTGTGGAGGAGGAGTGAATGTAAGAGAAGAGCAAGTGTATTGTAGTGAGTGTAGAGGAGTGCAGAGGAGCAGCAAGTGAAGAGGAGAAGTGAGTATGAATGTGGAGCAAGTGTGGAGGAGGAGCAAATGTTAGGGAGGAGTGAGTGAGGAGAAGTGAGTGTTAAGGAGGATCAAATGTTATGCAGGAGCAAGTGTTAGGCAGAAGCGAGTGTTAGGGAGGAGCAGGTGAAATGGAGGAGCACGTGTAAGTGAGGAGCAAGTGTATTGGAAGAGCGAGTATAGTGGAGGAACGAGTAAAGTGGAGGAGCAACTGTAAGGGAGGAGCGAGTGTAAGGGAGGACCGAGTGTAGTGGAGGAGTAAGTGTAAGGAAGGGGTGAGTGTAGTGGAGCAGCAAGTGTAAGGGAGGAGCGAGTGTAGTGGAGGAGCAAGTGTAAAAGACAAGTAAGTGTAGAGGACAAGCGAGTGTAAGGGAGGAGCGAGTGTAAGAGAGGAGCGAGTGTAGTGCAGGAGCGAGTGTAAGGGAGGAGCGAGTGTAAGGGAGGAGCGAGTGTAGAGGAGGAGTGAGTGTAAGGGAGGAGCGAGTGAATGGGAGGAGCGAGTGTAGAGAAGGAGCGAGTGAATGGGAGGAGCGAGTGTAGTGCAGGAGCGAGTGTAAGGGAGGAGCGAGTGAAGTGGAGGAGCAACTGTAAGGGAGGACCGAGTGTAAGGGAGGACCGAGTGTAGTGGAGGAGTGAGTGTAAGGAAGGGGTGAGTGTAGTGGAGCAGCATGTGTAAGAGAGGAGTGAGTGTAGAGGACAAGCGAGTGTAAGGGAGGAGCAAGTGTAGTGCAGGAGCGAGTGTAAGGGACAAACAAGGGTAAGGGAGGAGCGAGTGTAGTGGAGGAGCAAGTGTAAGAGAGGAGTGAGTGTAGAGGACAAGCGAGTGTAAGGGAGGAGCGTGTGTAGTGCAGGAGCGAGTGTAAGGGAGGAGCAAGTGTAAGGGAAGCGCGAGTGTAGTGGAGGAGCGAGTGTAAAGGAGGAGCGAGTGTAGAGGACGAGCGAGTGTAAGGGAGGAGCGAGTG
>JAQMYF010000027.1:23671026-23687147 GCA_030014195.1 Neosilurus mollespiculum
GTATGTGGGGAAAAAATAACAGTACTACAATTTTATCCCGACAAGCCTGTTTCGTGGTTGCCCACTCATCAGGGGATCTCTTCGACGTATCGAGCACTGTTTTACGGAAAATCGACTCAAGATCTTTTTTATATATATATATATACACATACATACATACATACAGTACATGGTCACCAGATGTGTGTTAATACTGCTTAGTTTTAATTACTATTATTATAGCTTATTCACTTCATCTTGTGCGGATATGTTTGTTACAGTTTCCCCAGTGTACTTTTTCCACAATACAATTCTTGTGTTTTGTATAATACAATATATCATTCATGTTCTTCTCCTAATCCTTTCTGTCATGTGTACAATTTAAAATATTTTACAAACTATTCATCCTGTCATACAACCAAATAGAATCCTATAATATGATCTTATCTTAGAGATCTAATTAAGGTCTGTTTTAAATCCATATAAAAAATTAGGGGTGTGTGTGTGTGTGTGTAGGTGGCCCAGTGTACCTGGATTGAGAGGAAAATTGCTGCTGCATTGTTTGGAGAGCCTCCAAGTGCAACAGTCTATGATGCCCTGCAGAACTTTCTCAAGGTACACCACACTCGTGTGGAAAGGTGGAAACTCTGAATGTTAAAAAAACCACCTCAGTAGTCTTAAAGAATGCAAGACTTAATGCAGATATATGCTTGTTTAAAAGCATATGTGAATTCTTTAAAAAGTGAATGCAAATAGATTTTTTTTTTTTTTTTTTTTACCAATTCCTTTAGATATGAAATAATTATAATTTCAGATTCAGTAGACAGTACTGCATCTGTACAGAGCAGAGCATTTGTCATAAATTTGGCTCATAACTTATTGCTATAGACATTTAAATATGTCACTATTCTCATTTTATTTAAGTCTTGATTATATTAGTCCACAATAAATACTACTTTTGATAATGTCGCTCATTAAATTTATAAATCTTTCTACCATCAGCCTTGTGCAGAAGTATAGAGGCCTTTTTGTTTAGTGATGAGCAGGGATTTATGCCTGTGCTACTTCTGCACCCAGTTAATAGACCAAACCTCTGTTTAACAGGATTTTATGAGTGTTCCCATATTTCGTATGTTTATATAGAGAAATAAAATCACTCTTGGCCAAGACACTCACTTGCATGCCTCTTTCTCGTCTTGTGTATCTCACCCATCAATTTTGATTTAAGTGGCGTGTGTTGTAACTTGTTTTACCTCGCCTTCAGGCCAAGAGCTCTCTCACTTTCTAACAAATACATCCTGTAGAGTTATGCAACATCTCCTGGCTGTAGTTGGCTTAAAAAAAAACTTCAGCACAGAGAAACAGGTTGAGGGTGAAAATCTTCTAACGTAACCAAAAAAGATTGCCAACCAGCCTCTGTTCATGTGAAATCTCAGTTAATCCCATCGTTCTAGCTCACAGCTACTCAGTCTTTTTAAGCCTGAACTGAATGAGGAGATTATTTTTAAGACTCAGTCTGAATGAGAAGATCTTTTGTAAGACGTGGTTGAAGGAGGAGATCCTTTTTCATCAACATTCATGAAGATCGACATCAGTCTTTTTTTGACCAGTGTTCAGCCAACAGAGGGGGTGTTGTTAGTCAAACCTAATTTTTTCATTTCATGAATGATGCCTGGAATGACGGTGACTTAAAACATCAGGGAAGCATTTCAAGCTTAATTGGAGAAGTACACTTGGATACTCTAGTGTTTCTCTTTCGTGCCATGGTTAAATTGATGCAAATGTAGATGAGGAGGTCCTTTATATTGATGAAAGGGAAAGTGGTAGTTTGTTGCATGCATAATTATTTTCAAACTTAAAAATATACAAAATCCTTAGAGAGTCTATGGTAGCAATTTAGTTGCAAAAACATTACTAAGAAAAGTGTAATTGATTTGTTTCAGGAAGCAAAAGCAAGAGATACAAAAAACACTGAATTGCAAACTATTCCCTTGTTTCAATATCCACACTTGCACCCTTGTGCCCTTCAGTTGTGCGTTCTCACTAAAGAGTGCAAGAACGTAAAGTGCAAGAACAGTGTCCCCATTCTTTAGTATTGTTCTCTAATGCCACCTCTTGTGCCCTTAATGCACCCCTCTCGTAAGCGTACATCACATCATTGAAGGATCACCCATAATCCCTGTAGTGTCCTGACCATTTGAACAGCTAACCAATGGGAAAGCCAAAGGGTTGCTGTTTTTGTGCCTCCACCAAAAGTTTGGGCAGGGTAGATGGTGTTACCCTGTTCTGTCCTTCAGTTGTTCAAGCATTCTATCGTAATGTTTGTCTGGAGCATATCTCCTGAAGTATGACACCTATGAATACCAACTTGGTGTGTGATTACAACTGGGTATTTTGGAGTGTCTTGTACCTGTTTCATGTCCCCGTGACCTTGACCTTTGACCTCCAACATAGAAAATGCTTGTGGTAGGGGCATCTGTGTAACATAGACTCATTCTAAGTTTTAGACAGTGGCGCTGACAGTGATACCAAGAACAGCAACAAGTATTAAAGACATTTCTTTGCAAGTGTGAGTGTAAACGTTTTTAATTAGAAGCTGACACTGATGGATCAAATATGACCTGATATGACCTACATAACATAACACAAAGGAAGTGATATAGTTAGTGATGTGAACAAACCTGCATCAATTCTGCTTTTAAAAGCTTAGGTCCTTTGTTCGATTTATGCAGCTAAGTGCACTTTTAGCAAGTGCACACTTCTAGGAAGCCCTTAGGGCTTAGTGTAGATTTTGGGACAAGGTTATTGGATCCATACATTCAGTGATCCAGTCATCCAGAACACCAAAAAAAAAAACCATTACTGATTCACATCAGATCACAGATTTTCACTGTGAAGATCTACAGTCATTGACAAAAGTCGTGTCTCACATGTGGACATTCATGTATAAAAGTCCATATCTCACCAACATATTAACCGATTTTCATCATCTATGCCTTACATTAATCCTATAAGTATATAGATTGGAAATTGTAAATTTATTTATACTTTTTACAGCGAATAAAAGTCGAACATATCCATTCTAGGCTGGACAAAAGAATTGTTGCAATCATGTAACATCAAATTCTGGATCAAAGTAATTAGTAAAAAATAATGAAAAGTGCTTGATTAACTAAATATACATAAAATACAGATATTAAAGCAGCTTTCAGGCAATTTATAAAATCTTTTTTCAAAAACTGAAGAAACCTTCAAGATCTCCTGAAGGCAAATGAAAATAATTTGCAAGCAGTAGTAAGAAATTTCAGACCCCCTTTGTACACATAAGTAAGCTCGGTCATGCAAGGAAACTATCCACAAAACGACTGGCTGCACAAAAGTTCTAGTTCGCCTCCTGATGACTCCCTCAAAAGCTCCATTGGGACTCAAAGCTAGCAATGTCTGCTTCAGCATCAACTCTACATCATATTTCTTGCAATGGTCACCATACACCATACTGACTGTTACACATACACTGACTGTTTTCTGACCATTTGATGTTTGAGCTGCCCTCTAAATTAGATAACTTTTGTATTAAAAATGGATTACAAGTGTCTTGGGCCTAAAGAATTTTCAGTAGCGCTTACAAATTTTTATTATTTGTACTTTAAACATCTTGAAGGTGTCTGATTCTTATAATATGATAATTATTTATCATGACAAGCACCTGGGAGTCTGGTACGATCATGGCCATGTTTGCAGAGGCACAACTGACCTTGGGTGATGCTTTTAATTTTTAAAATGATGTTGTATTTGCTACAATATTATTATAAATTTATATTTAGTTAAAAAAAGGCCATTTGATTATTTTTCAGTAATAAATATAGTCTTGAATGTGAAATTTAGTCTTTATGACAAGACTTTTGTCCAGGCAAAAACAGAAATGTTTATATTTAAGAAGCTGTAAAGATTAGAAGAAATTTCTTTCCAATACTGCTGCTAGCACATAATATTCACTACCATCAGAGCGTTATTTTAAGTCATAGTAGGATGAAATGGGTTAAAAATAAGATGAAAATCGGTTAAAATGTTGGTGAGATATGGGCTTTTATACATGAATGCCCACATGTGCGACAAGACTCTTGTCAATGACTGAATACATATATACATTATTACAGAGCTGATTATAGAAATATTCTGTGTTTTTAGTTTGTTTGTTTTTTGTGCTTACTTTTACAGGCAGAGGAGATCCATCCAAAGTACTCTAAATACAACTATGTATTTTTAGCAAAGGTAAAGATCCTACAAAAATCTTATGTATGTTGATGTAATTTGTTATATTTTTTAGCCCTCAGTGGTGATGTATACTTCTTTATTGATATTAGTGCTATAAAGACCTGGGCCAGAAGAACCAAGCCAAGATAATGTGTGATGCCGCGTTTGATATGATAACAATAACTAAAGAGGTGAGTTAATGAAGTGCATACATTCCGATCTTCTCTGTTCTGTTCTGTGCGTATTTCAGCCTCAAATTTTTATATCATCTCTGTGTTGTCTGTGACAGGACGAGGAAGCACAAAAGGAGCTGGACTCTCTTCTCTTGTCACTTTAGTCTGAAACAGAATCCACAGACTCTTCATGTCTCCTCTCTTTTAGGGCACATTTGTGGTGATGGACTCAAGTTGTTGACTGTAAGACTGTAATTTTGACTCGGTTTGAACTTTGGTAGAATTTTTATCAGCGATAATCTGCAACATGACATTTCCACAAACTATGAGGCAATATGTCATGATTCAAATGATCAGAGATCAAAGTTCCCTTGTGACTGTATGACTGTTATTTTGACATTCTCCCATCTTCATGCTGACTGTAGATGACTCTCAATAATAAGTACAACCGAACTAATAAGTGATGATCTGGAGCATATGATGTTTCCATAATTTGTCACATATTTCCTGCTAACACAAAAGTCATAAATTAAATGACTTCCTAACTTGATTTTAGTTCTATTTATCTGAGCTTGTAGGAAGGGAGATATGGCATACACTCTCACTGAAAGCAATCACTAGATAATCATGGGCGTCTGTGAGCTCATGCGTGCAAGGGCCAGATAGCGCTTTCCTCCAAAAGTATTTTATGCTGCTCCTGAATATGCATGTGCTTGTCCTCACCCCTCCCTGGTGTTTGTCGTGAGATAGGAAGACGTATTTGAGGGTGTGAATTGGCTATTGGGGGAAAAAAGGTTATAATGTAGCAAACACTTATCATTGAACACTAGGCAATGAGATGTATTGTTCTCTCATGGCATTCCACAGAGAATATTTAATTAGTGTCTCGCGTCTTTATTAGTTCTTGATATTTGTAAACACGAAGTGACATATTGCCTGTATCATGCTAGTAGGAGAGCTGGCTGGTAGCTTTGCCTGGGCTTTTTTTAGTGTTTCTGCATACCTGCATGCTTCTGTTTCATACATGCAATAATCCTTAATCTGCATAGTAAAGCCATCTAGTAAAGATCGAGTCTCAGTTAATGTGTGCGACGTAGCCGGTGGTGGGAATAGGATATATGCCTGCTTGCATAGCTAAGTACAAACATGTATATACCAAACTAGTTATTACCAGATTGGTTATTTTTCCTCCACAGCTGTTGAACCCACTTCTCTACCAGATACCTTGAATATAGAATCCGTTAATCCTGGCAGCCCAACCTAGTAATTTGTCCACCCTGCCCCTCCCATGTTTACATACTTTTGCCCATTCCAAACACTGCACTGCATTTAATCAATTGCAAATTACTCTTTATGTCTCCACAGCACCAGTCTATTAACAGAACACTAATACTGTAGCAGGGTACCTTTTCTTCTCCCTCGTTTCTTTGACATCATGGCCAGTGTTCACTTTTTTACCCTTTTGGAAAAAGATAACTTATAATGGTTCTCACTTTTTAGTCCTTGGAAGAGTATAAAAATATTTAACAGTATATTTGTTTTGATGTATTTTACAGATTTTATTTCCTTTTTCTTTTTTTTTTTTCTTTTTTTTTGGGGGGGTGTGTGTACTTCTGTCCAAATCATTATAAGCAAACCGAAACTGATTACTGGGTCAAGAAAATGCTGAATTATCTTTTTTTGTTGTTGTTGTTGTTGTTGTTGTTTGTTTATTTTCTTGTAACTGGAAGGTACTGATTCATGGTATTTGTAGAAATTATACATTTTAGCTATGGTCTGTAATTATATTATTGAAAAGAATAAGGATTGTGTAATATTTTACCATGTTTTACTGCACATATTTAGGGGTGAAGGAAATTACACAGGGCTTGATTCATTCATGCTGAAGTGTTTTTTTTCCCCCTTCCGAACCCCCTGTTATTTTTATATATTCTGTATATATACAATATGTATGTAGGTTTGTATGTATGTGTGTGTGTGTGTGTGTGTATGTGTGTGTGTGTATACATATACATGATATCCCTTTTAAATTACACCCTTAGGTATTTTGGTTTTTGGTTAGGTATTTGGTTCCTACAAGAGATCCTATCCCTAATTTTAATTTTTCATCCTGTGTGAGGATACAATTTCAACAACAACATACACTTTCAACAAGGCATTACAGTTCACACAGTTTAAACAAAGAAAATTACCTGGGAAATAGCTTAAGAAATGTGCAGGTCTGAGATGAAAATCTGTCTTCAATAACCTGTTCTCAAGTTATTCGATCACTTGGTGGTGAATATGGGATAGTTAACCAACTTTTGGTTAACAAGACAGTCACTGGACATAATATGCCAGTGTTTTCTAACCACCTGTTTCAATGAGAAATGGGTGGATGTATAACTGTAAATGACTAAACATGGGTTTTGAACTAAAGGAGTAGAAGCAAAAAGGTCATTTCTGTTATTGCCACAAGCCTTTAATAAACATGAATCAGGACTAATTTGATCATAATTTTTTTTTTCACAAAAAGGAGTACATAGGTCATCAGCTTGTCTTTTAAATTCTTCCTCAGAGCTTCAGATCCTTTTTTTATTCAGTAACTGACTGTAAGGCAATTTCTTTTTAAAACTGTGAGGATGATAACTAGAGTCATGCAGATAATTATTTCTCTGTCTTTTGACCAAAAATATAAGTTTGTAGTAAATTAAAAAAAACAGACTCCCTGTTTATCTACATAGTAAATTTGATAGTATGCAGTATGGAATTAAGATAGTCATTGATTATCTCCAGTTCATGATATGATAGTGAAAAAAAAAAACAATGCGGCAATATATCTATAATCACCCAAGGAAAAATATGGGCTGTTATTATAAACAAGATCCTCTTCAAACTTTCCCATGGACAGATTTGCGTAATTGGGTCTAAAAGGACTTCCCCTCAAAACCTCTTGTCTCTGTAGATAAGACTCCTTATCAAATATAAAATAATTATTTGTTAAAAGTATTTTATGCAATTTCAAAAGTAATTCCATACATGAAGCCTGCAGTTCCTGTGTGCGCAAATAATAATGTAGATTCACTAACCCCTCCTTATGAGGTACACTCGAGTATATAAACTATCAATATCCATTGTGCTTATGAGATCTATGTTTTTAAGAGTACCCAAAATTCTTAATTTCCTCAAACAGTCAGATGTATCATTTATGTAAAAGGGTAGTCGAGTTACTAATGATTTGATATAAAAGTCAATAAATTGGGTAATAGCAGTATGTTCAGAGGGAGAACTGTGTCTGGTATCTTTACTAAAAAATGCTTTTAACTGGACAAAAAGACTTTAAAAAAAGTTAATTTTTAATAATAAATTATTTCAGTATTCTCTGACGACCCAAAACACAAACCTTTAGCTAACAATTCAGGTTCATGTTCACCTAATTATTTGTCAGACAAATTGATTATGTCCGACTGCTTGGAGTTCTTGTACATCTGTCTGTTCCTCCTATCTCCTCGCCATGTCTGCCTTTTATTGCGGCTACTCTGGTGCAAATGATTCATTATGGTAGCTGTAAAAAAAACTTAGAGATCTCATTCCCAGATTCATCTGTCAACAGTCCACTGGATGACTGGACTTCAAATCTTCCGTGCACTCTTTTGCGTGCCCTTTCCATCTGTCCAGATTTCCAAGAATTTACCCGGTCATTTTTATAATCTGTGTCATGACAATATTGTTTGACTGTAATCTCAGGCAGTTCCTTTTTCTGAGTCAGTTAAAGCTGTACAGCGGTCATCCAGCTTACTCAACTGTTTTGAACTGAAGTTTGACCGCAAATCTTCATGTAACTCAGAAATTTCTGATCAGTTTTAACCAACTCTTCTTGTGTGTGTTCAATGATTAACGTCAAATCCAAAAAACCTTTACTCCAAATCTTGCACCATCTCTTACAGAATGCAGGATTATGGAATGCCCGGTGTTGATTCTCAGTCCTCATGGAATTCTTTTGTTCCTCCAGTATTGAGATAAAGTGGATTCATGTAGTGTATAGCATGTCCCACAAAAGAATCAGATATGTCTGAAATAATGAAATATGTCTGGGTCTTGTTGCTGTACATAATCAAAAGCATATAAAATCTGTCTGTAAATGATGACATTTAGATTTTTATAATGGGTTTTACATCATTTCCATCTCTGTGGCTGTTTGTACAGGAGTTTGCACAGGTGGAATACAGGTTCTTGTTCAAAATTGAAATCACAGTGTATGTCACTGAACCCCAGAATAGCCAAAATATAATGAAATACTAACCGTTTTTGATGTTGAGGTTGAATAGGCTGTCTTTGTGCTTGGTGAGCTCGGTTTCATTTTTCATTTTTATCAGGAACCCATGCAAACTTAGAGCAGGCATTCTGATTTAGGAATAAAGCATAACAAAAGGTTGGTTCTATTAATTCTCATTATTTGTGTTCCCTTTTTTTTTTTTATTCTAACTGAGCTAAATGATTGGCAGATTTGCTCACAACATTGTGATGTAAAACCCTTTTTTCTGTTTTAAGGTGTAATACAGGGATACAAGAAAAGTTGTTTCAAATTTTGTAATGTTTCAACTTTATTTGTTCATGTGTATTGTTAAAAGGAGTCCTACTGCTGACTTAAAATGCAATATGGTATTTCTCCACATGGTGTTTTCTAATTTACTCTAGCCCTCAGAGGCAACCAGCTGAAAAGGCACTAAGTCAAGGGCAGAATGTGCGCACAGTGGTATTTACAAAAGGAATGCCCAGATTTTAGCTTTTCCCCACCCAAAAAAGCTCTCCTCCTGAATGCTAGTCCATCACAGGTTATCTTCCCAGTATTTTAACTGGTACCCGTTTATACTGTTGGATTGACAGAGGCACACACCATTCGATCATGAGCCCAGCACCCTTATCACTACACTACCAGCACTACCTACCTACAGGGTGTGTCCAAACCCACTGTTTGTACTATACTATACTATACTATACTATAATATACTATACTAAACCTGCTATAGATTTTCCTAGGAAAGCTAAACATGAAAAGAATAGCCCTTGTGATAATGTAAAGTAACAAACTCGTAATCTATGAGCTGTATTTAGATTTGTCTTCCGAATAGTGTGAATACTTATGCAACATCTCCCAATTTGTTTGGAAATTGTCTGAAATGCAGTTGTAATTGGAATTAACATTTCAGAATTAAAATTTGTAGCATCATTCAGTTCCAGGCATAAACAGTATACTAAACAATCTCTTTTAGTACAACTTTATTCAACAATATCAACATAAATATGTATTTAGTTTTAGGATATTGCTGTATTACAGTGCTAATGAAAATGGGGTTTTGGTGAAAAGTCATGCAGTTTGTGTTTATAAAATATGACCCTCATTTATTATTTTTGGAACTTCCAGGACTGAGATTAGTAATCAGTTTATCATTTTCAATCCATTGTCCTGATGAGTATGAAGATCTAGCCAACTCTAAAGCACGAATCCCAAAATCATGTTTACTACTGCTCTCTCCTGACTATTCTCTCTCTCACGCAATGGACATCTGGAACAGGAAGTAATTAAACGCATGCTGACCTGGAGGCTGTCATTATTTAGTTGTCAGCTCCAAAGGGAAGTGACCTGTTCACCTCTGTGCAGCTACTTTCCCCAAGTGGCTGCCGATATGGACACTTCTTCAAAAGACAGAGTTAATCAGTGTCCAAGCCAGCCCTCCGCTAGCACTTTCCATCCAC
This sequence comes from Neosilurus mollespiculum, assembly GCA_030014195.1. Taxonomy (NCBI): domain Eukaryota; kingdom Metazoa; phylum Chordata; class Actinopteri; order Siluriformes; family Plotosidae; genus Neosilurus; species Neosilurus mollespiculum. Next base: position 23,681,169 of record JAQMYF010000027.1, read on the forward strand.
AGCTGCAGTTATGCTGTCACTTTTGGGCTTTTGTTTGTAATTAACATAAAAGATTGTAATTGTTAATGAGTATTTTTATCAGTTGAAATGCATAACTTTTTTTTATTAATTTATTATACATAACATAATTTTTTTTTAATGATTTAACCACACTATGGACAAATATCCCTTCGATATAATACTATTTAAATAAATGTATTATATGGCAGTACTATTTTTATATCAAGTTTAATCATAGAATATACTTCAGCTCCTGTGGAAAACCATTTAGTATAGTCATTGATACACAGCTGTCACACTGCTCAAATATTCCACAGTCTTCCTGGACTGACCAGTATGCATAAAACCAATCCTCTATGTAAGCAATTGTACATTACATGTCACAAATGTGTTTTCTTTGATGGGATTATATTTCAGCTGTCTACTTAAAGACAAAAATGAAAAAGCTGGTGATTTATTGTTTATAGTCTGTTCCCGATAAAGAACCGTACTAATTTTTCTCAAGTTCCTGCATAAACTGATAAACCACAACATTACAACCACCTGTTATGTGGTTAGGGGAACTTATACACAGAAAGCTGCAATGCACTGTGTGTTCTGACACCTTTCTATCATAGCCAGCATTAACAGTTTTAGCAGTTTGTGCTACAGTAGCTTTTCTGTGGGATCAGACGAGACACACTAGAGCTCACTGTCCATGCTGTTCACTGGTTGTCCCTCCGTGAAACACTATTGATAGATATTTGCCACTGCATACCAGTACCCCCCCACAAAACCTGCTGTTTTGGAGATGAATAGACCCAGTAGTTTAGCCATCACAGTGTGCCCCATATTAAAGTCACTTAGATCTTTACACATCCTCATTTTCCTGCTTCCAACAGATCACCTTTGAGAACTGACTGTTCACTTTCTGCCTACATACATCCCACTCCTTGGCAGGTGGCACTGTTGCAAGATAATGTTGTTCACCTGTTAGTGCTCATAATGTTGTTAATGTTATGGCTGATCGTTGTATATTCTTCAAACAAATTCACGATGACCATGACAGGTTTTCTCAGGGACCATTTTAATAGGAACACATGTACATTCATGTGGTTATCCAATTAGCCAATAACATGTCATTAGTGCCATGTTTACAATTATGCACATACAGGGCAAGAGATTTAGTTAATATCCATAGCCTAGTTTTTGCTAACTACTTCTGCGGATATGAGAAACTGCTGCGCTGCTTGGAGATTTATGAACAGTGTTAGCTCTAGCATAGAGATTGCACAGAATGCAATGAAAAGCAAAAAGCCTGTAGAGCAGTTCTGAAGACATAAGTGCCTTGTTGATGGTAGCGGTCAGAAGAGACAGGCCAAACTGACTGGAGCTGAGAGGAAGGCTGCAGTCACTCAAATAACAACTCTACAATCATGGTGAACAAAAAAAACAACATAGAGCTCAGGAGGAACAACACATTAATGATTGCCTTATAGGTTAATTGATTAAATAAGTAGGAATGCAGGTGTTCCCATGGTCAATGAGTGTATGTCTGAAACAGCATAACAATAACGTTAAAAAAGAAGTGAAGGGTGTATGTCTAGCTAAGTGATCTGCTTTCAATGTGTACTTATAAATAAATGTACTATACATGAACTTTATCTTCTGTACATGTCTTGTGGTTGTCTATTTCTGTCCTATGCAGTTCACATTACAGGTATTCGATGTCGTCTTAATACACAGAAAAGGCAGTCTTCGCTGGCTTTACAGTTTATGCAAGGATGAGTGCATACATGTGAGAAGTGTGCTTTCTTATACACAAACTCCAGAGCAGGACCTGCAGTGCATCATGAAAAAGGACACAGAAGATACCAGGTAATGCTCCAGAACCCCACACTAGCTCTGTATGTCTGTTTTCATTTCATTTCATTTCACTTTTTTTTTTATGACTCATGATTTACATTAAAACCCAGTGATGTGGTTTATAGATGGTTAATAGCCTGAAACAGTTTAGGAATAGTGTTTGCTTTACACAACGTTTTCAGCTGTGATGTCTCAGTTGTCAGTCCACCCATTTAAAAAAAAAAAAAAAAGACATCTTACTGTACAAAGATTACAAAGTTGCTTTTAAAAAATGTATACAGCCAGTGGAGCCTTTACATTTATCTTCTTTTTTTAGTTCGACAAGAGCAAGACATGGGGGTGTTGATGTATCGGTAATCAGCTGGCTCAATCTGCAGTTGTCACGCACTGAGGACGGCAGCCTGGCTGGAAGTCTCTGGCTGATCAAGAACAGGATGTTCTGGGAGACGAGATAAGCTGCAGAGCAGGGAAAGATTTTTTTTTCCAAAATGTTTCCCCTTTCATTGGATACAACTGCTGTATATAAATAGTACTATTACAACCCAATTAAAAATAGGAACATATAGGGACAGATACACAATCAGGACTAGAAAAAAAAATGTAAAGATGATTTTAGATTTTATTTATTTTATATATAGTGTAAGTTTTAAAATAATTATTTAAAATAAATATGTGTGTGTGTGTGTGTGTGTGTGTGTGTGTGTGTGTTTGGATGCATGTTTTCAATCACTGTCCTGACAGAAGATCCAACCAGTAAATTTTGCCTCTCTTACCATCCTTCTAACTGTGCAGAAAAAATATAACTCTGTGCTTGCACATGCTGATAAATGTTAATTTAATTATTTTATTTATACCCCATGATCCAAAAGGTAATGGATTTGTCCTTGCCAATTTTGCCAGTCTGCACAGTATAGACTTTCTCCATCTTAAGTGTGTACGTTAAAGCCAAGAGGTAAAGTACCTGTTTTATTAGATCCACCGCAATCAATAGAAATAGATCAGAGGAACAGAGTCGAGTTCTCCTTATTACATCTATCCAGAGAGCTTCCAAAGGTTTCAGGTGGAGATATTTAATTATTATGGATGCATCTAATAATGACATTTACTTTTAAATTCACTTGGACATGAACTGACAGATTAATTACTGCTTCAGAAACAGCAGCTGTATTTTTTTTTTTTTTTGGGAAAAATAATAATGTGCAGATCTCAGCATAGGAAAGACTAACTGTTAGAATTAGACACTATAAACCGTTTCAATCTTAAGGAGTCATGTAAAATATTCTATTTTGTCATGGAAACTCATGCATGAATGGTGTAAAAAGTTGTACTGAAGCCCACCAGCAGGGGCACTAGACCTGTGGCGAGTTCACTTTTTAGAGATGATACTGTAGTAATTTTTAAACAGTTGATACTTACACAATATACTTCTTGCATATTCCACAGTTATTGTCCAGTAATGAGTCCTTGTGCCCTGGGTTTGGGGTGGGGTCATCCTAGACATTACCACTCAGATATTTCATCATATGATAAACGGGAAAGGTCAGCACTGTATTGATTTTACAGTGACTCTTCTCTCTAAGAAAAAAGTATATTGTGTATAGTTTATACAAAGTACTGTATATATAGCCATGGGAAAAAGAAAGTAACACTCCTTTAATTCTGGAAGAAGGGTGTACTTTCCCCCCATGATTATATTGATATACTTGTAGTCGTATCTATTACAGCTCCGAAGGAAAGCCACACACTTCTTGTGTGTACAATGAAAATAAAGGAACATTGTTATCTTAACTGAGGAAAGATTGGTGTTCGTTGCTCTAGTACAGTTCCGGAGACGGTTAGAAACTAAGCCAAGGTACACTGAAGCTGGTTTGGTCACTTGTAGTGGCTTGTAGTGGAAATTAAAGGGGAAATTAAACATCACTTAGAACAATGAGAAACTCAAGAATGACAAATCCCCTGTCTACCTAGGTGTCACCCTTGACTGAACACTGTCTTTCAGTGAACATCTCAGCACCTAAAAGAAATAGTAGCCAAAGGAAAACAACCTGCTCAGTAAACTCCAACTGGGGAGCAGATCCCAAAACACTGCAACAGCCCTGGCATTCTCTCCTATACCACAAAGTAATGCTCAGCAGTATGGGCAAGGTCATGTACAAAATTTTTGACTGTCAAAGTTTTTTGCCACGATTATTACGATGTACTTTCATTTGACACGTAGAACGTGGGAAGTGCGGTAGAGCTTAACAGACCTTGAAGTGCCATCGCAGGGGATCTTGATGAACTTGGCAACACGATTTCTTCAAGTTTCATCTCTTGAATGTGAGTTACCTCCTTTTTATACCTAAACTGTGCTCTAAGCGTGCTCATAAATCTATGATCATAAAAGGAATATGATTGTTACCCACCAAACAAAGCCCTTCAAGATGCAAATTAATCCCTTCCAAGTGAAATAAATCTTGTCAGGAAGGACTGGGCCATACTAAATCCAATTTAGGACACCAATGTGGACAGCTCCAAAGCAGATCATGGAGCACATTATACAAAGGTGTGAACTGGGGCCATTTTGCTCTGATCTAGACCTATGGGAAGCATATGAGGCACCGGGCAATGAATCCAGTACTAGCAGGTTAAGAGATGATGATGATGATGATGATGATAATGAGTGGCCTAAGCCAATTTAATAAATGAATATTTATAATTAATATAATTATAATAATTATTTAGAATCATGTTAGATTATATCCGGCGTATATCCCTTGTCCAGCACAATGAGAAGGCACTCCAACTACACTCCAGGATCTCACGGACCTAGACTATGCAGACGGTTTAGCAATTGTGTCAGAGCACGTAAGAGATGCAGAATTTCTTCTCCGCGTCCTTGAAACATTAGCTTCACTAGTTGGGCTCTAATGTAATGATGTTAAGATTGAGTATATTCCTACATCCTCAGTCCCTTCAGCAGTAACATCCTTGTATGGGAAGAACATCAAGTGATTCAATGACGTCAAGTACCTGGCTTCTTTCATAATGGACTCTTGCAAGGACCTCAAGGTCCGAAAGGCCGTAGCCTGGCAAGCATGCAATGCTCTTGACAAAATCCGACCCTCAATCCTCGACAGCAACCTGAAAATAAACTTGTTTAGATCAGCTGTTGAACCCATCCTCTTATACGGAGCTGAAACATGGACACTGACACAGAAACAGCAAGAAAGCCTAAATAGAGATCTAGAGGAACTTACCTCCTGCTACCGTAAGGCTACGACAGAGGAGATTGCTCTTTGCAGGGCACTGCTACCGAGCTAAAGTAGAGGCTATTTCCCGCCACTGCCCAGCGAAATAAAGGAAACTTACCTTCCCCAAGAGACTTTAAAAAAAGGCCGAAGGATGATGGATGATGATGATGAAGCCAATTTAGGTTGTTTGTTCTTTTAATTTGTAACTTTCAAAAACCATAGCCCCAGCATTCATTCTTAGTGAAATGTATATTTAAATGTTTTCAAGTTGTCTGAAATGGTCCAGAGACAGTTCCCTTTTTTTTTGAGAAACTAACATGACTCTTACAAATATAGAAAATCATATAGGATATGTGTGGTAAGAATTAAATACGTAAGTGACATTCTTGAACTGACAGAAAGCCTCTATTGGGACCCTGATGCAAGTAAAATGTGCTTAACCTTGTGAACTTGTTTGGACAACATCTTTATATGTGTCAATAAATATGGTAGAGGTTCATGTAAATTCATGTAAATTACCAACACAGCTGCTAAAATCACTCAATCTCTTAAGGCACTTGTTACCATCTCATGGGTACAAATGCAGTATGGCTGGAGCTTGTCTTCAGGGAGACAGATCTTCAGGAACAGGGTGGTTGATCACTGCATTAAAGAAGTAATTTGGTCACTAATTAATGCATAAGTTGTTTATTGTATCTTGTGTAACAGGTATAATCAACTGCACATTTTGTCAGAAAAAGTAAAGACATATAAAAGACTATAAAAAATTATAATTGTTAAGCATCTTTAGTATTGCAGCTCACTGAACATGCATCAGTGATATTTCAGTGATGTTAGTACAGTTACATCGTTTATAAATGCTGTGATTTACATAAATAATTTTGAATATGATCATACACAT
>JAQMYF010000027.1:23690131-23708683 GCA_030014195.1 Neosilurus mollespiculum
AGGGTGGAATGCTCCCTCCGGGTCTGGAATGAGGTCCTGCCCCAAGTGGAGGAGTTCAAGTATCTCGGGGTCTTGTTGATGAGTGAGGGAAGGATGGAACGGGAGATCGACAGGCGGATCGGTGCAGCCTCCGCTGTAAGGTAGAGCTTGTACCAGTTTGTCATGGTGAAGAGGGAGCTGAGTCCGAAGACAAAGCTCTCAATTTACCAGTCAAATTACGTTTCTACCCTCACCTATGGTCACAAGCTTTGGGTAGTGACCAAAAGAACAAGATCACGAATACAAACGGCTGAAATCCAAGCGGCTTCCTTCGCGGGGTGGTGGGGCTCTCCATTAGAGATAGGTTGAGAAGTTCTGTCATTCGGGAGGAGCTCGGAGTAGAACCGCTGCTCCTCCGCGTTGAGAGGAGCCAGTTGAGAATGCCTCCCGTACGCCTACCTGGTGTGGTCCAACCGGGAAGAGACCCCAAGGTACCCCGGAACACGCTGGAGGGACTATGTCTCTTGGCTGGTCTGGGAACGCCTCGGCGTCCCCCTGGAAGAGCTGGAGGAAGTGGCTAGAGAGAGGGACATCTGGACCTCACTGCTTAGGTTGCTGCCCCGCAACCCGGAACAAGCTTAAGACGATGACGAAGATGAATGGCCTCACACATACACTATAACTCATTCGCTCGCTCGCTCGCTCACTCACTCACTCACTCACTCACATACACACGCACACACTTTCCAATATAATGAACTTTATGTTCCTCTCACTTTATTTATTTATTTATTTATTTATTTACTTACTTATTAATTAACTAACTAACTAACTAATTAATTAATTAGTTAATTAATAGTGGGTTTTTATGAACACTTTCTCTGATCGCAAGACAAAACAAATGGCAGGTGATAAGACGTAAACTACTTAATTCCTTCAATATGGATTTAGGTGAAAGTCAGTGTTGGTGAGACATTACTGCTCTTACATGCTGCTCTACGCTTGCTTCACTTGCACACACTCTGCTTCAGCTAATTGGCGATTTAAAGAGCGCTACAGCATGGCATGGGTCATCACGTTCCTGCCAATCCAGAGCTCGCGTTAAGCAGTAACAGGTGATGATTTAGAATTTTAGAATGTTATTGTCCAGCCGGTTTTAATCCATTTTCACGTCACTGCATCTGTGCTGAATCGCAGATGTCCACATCGCAATGTCACATTGTTATGCACTGATTATTTTCAGCACTCCTACTGTACACATCCTTATGTTTTACCACCATGCGTCTGTGTAATATCAGCGTAGCAGTACTGGCAAGGAAAGGTCACAACACATGACTCTTTGTTCACAACTAAATACTAAATGTAGTGTTTATGCTTACACATGCCCCCCCCTTCCTGATTTAGTCGTTTTTCTAATTCCCACCTTCACTTGTCGCATGACTGCTACCCACCAGTTAAGGCGCAGGCCTCCAGGTGTTTCCTCCAAAGCATGTGATGACCTTTCAAACTGCTGCTGATGCAATGTCAGGAGCAGCGTAGTAAATCGGAGGAAAACGATACCCACCCACCTCGTTATATTCTTGTTGCTGCGCGTGATGGAAGAAAGCGCATGTCATTTCTTCCTCCATCCTTCCTGGAGAGCTCTGCCAATTAGCTCTGTTTGGCTCCCTGCCGACGGATGGCTGTGGCATCACCAGGGATTTGATGGTGTGATCTCCGGATGATAGTACAAACACTAATCTGTTGCGCCACTTGGGAGCTCATGCACGGGTATATTTTGGTCCTGTCTTGTGTCCAGTGGACCCCGCACTTAATCCTTCAGATGTACAGTCGGCAGTGAAGATTGTACACCACCACTTTTGTGTAAAAGGGCTCCTAATAAAAAGTAGTAAAAAATGACTTCTCTATAATTTTTTTGGTGAAATGTATTGAACAATGCTATTGTAGGCAATGAGAAGCAAAAAAATCATTCCGACAAGAATATTGAGGTAAAATATGGTTAATAAACAAACACACTGAAAATACTAATTTTTCAGACTTTTGCATAACATGAATGAACTTCAAACCATATGGAATGGTTTAGAGAGTGAAGAATTAAAAAATATGTGAACACTATGCCTGAAAGATTAAATGCTTTAATCAAAGTAAAGGGTGGCTGCAATAAATATTGGCTTTTTTTCCTCTAAAAAGAGACTAATTTTTGTTATTACTATATATTGTTGTTTGTTTATTTATTCTCATCAATATAATCCAATATTACATGAAATAAATACTTGAATAGTATTTGGTTTCTGATTTATCTCAATTGTCTTAAGTGTATAATCACTGCGTCGCTGTATTTTTTTTTCTTTTTATTTCTTCACTCACTAAACCATTCCATATGGCTTGAAGTTCATTCATGCTATACAAAAGTAAAAAAAAAATCTGGAAAATGTTCAGTGGTTTGTTTATTTATTTATTTAGTTAGTTAGTTAGTTAGTTAGTTAGTTAGTTAGCCATACTTTTACCTCAATATACTTGTCGGAATAATTTTTTTTGGTTCTCATTACCTAAAACAGAATTGTTCAATACATTTTCCCCAAAAAATTATAGAGAAGTAATTTTTTTTTTTTACTTTTTATTAAAGCCCTTTTGCACAAAAGTGGTGGTGTATAATCCACACTGCACACTATTGTAACCTGCGTTTTTAACATGACCTGTTACATTAATGACTTGTTGCCTCCGGGCCAACTGTATGCCTAAACCAATATAAGATGAGCAAAACGAACACACAAACCAAAACCTGGTGAACATTAACAGAACCCTATAGATGCGCTTTTTCTTCATTTTAACAGGGGACCCCAATCTCCTTTTATTCTGAACCCTTTTAGAGAAAAGTGGTGGTGTATAATCTTCACTGCACACTACTGTATAACAGATTGTGTTCACGTATTCATTTATGTGCAAACACATGAGAAATATGTAGTATGTTTTCTTTTTCACTTCTGGTATACACACAGCAGCCATTCTGCTTAAGCCTACATGCAGTGTAATCCAGTTTTAACACCTACTCAGGTAGCCTTCATGATCCTTTCATGAACCTTCATGAGGTAGTTTTGCTTTTCTTCACTTGAGAAACTTGTGGATTTTTTTGATTGATCTTTCAGATAAATACATCACAGTGTACAGTGTATTAGTCTTTTGTGGAAATTAAACTTCTTGGTCATGTAACGTCAAGTTTTTCACTGTAGGCTCACACTAGCAAAAAAAAAGTGACAAGGTGGATGCTCATTAATTTTGTACATTCGCACTTAACATGGCACGATTTCATTGCAAGCAACACGCAAAATTTTAGAGTTTTAGAAACTGGGTATGACTCGGTAAAGCAAAAAATCCAAACTGCTGCTTTGAAAGGAAATTAATTTCTTTTTAAAAGCTTGCATGCATAGTTTGTCTGTTTCTATTAAATCGTCCTGTGTTTCATGAACCTTTTGATTTTTCATTTAGAGCAAAACCGAGCAATAAGTTCACACACAGGGACGATATTGTAATGCCAAAGTAGTGAAAAGTCATTTGATCATCATGTGTTTCTGCTGGCAACATGTAACTAATTTGTATATGAATACACAGAACTGTATTTTTTCATTATTTTGCACATTTACAGCATTTAGCAGACACTCTCATCCAGTGTGACTTACAGAAAGTGCTTTAAAGTGACTATCAGTGAATATGTTCATATACTGATTTGTCAGGACACAGACCATCAGTCAAAAACTTGTGTTGTTTTTTTTGTTTTGTTTTGTTTGGGTGTGTGTAAAACATAGTGCTAATCCAAGTACTGCCGGAAAAGGTAGGTTTTCAGCCGTTGTTTGAAGATACCCAGTGCTGTTCGGACATCCAGAGGAAGTTTATTCCACCGTCTTGGAGCCAGAACAGAGAAGAGTTTATTTTTACCGTGTCCCTTGGTAGAAGGAGGGACCAGCCTAGCAGTGCTAGAGGACCTGAGAGAACGTGGTGCAGTGCAAGGTGTGACATGTGCTTTGAGCGAGGACGGTGCAGGTCCATTTTTGGCTTTGTAGGCAAGCATTAGTGTTTTAAGTCTAATGCGAGCAGCTACAGGAAGCCAATGGAGAGATCATAGCAGTGGAGTGGTGTGGGAAAGTTTCGGAAGGATGAAAACAAACTGCATTCTGGATCAGTTGCAGAGGTCGAATTGCGCTCAAAGGTAAACCTGCCAGAAGTGAGTTGCAGTAGCCTAGTCTTGAGATGACAAGGGACTGAATAAGTATCTGATTGGCCTCAGTGGAAAGAAATGAGCGGATCCTTCGAATGTTCAAGAGGAGAAACCGACATGATCAAGAAAGATTAGTGATATAAGAAGAGAAGGACAGATGAACTCATGAGAATGTGAGGATATAACATCAAGATGACAACAGATGAACCCATGAGAATGTGAGGATATGACATCACTGAGGAACCTAGTATAAAGAAAGAACAGAAGTGGACCAAGAACTGAGCCCTGGGGAACTCCAGTGGAAAGTTGGCGTGGAGATGATGTGGATCCCCTCCGTGTAACCTGATATCAGTGATCTTCCAGGCAGGAAGCAAACCATTGCCATTCTGAACCACAAATTCCTAGACTCCTGAGGATGGACAAGAGAGTCTTGTGGGTGACTGTATCAGATGCTGCTGAAAGGTCGAGGAGGTTGAGGACTGATGACGTCTTGGCTGATCTTGCAGCATGTAGCTTCTCTGTGACAGACAAGAGTGCAGTCTCTGTGGAATGTGCCACTTTGAAGCCAGGTTGATTAGGGTCAAGAAGGTTATTCTGCGAAAGATATTTGGTTATAAATAGTGTGTTCAGTAATTTTAGAAAGGAAAGAAAGAAGTGATACCGGTCAGTTGTTACTGGTGTCTGATGGATCCAGAGAGGGTTTCTTTAAGATGGGTAGAACTCTCGCTCTTTTGAATGCTGTTGGTACATGACTAGATGATTTGGAGTTATTGATGATAGTGGAGGTAAAAGGGAGAAGGTCTTGTGAGATGGTCTGGAGTATTGTGGAAGGGATTGGGTCCAGTAAGCAGGTGGTAGGATTACATGATGAGGTGACTTGCAGGATGTCTTCAGTTGTGAGATTGGAAAACTGTGCAAGGGAAGTGGAAGTGGAATCTATGCTGTGTAGTGTAGGAGTTGGGGTGAGAGTGAATGTCTGACAGATTTGTTTAATCTTCTCATCAAAGAAGTCGGCAAAGTATTCAGCGGTCGGAGGATAGGGCAGGTGGAGCAGTGGATTGAGTAAGGATGAAAAGATGGTGGATTGAGTAAGGATGAAAAGATGTTGTGGAGTTTGTGTGGGTCTTGTGCAGCAGTGTCCACCTTTTTCTTGTAGACAATTTGCTGCCTTGGCAGAAGAAATCAGACTGTGGATAGGAGACCATGGTAGGAAGGCGTATATGTACGAGCACAAACTTGTTTTAATGTATGTAAATGGAATCAGCAGAGTGAATCAGCAACCTTTTCAAACTGGCTAATGCTAACTATCAAAAAGGTTTTAGCAGATTGCAAGTTTGAAAATGTAAGTAAAAACCATCGGATAATGAAAATATATATATGTTCATGTGTACCAGGTGGGTTTGTGGGGCTTTCCTAACTTTCAAAGATTCCTTGGCTGATCCTGGAGCACATATGGGCTGGAGTTTTCCCAGCTCACAGCTTGAGTTTCTACCTGTGCACTTTTCTGGCAACTAGCTTCAGAACAAAAAATGTTGCAGTTCTGGGTATACACAGAATCAATGTTGGAGCATAAACACATCCAGTTCTTTACTCTCCTCCGTCAGCAGCAGGCTTGTATTGATCTTTGCCATCCCAGTCTTTGAAAGTTTTAAAGATTTGCACATTTCAGCAAAAAAAAAAAAAAAAACCAAACAAACTTCTGAGCAATGTGATGAAATGTGCAGTGAAGTTGCTGGATTGAAGATGGCTCACACGATTGCATCTTTTGATAGTTGAGACTTTTGTTTTTTGCACTTTCTACTGCCTAACCAGTTCATTTATGAAACATACCTGTCTTCAGCCAATTTGATGAATTTTGCCTCCAGCTCTGGAAAATGAAAAGATAAACCTGGTGGGATTCATGCTGAAACCCAGGTGTGAATTGAAGTAATGAAAACAAAAATATTTTGAATATATAATGATCATGGTGGTGTAATTTGCATAATTTCATTATGGTATAAGGATTTATCAAGACATAAGCATAGCCAAAGAAGTGTACCATTTAGGCTGATTAGTTATTGGTATTTTTAATTGTCAAATATGATTAAGGACTACAATTACAGCTATAAGATAACCAGCTAGACGACATATTAAACTATAATGAAGTTTCTGCTACATGGGTTGTATTTTTATCTGTTTTCACCCAAATGCCGATGGGTTTCCCTTTGAGTCTGGTTCCTCTCAAGGTTTCTTCCTCGTGTTGTCTGAGGGAGATTTTCTTGCCTCTGACACCTCAGGCTTGTTCATTAGTGATGTATAGAGTTTGTAGAGAAGTGTTAAAAATCACAAGTTTGAATCCCTTACCAAATTGGTTTTACCGTGAAAAGCTACTTTGCGACACTGTCAGGTGTAAAAAGAGCGATACAAATACAACTGAATTGAATCAGACTTGGCTTCAACTGTGAATGTTACAAAACAAGAACTGATCTTGAACACCATGTCTCAATAACGCTGCTGGTTTTTCTCGTTTCACTTTTACGTCACAGTGAGGTTTTCTCTGAGTGTAGCTCATTCATTCCTCTTTGTTTCGATTCATTTTGAACGTGTAAAATATTTTGGTGGAAGTGCAGCTCCAGATTTTATCAGTGCCTGATCCTAAGCATTTATTTCTCTTTTAATATAAGCAGCATTATTGAGATGCATTGGACTACAATGCACCAAATCCAAGTGGGATTTCAGATGGGTTTATCCAGGTGTTGCAAATACAATACACTCTTTATGTGTGTTTTTGCTCAATGCATGAGTGGCATAAAGCCAAAGGACTATTTGTATAACCTGACATTTCTGTTATTTTGCTTTATGGATCATGTAAAAATGTTAATATTTAAAGTATATTTATGTAGTAATATTTATCACCATGTTTAAAGAAAAAAAAATGTTGTCTATAAACTGCTGTGGTCAACGCTCAATCCATACCCTGTGTTGGACGGTACCATGTGAGTTTTAAGCGTGAGGGTGGTGAAGGTGAGACAACCAGCCCACATTCTTTCTGTGTTATATTTGTCTCTGATGCATGACATACACTCTTAGTACTCGAACAGTTCCAAAAACAGTGCGGATTACCAAAAACAACAATAATAATAATAATATAATAATAATAATATTATTATATATTATATAATAATATATAACAATATTAGGAATAATAAACCCAGGATGTCTCTGTTATTTCCTCAAAGAGCATTTAGGTTTTTTTTTTTAAAAACGAGCGGTGTGAATGTTCATGCCTGTGTGAATGAACAGTTCAATTCTGTGAGTACTGAGCACTGAGACCTCTCTCTCACCAGGTCTTTGATGGCATATTGTGCATATTTTAACGACCGTGCTTTCCCATGTGAGTTTATAAGTTAGAACATCTTGAACTTTAAAACATGAGGATTTCATTCATAAAGGCTCACACAACACCACACAAATTTCAAAAACGTCCTCGGACTCGAGCTGGATAAAAAAAAAAAAAATAGTTATTTGGATCACACATATACCATAACACTCATATTCATAATCAACAATTTCCGTTAGAAATGGAAAAAAGGAGGGGTTTAGGGTTTAATTCGGGATTCTTGTGTTACTTATTACTTTTTGTTCATTTCATGTAAAATATATGCCAAAAACCCATTCTAAGCATTATTAGAACTAATCTATTTTTACACAAAAATCCCTGTCTTTCCTTTTCCACTGAAATGTTTTCAGACACCTGATGACTTGTAAAACCCTCTGGGGCGTTTATTAATTTTGTATGCGAATAATTACTTCTATTGAATTTTACCTCCTGCCACATGCCAGCCAGCCATTAATTTTTTCCCCCCCAGATGTCAAAGTAAACATGCATGAGTAATGTGTTGATGATTCTTGAGTGTGTGAGGAGAATCTCACCTTTTCTTCTTTTACAAGAAACTCGGCAGGGTAAAGTGTTATGTCAGAGTGAATAATTCACTTTGCTTGCTCCAGTTTTGGCCACATTGTTGAAACTTGTTTTCTGAAGTTTTCCATACAGCCAGAAATCCATGTCTCCCACTGTACACCGCTAGCCTGTCTGGTGTTAGCCTAACCGTTAGCCGGCCCGACAGGTGTTAGACCCGTGCTGCTCAGTAGCTTCTAACCAATCTGTCTGGTGTAAGCCTAGCCACTAGCAGGACTGTTCAGTTATTAGCCCCGAGCTGTGTCGTAGCCTCCAGCCGGCCTGTCCAGTGTAAGACCCACGTTGCCGCTTGCTCACCTTTCTGCACATCTGTGTTCCTGTGCTTGGACTTAGAATTGGATCGTGGCTGTCCTCATGACTTTTCATTTTGAACCACTAGTAACTTGCGGTTTGTCCGGGAGGGAGGGCAAGCATGTCGCCTGTTCATGTATATATGCTGCTGGAAGCGCTCATTAATATTCACAAAAAATCCCCTCTTTAGCTTTCTGTTTTTACTGTAACTGTTATTATGAAAATCACCAAAAATCACGGGGATCTAAAGGTAATCTTGTATACAAATAATATATGAAAGAAGTCCCTGGAATCTTTTATGAGCTTAAAGGGGGATTAAAACCAAACCTAATAAAAGCCTGCATACATAGGATATGTCTTTAAATATCAGAGCAAACTATTGTTATTACAATCTTCTTTGTGAAGCAAGACAAATAATTAATAAATCCTCGCCCGTGGGGTGTCGTTGTACTGCGGAAAGTGGAGCGTGAATGACAAACAGTTAACGAGGAAGAGTTGTGCATTGAATGTACTGGGATATATTCCATATGTTCATGTATATGAGCAGATTCCTGTCTGATGTAAGTAAATGTAATGTATTATGTGTAGATGTGCCTCGATTTATTTCATTCTGAAGTTCATTACTTTATATCTGAGTTTTTACTTTATAATCTGTATACTGTTATCATTGCTGGCATCTTATCTTATTGGAACTGACTGGTCTCTGTCCATATTTTCACGATGCCAAGTGCTGTCAAATGCATTTTAACAGATTGCAACTTTCTAGACATAAGTAACAACCACTTGATGATAAATATACGAGAGATGCATCAAGAAACTGGGCAAAAAACTGAATTGGCTAATTTTCAATGTTCTGAGCCAAAGACCAGAATCAGCATCATTCTCACATATTTCCGATTCGGAGCTGGTCCCTATTATGTCATGTACTGTATGTACATCTGTGGTCCTGGCAGGTAATTACATCACAGCCGTGTGCATATGTAACATCACAGGCATGTAGCGTCACAGGTGCACATGCATATAGCGTTGCAGGCAGGCACGCATATGATGGCAGTCATGCACATGCTCCGTGTAGTTTGGAAGCTTTTCAGCGCGAGTTAAGACATAACGCATGCAATTTGCAATACATGTAACCCACCTTGAAAGCTTTCGGAGCAAGAAACCATATTACAGAATTAAAAAGCTAAAGAGAGAAGTCTGCGCATTCACAGCACTATAAAACAACTTTTGGAGAGATAAGCAGACAGTGCATCTACTAAAACCAAACTTGAAGGTGGTTCAGATCTACCTGTACTACTATATAATATATTAATAATCATTATCATTACTTTTGTAATAATTAATATTATTTTTTGTTGCTTTTAACTCCATACATTTTTCTTTTCCATCCCCTTTTTTGTGTTTGTTGCATCTTTTGTCCACCTGCTGAAACCACTATCCGCCCTCTTTTGCATACATAACCTTACAGATGCATCTGATTGGCTAGTCTCGATACAGTTGACAGAGAAAAGAGAATACACCCCTCCGACTAAGAGAGCACATCCTCTTTTGATCCCCAGCATCCCACCTTCAGTTAGCTGTATCAGGAATTTGAGTGTACGAGGTCTCTGCGTTGAGGCAAAAGCTTTTCTTTTACAGCTGTATCCAGCTGTGCCGCGTCCTAAATTATACCAAATGAAATGCAGTGTTTTTTAAAATTGTGACACGTTAATGATGTTACTAAAGCTGAGAAGCTGTGGCGAGCTGCTCTAAGTGCTTAATAAACTTGTACTTGAGCAGTCTGCTGACTCAGTTCAGTTTTAGCAGGGGGACAGGTGAGGACCGCTGCATATGTGTGAGGCAACGGCGTTCACTCTGTACTCGCCTGCTGCAAAGATTGTACGTTTACTTCTACACCCACCATGTGATTAACTTCATTCACATCACTACAGGCACGCCACTCTCTTCTTTTTTACATTTTCTTAATTTTTCTCCCCTCATTCTTTCTTTCTTTCTTTGATCGTGTCTTCCTGCACATAATTTTTGTATCCCCCTCTAGTAAAAAAACAAAAAACAAACAACCTGTCAATAACTGTTTTTACCTGTTAATTTCCTGTTTTTCTTATATCGGTTTTCATGCACTTAACCTTTTTTCTTTTTTTGTTTTTTCTTTGTGTATTTGTCTTTTTTTTATTTAGCACTTTTGTAATGCTTCTTTGTTTATCGCCTCATTTTACATGAATCATTTTTCCTCATATTTTTCCTTGCCGTTTCTTTTTTTTTTGTGTCATTAGCCTTCTTACTGTCGTCACGGTGGCTTAGTGGTTAGCACGTCCGCCTCACAACAAGAAGGTCCTGGGTTCAAGTCCCGGGCTCGACGAGCGTTTCTTTGTGGAGTTTGCTTGTTCTTCCCATGCTTTGCATGGGTTTCCTCTGGGTACTCAGGTTTCTTCCTACAGTCCAAAGACATACATATTAGGTTAATTGACTGTTCCAAATGGTCCCAGTTGTTGGTATGTGTGTGTTGGAACTGCGATGGTCTGGCAAGCTATGCAGGGTGTACCTCACCTTTGCCCTGTGTTGGCTGAGATAGGCTCCACCCTCCCCGCGATCCTATTTATGGGATTAAGTGATTTGACAAATAAGTGATTGTGGGGTGTTTATATATATATATATATATATATATATATATATAATATTGTATGTGGGAAAAAATAACAGTACTACAATTTCATCCCGACAAGCCTGTTTCGTGGTTGCCCACTCATCAGGGGATTTATCTTATAATATTTATATATTTATATATATATATATATATATATATATATATATGTGTGTGTGTGTGTGTGTGTGTGTGTGTGTGTATATATCTGTATATATATATATATATATATATATACGTGTGTGTGTATACATACGATTTCACTTAAATGAAGCTCATGATTTTCAGCTTATGAATTGAAATACTGCTATGTCATATTCAACTTGCAATATTTACCAATAGTACACATCTTCCAGCATGATGTGTATATTGTAAAGGACACTACAAATTAAATCCTGCTAGGCCTTTTCCTTAAGACCTTGCTCTGTTTAATCACTCAGTGTGTACTTAATGTGTATATGAAGTAAAAAGTGCAGAACAGGAGTCCAGCTTTCGAGGAAGATGAACACTGCTGTAATGTGTTCTGTTCGCTTATCTGTGTTTGATGAGCTCTTATTTCAGTGTTCCCAGGCAGGCAGGAGGTTTGTGTCCTCCTCCTTCTCTGGTAACTTGACTACAATTTGGCAGCAGTGCAGGCGATTACGCAACGTGTCTACAGCTAAACGTGCAAATATTAATAATTACATCAATAATGTAACTCTGCTTGTCAAACGTTCCACTTCAAAGACGTTGCATTTCACTTTACACGTTCAGACTGATTTATTTAGCTGTTTATTTAGTCATCACCCTCTACAATGCTGCACAAACATTTGGCCCCTTTGTAACACTGAGTATCAGGTTTAATTATTCTTGTTTAAGGATGAATGTTTACTTACTCTAGGTCAGATAGCTTTGTTTTATTTAATAGTAATTTTTATATTTATTATAGGAATTTAATTTTACTTTTTTTTTTACACTGTTGTTTTATTATACAGTGTATGTGACGCTTCTGCTATGATCTTTGCTTCGAACTGAACCCACTTCTGGGATTTATTTATTACTGTTTCGTTGCGTCTTTGAATGAATCCTTCAAAATTGCCGCTTTCATGCCTTGTGAGGGATATCGCACTATTTCCGAGCTGAAAGTGCGTGAAAGGTAGAGGGTATGTCCTCCATCATGCAGCCTAATAAACCTACTTCACAAACTCATGATGACTACTTTATTAGGAAAATCAGTGAAGTGTGCAGTACAAATATCGAAAACAATATGTATAATAACGATTATAAACACATTCATAAGAAATTCTATCAGTAGAAAGCAGGGCATTTACCTCACGAGCAACAGAAGAATCCACTGCAGTGCGGTGGAGGTGGTGTCTTGGCTCGCGCCGAAGATATCCGTCAAGGTCGGGAGCACGTACTTCTCCCCCAGTACGACCCCCGCTGCCCCAGTTATGCCGCGGTCCAGCGTCATGATGAACGCGTCTGTCATGTCTCGGACGATGCTCGGATCCATGGTCTTCCGGTGCTCCACAACCTTGGTCAGGATGAATTCGTAGAACTCTGCATTGAGCTGCTTAAACTCGTTATACAGTGTTTTAACAGGATTGGGAAAATGTTGGAGCCAAGGCATAACGTCCACGATGCTTCCGGCACCCACTGTCCTCGTGAATTTGTCGTTCCGCCCCACCACCTTTTGAAACTCGGTGTCGTCGTAGGAATAGCGTTTCCCAAAGCACAGAGCACTCATAATGTTCGCCATGGACACCACAAGGTAGTGGTGCGGCTGAAAGTAGCCATGCGCGCGCGTTTCGTTCATAAACAGTAAGATCAGCTCTTTGAATTCACTCACGACGTGGTGCTCGATGACGTTCTTGGTATCAGGGTTACCCATAGTGAATTTGCGCACGGTAGAATGCGCCACCCGTCGGTGCACCTTCCACCATTTGCTGTAATTACCGAAAGCCATGCTGCGACCGCCCGAGATCACCCGAAACGAGGCGAAATCAGGTCTGCCAGCGAAGTCCGCGCCTTTCTTCACGAGCGCCTGTCTGATAGCGTCTCCGTTAAGGATCACCACGCGCCGGTTGCCAAGCTTGATCTGAAACACGTCGCCGTAGTGCCGTGCCATGCGCGTGAAGTACATGTGCGGGTTGCTGCCGATTTGTGGCGCATTACCGAAGATCGGCCACGGAAACGGGCCCGGTAAAGTCCGCGCGCTCCAGTGGCGCACCAAACCGCTCATGCAGTGGACGGAGACTAAAACTATGAGCAACAGCAACAAA
The DNA here is from genome assembly GCA_030014195.1 of Neosilurus mollespiculum. Classification (NCBI taxonomy): domain Eukaryota; kingdom Metazoa; phylum Chordata; class Actinopteri; order Siluriformes; family Plotosidae; genus Neosilurus; species Neosilurus mollespiculum. The sequence continues at coordinate 23,703,478 of JAQMYF010000027.1, forward strand.
ATATTCTCCTTGGACAGCTGATGGAAGCCCGTTATAATGTCTGGTAACTCCATTCTAGGGTGTTTAAACAAAAAAAGAGAGAAATAAATCAATGTCTGCTTCTATTATTTCACAGACTACTTTGACATTTATATATTTTCCTAATGCATTACGTTGTGCACTCCGAAATTGAAACTATTTCAGCACCAAAAGGTTATTTTGGATTTCCTGTGGCGTGCGGAAACTCGGTGACAGAGTGGACGCGAAGACGCGGCGCTCTAGTTTCACCCGTAATGCTGGTGTGAAGAGGAAAATGCCATTCGAAGCGCAGTGTGTCCCTAACAAATTATATGCAAAGTCTTCCTATTGCGTGGGGGAAAAAAATCATGTACGAGATGAAGTTTACACTTCTAGACCTCAGACAGCGCATTAGACTCAGTCCCGCCAGACGCGCAGCTCTGAGTGAATTAGTTGTACTGTATGTTGTATATAAGGTTTCACCTCCTCCCCTCTGCTTCACTCGCTCCCTTCACAAATTCACACTCACACGCAGAAAGATCAGTGAAACTCGAGTTGCCAGTTTGGAGGATTAACCCTCCCTGTCCTAACCACAGCGATAAACCTGTTCAAGCCAAACTACATTTGAATTCCTTTCTATCTGTCTAATCCATCTGTCCGGCTACACCGTCAGTAATATTAACACTGAGAAGTAAAAGCGCACGATCTGGCAACGCGGGTTGGATGCTGACTCGTGTTCAGTCAGTAACGCAGATCTTCTGACACAGCAGTGATAGCACAATTCAGACCAAATTCCTTACACCCAGATGTTTGAATACCTGAAATGAAGACATACTGCAGTGGGAACGTTTTAATTTACAGACACCCCATATTTTATTTGTTTTTAATTATTTATTTATTTGTCAGTCAAAAACACAAAGCCACGTTGTTCTTTTTCAAGTAGATGAATTAGAAATGCATTCTGGTTGTGTTTTCCCAGTTTTTCATGGAAAACAAAGTGAACCTCTTTGGCTGACTCATTAAACACTCCAATATTACCTTGGTGAATCCATAATGAACAGTTATAGCGAATCAATATAGCGTACAGATGATCACACCTGAGCCTTAGAGCAACAGCCCACTAATAGCCAAAAGGACAACAGCGGCGTCGCGTGCTGTCTTGCGAAATATTATGGGAACATTTTTATTATTTGCCAAAGCAAAAATTACAGTCTAGACAGTCTTTAGTCTTTCTCCAGAGATGAGGTCAAATACCCCAAACATTACAGTATATACATATAATCCACCAGTTTAAAGGTGTGTGTGTGTGTGTGTGCGTGTGCGTGTGTGTGTGTGTGTGTGTGCGTGCGTGCGTGCGTGAATGTATAAACATTTTTAAGCGTTATAGTCACCAGTTTGGCATTATCCCACTGGAATTATCTAGATTATATCCATTATATCCAATAATACAACAGTCGGCTAATTGATGATCACTACGTGCTATAGATATTAATGACTATGCTACTTACACTCACCAAATCCCTTGTTAGGAAGATCTGTACACCTAATTATTACAAAATATCTAATCAGCCAATCGTGTGGCAGCAGTGCATAAAATACAGAAAGCAGATAGGGATCAGCAGCTTTGTGTAATGTTCATGTCAACCATCAGGCTGTTTGGTGTATGTGAACTCAGTCAATCCACATCGAATTTGGGATGTGATACGACGGGAGATTCGGAGCATGAAATTCATTCATTCATTTTCTGAACCGCTTAATCCTAATTAGGGTTGCGGGGAGGCTGGCGCCCATCTCAGCCGACTCTGGGTGAGGGCAGAGTACGCCCTGGATAGCTCGCCAGGCCATCGCAGGGCAGAAACACTGAATATTCTTTTTAAAAATTACTGATCATACACTTGTTTCTTCTTTGCCTAAATTTCATGTAATAAAGTGATATGTAGACTGAAGAAAATTTTAAAATAAATAACATTTCGTATTAAAGGTGATGTGGCATTGCTATGATTAAGAGAACAAAAAAACAATATATTTAGATATCAATTGACTTCAAATATTCAATCCTCATATCCCTCCTTACGGGGGCCTGTATATATTATTGTGGTCGGAATTAGAGATAAAGGGACAAGACGTGTGATATCTACTTTAACATTGTATTTTAGTTGTCAACTGACAAAAAAAAAATAAGACTATGAATACTTGAAGACTAGTTCAACGTTGTGTTTTGCTGTTTTATGTGTTAGGGTTTATTTAATGATTCAGAAAGAAAACACGGTATAACTAAAATTTTATCATAAAATCACGATGCTCATCCTTCATTTTGCCACTAGGAGGACACTATCCATCCATTCCTGACGGAGTACACTTATTGCGAGTCACGCAACAGGACATGCGCTACCCAAATAGTTAAGGTTCTTCATCAATATACATATGACTTTTTGGATAGGTTCACAGGTTCACAGTGAGCAGAGGACCCCAGCACACACATGTAAAAAACTTTAACTGGTTAGTATATTACCACTGGTTACTGTTTAACAGAGAAATATGCTGAAAAATTCAACATGAGCTCCGGGACTGTTCTTCAGTACCACGGACAGCGCATGCGCTGAATCAGGATCACCATTTAGCGCAGGAAGCAAAAACGTACAGTCTTCTTTAGATCCACACAGAGACATAAATACACTTAAAAACTGTCCATATTTATGTTTTTAAAATAACAGTTTCTAAATAATTTGTTATTCCCTTTAAAATCTTTAAAAAGCATTATTCAGCATTATTTTCTGATAGTTTAGTTATAAGCAAAGGGTTATAGCTTTATTTTTATTTTATCAGACTTAATATTTAAAATTATTTGACTTCGTTAATTTAATATTATTTAAAATGTTTGAAAATTTCTGTGAAATTCTAAGGCCATAAATAGATATGCCAAACTCCACTAGCATGTACATTTGACTTAACAGCTTCAACCTTCTCAGACTAGGTACACCAGTAAAACCTCAAAATCTTTTTTTAACTGTTCTAAAGCACTTGATCTGACTAAACAGCTAATAAATAGGCCATTCCTTTGCACCATTAAATGTAATATATTAGTGATTTATTAAGGTGTTATAATAAATATATAATAAAATTTAGCGCCATCATTGTTTACTTTTGTCAACCAATAATGTAGAATTTAATTCCATGATTCCTTCTTAACTTACACCTATGGAAAAAAAAAATCAGTAGATCATTTTTAAAGGGGATCCTCAAAGATGTATGTTTTGATATTGCTTGGAATAACACATCCCACATTTTCTAACACAAGTTATTTTTACTTTCTCATGCTTACAGCAAACTGTAGTTAATAATTTTGGTTGCCCTGGATATTTGCTATTCATTGTCTCACAAGGTTTTTTATTTGAAATATTAAATACCAATTAATTACATGAGCTTTATATCTACTGGCTATTTACATCATTTTACAGTTGCATGTCATTTCCTTTTTTCTAGGCAAATCTCAAGTGTCTTTTAAAGTTCAAACTCAGACAACCCTTAGCATATGGAGAAACAACAGGGAAGTTTCCTTTTTGTTTCAAAGAATACGACCCTTTATAATATGACCTAATATTGGCTTAAAATATATGCCTTTTCATTAAACGTTTGTGTTGTTCTTTTGGGGTTTTTTTTGTACTATTTTAGATGTAATTTAATACTTGCATGGTTCTGTATTATTTCTTATACAGTCTTCTCTGACTTGTGTATTTAAAGTGACACAAGAGCGATTATGCCCTACTGTTTGCAAAATATATATTAATATTTTTTCAAAATAGTGTTGGGTGTAACAACATGCAAAGTTTCAGAATGTTCTTGAACATGTTAGCCACTCATGACCACAAACTAAACTTTCAGAAGTTTCACTATACAGCATGTTTACTTATTTAGCACTTTAATATCGCTCACTTCCCATTCCACATCCATGATGCATCCGTTTCTGTTTTTATGTGTGTTTTTACCTGAGAGGGTTGTAAGCCTCATGTAGAACCGGTTTCCTAGGACAAACATCCATTCACACTCACATTCACACATAGAGACAATTTAGAGTAGTCAATTATCATAAAGTGCATGTCTTTATACTGTCGGAGGAAACCAGAGCACCCAGAGGAGTCCTACACAAGAACATATAAACTCCACAAAAATACACCTCTGCCTTCCCAAGCTTCTTGCTGTGAGGAGAGTGCTAACAACTACACCAACATGCAGCACTTTAATATGTAGTATTGTTATTTATGAGCATAAATTAATAGAATTGCCAGGGATAAACTTCTAGAAAAAGAAAGGGGGTTTAATCTGGGATCCTTAAGGGCTCTTTTATTGTTTTATATTGTTGCATCATAAATGTAATGACTAAAAGGAATACAAGACTGAACAAAAGCACTAGCATTATTTTGTATTATACAGGGATAGGGATGCTTTAGCTTAATTTCTCTTCTGGGAACACTGTTACATTTTCCCAATACTTGCAAACAATCATGTGATCTTGTCACGCAATGGTGAATTATGTGCATTCTTTATTGCATGGCATCACCTCAGGTTGGAGGGAAAGAGGACATAAACGCACACGCATACATGCACGCACACACATTTCTCTGAACCAGATTTACATGCAACCTTTAAGTTCTTATCTCAGAAAGATTCAAGACACACCCAACACAAACCCACATGATGTTTTGTCTTATGAACACTAATATCAGCCATAGTCATCAGGTTCCTTTTGTATTGCGATTATAATTCACCCTGATAGTTCACACGTTTGTTTCTCTTTTCACTGTTTTCGGAAAGCTAATGCAAACCCAGCTTTGCATATGTTTTTTGACTTATTGTGATATCACCTTGGCATTATATTAAATGCAGATAATTACAGACATGCTCAGCTCATTAAAAAATACAGTGACGAGCGTTTTTCAAAGTAGCCAACAAGATCATGAATGTTTGGGATTTTTTTTTTTCTGAAAAGTAAGCCTGCCATTTTTGCCAAAAGGATTTTTTTTAATGTCAGACTATACTGTATATTTAGGTAACAATATTCTGTCAGTGGCCTTTTTCCAATCCAAATATCTGCCTATTTAATGCAGCTTGAAAAATATCAAATCAATAAATAAATAAATTTGATTGATTATATAGTACATTAAATAAATGTACAGTAAGTCTAACTAAATAAATATTACATATATTCATT
>JAQMYF010000027.1:23718655-23735224 GCA_030014195.1 Neosilurus mollespiculum
TAAGATAATGTGGTGCAAGACCATTAAGTGCTTTATAGGTTAAAAGTAGCAATTTATATTCGATTCGAAATTTAATTAGTAATCAGTCATTAACATTCATTCAACATCATAAAGTACATGAACATTTTAAATTAAAATGTGCTGCCCAAAAATGTGGTGATAGTCATGGACTGATCTGAAAAAGCTATGTAGTTTCACCATACGCATAACACTGACCTTCAGTGCTCTACTAGTTAGATGTATTTAATGTCCTCCAATATTTAAATAAAGGGTTTAGAAATGTTACCATTATTGTATTTGTTTATTATATCATGTAGTTATATTATATAATTCTTTATATACTTATTTGAAAAGTCATACATTTAATTAATCCACCAAACATATATGTGCAATCACAAGGTGTATATTACCAGGCAAAAATTTATATATATATAGATTTTTAATAGATTATGAAGAGTATGAATGTTTGTGTGTGTTGGCCTTGCAATGGACTGCCAAGCTGTTCAGGGTGTACCCCGCCTTTGCCTAGAGTCTGCTGAGATAAGCTCCAGCACCCTAATAAAGGATACAGCGGTTCGGCAAATGAAAAGAAAATGAAATGTATTTCAGGAAGCAATATATTATAAGGCATATTTTACTTATGCAGCATCTTGTAAAGTATGTATTTTGCATATTTTTGATGCAAATACATCACTGAGTGCTCTGTATGTCCCCTGCCTCAGTCCTTGTAAATCGAAAGAAAAAACAAGAGTTTCCCCCATTTCATCTTCATTCTTGTCAGGAAGGAGTAGTATATCTTTATTTAGATTATTTGCCTTGACAAGAAAGGTACACTTTACAGCTGACATATATTCTGTAGTTGCTTTATTATTTTTCCTTTCAATATCTCTGTCCATCACTCCCAGGGTGCCTTTATATTAATCTTTTGGCTGAACCAATTTTTTTAAATGAGCTCTCTAAGAATCTTGTACTAAACTTACTCAAAAATCTTGGTATTGAGAGTCAGAGTTGGGTTGTATTTTTTTAGTCAACACTTCAATGTTATTAAAATAACAACTGTATGCATTGTTTAATAAATAAATAAATAGATAGATAGATAATAATAATAATAATAATAATAATAATTATTATTATTATTATTATTATTATTATTATTATTATTATTATTATTATTATTATTATTATTATAAATGTGTTGAAATACATGAAAAAAAAATTCAGCTATCAAATATAAACAAGTGGCTTTATGACATCCCTCATCAGAAATAGAGAATATTCATAATATGCAGATTCAAAACTGCATGTTAATAAACACCAGAGACCAAATAGTTAATGGAGTATTTGGTCTCTGGTGTTTATTAACATGCTTTTCAGACTGTTATAGACTGTTTAAGACTGTAATTTTCAGTCGTTTTCCACATGAAACCTTTTCAGTCACAAGCTGGATGTCTATTATTCATTCCTATATGTATATTTTGTTAATATCAGAATACACTGATACTTTTCCTGCACTGCCAGGCATGCTACTGTAACACTAACACAGATTTATTTAATATAAATAGAATTTCCTTTGGGGGCAGGGGAGGCCCGGTGGTAGGGTGCAAGATTACTGATCCTAAGGTCGGGGGTTCGAGCCGCACTATCAGCGGGATGTCACTGCTGTCCCCCCAGTGCAGCTAACTGGGTATCAAAAGGCCGGCCATGTCCCTCACTGTCTGTGGTGAGAGGCATGTAAAAGAACCATTGCTGATTTTTGTCAAGAGTAGGCTGCATAGCCGTCAGCGTGTTTCTGCCCTGCGATGACGTGGTGAGCTGTCCAGGGTGTACTCTGCCCTTGGCCGGAGCCGGCTGAGTGAGTATTTCCTTTGTTTTCAGGATTACACAAACAAATAAATCATCAGACTGTACCCAAATTGTTCAGGTTTTTGTACCAATAAGGCCACAAAGAGATCTATGCTCTGATAATTTTGATAGATGTCTAATTAGATTTATAATTAGTTTTGTCAGGTAGTTTCCCCCCGGTCCCTCTCTTGTGTGGCCTGTGGGTTCTCAGTAGGAGAAGAAAGAAACACAGCTGCCTTTTAGTGGCTCTACCAGCACAAAGAGGGCAACCCTGATTCCCCTCAACTCGCCAGTGCTTGCTTACTGTTTCAAAGCCTTTCAGTGAAAGAGACAATTTCAATTATTCCATTTTTGTGGAAAGGATATAGTATACTGAATAATTTGGCTTCCTTTTAATTTGTTACAAAATATCCACTCATTAGAAGGATACTGTTCTAATACCAAATATAGAACTTGAAAAACAGTCATACTGTTTGTATTTCATTATGGATGTAAACTTGTAATGCAGTATTTAATAATGAACAGCTACACTTCTAAACAACTGCAATAAATAAGGATACATATAGGAAGCGCATTTTTTATGAAAGCCTGTCAGACAGGTTGCATGATTGACAGTAAAGTTGTACAACGAAACTGTAATCTCAGGGGATAAAAAAAAAAAGAAAGAAAGAAAAAGTTGCATCACCAGTGTTTTTATTTACATGCAGTTGCTAGCAAGCAGTCCGATTCAAAGCCTGCAGTACAAATTCATTAACTTGTATTTGCACTGCTGTATGATGCATTTACTGCATCCGGTCCTATATTCACCTTTTCTTAGTAACTGATGCAGTGATTTAAATTAGGCTAGTAGTTCATTGATATTTTGATAAATAGATCGTAAAATTTGTTAGAAAATATAATTGGCTAGTTCAAATAAAAGCTCGCTGATTTGGCAGACAGCCAGAGTTTCTACTGCTGGGTTTTTCCAGCGTTTTGCAATGCTTCTGGATGCATAGTGATAGGGTAAATGTTTAGTAAAAATGAAGGGGGGACATTTTTGAGGGGGTTTTGGCCACCCACTAAATAAAGATATTTATTTGGGCATTTGGACCACTAACCAGATACAAACACAGATAATGGAATTGTTTCACAACCCCTTGTCAAAGTGTCCTCTTCACTCTAGTCTTCATTTTTTCTGCACAGCAGCATGACACTGTTGCTGTAATACTACACCACTAAATTATTTTAAATAATTTAATCTAGCACTCAGTTTTGTCTGCTGCTCTCAAAATCATGCAAAGCCGTACAGTGACATCATAGCTGTTGGCTTTGAGTTTATGACTGAATTATTATTCTTCTGTACTATAGTCAATTACTTCCAGTCCTTGCAGAACTCCTTTAAGTTAGTGTGTATTATCATTGAATGGAGTATATTAGTTACGTTGGAGATACTGAGTTTCCAGCTTCAGTCTGTTGCACTTGCACAAATTGATGTTATCTATTACCATTCAGTTTGTTAAATTACTAATAAGTAAGGTAGTAGTTACTAATGTTACTAAGGTTACTAATGTTAGGAGTAAAGTGAGGAGTCCACTTGCAAAACCTGCCAAGTTAAGTTGGTCAGTTTTAAGAAAAATCCGATTTTTTTTTAATAGACATAGAAATAATCTGACAGAGTATCGCTTCTTCTGCTACACTTTATAGCATGAGTTAGCAGGTTTTAAAAGTGGAGCTATCAATGGGACATGCGCAGGTGCCTGAAAAAGAGGATAAGGGAAATAACTCTTTTTTTTCTTTTTTCTTTTTTACAAAACTTGACTTAGCACGTTTTGCAAGTGGACTCCTCAAGTAATAAAAAAAGTTATAATTGAGTATTTTTGTGGGTTAGCCATTTGCCAAAACATATCTTCACTCAAAGTCAAGGATTATTTTTTACTAAATACAACATTTAACTGGCATATATATAAACCCAACCAACACAATCCAAAGTTAGTGGCCAACTTAAAACCCAGTGAGTAAATCATCAGCAAACCAGTGGAATTTGCTGATACTTGTCCATCAGTATCACCTAAAAGAGGTGTGGCTTGTCCATCCAATGACCAGGTGTAGAGGGTCAGAGAGGAACCCAGGGAGGTAAGGGTATCCACATTTCAGCTGGAAGAATCTGTTCACATGGTCCAGACTCTGTAATGCTAGGTTTTTGAAGAATGGTGGGACAAAAGCTGTTTTTAAAAATATGAGTTTTCATTTTTAAAATTTTTCAAAAAAAAAAAACTGGATAGGAGGTGGGAGTTCACAGGACAACGGATTAGTTCAAATCAAACATGCTGCCAAAGCTACACTGGAGTGAAGTAAAATAAAATTTTAATGGCCAAGTCAATTCCCAAGCTTTAATCTGAGTCCGAATCTGTAGCAAGACTTTAAATTAATGTTTATTAATGGTCTCCTGTCATTAAATTTTTCATATAGTCTGAAAGAGTATGGATTCATTCATTCATTCATTCATTTATTCATTCATTCATTCACTGAACCATTTAATTCTGTAAACCCATTCACTGTTGTTTTGATTTGTGTTTTCTGAGCATGCGCAGTCGGTAAAGTAGCCCAATGACAGTCTCGACAAAATGGACAGCAAACTCAAAACAAATCATAAACTTGGAAAAAATTACATTGTATAGATATCATGTCAAACTGGTTGTTGCTGGAGAGAAGCATCCTGATCCATACAGCAATGCTGATTAAAACAGGAAAAGTTAGTGCTAAGTGACTGAATATGAACTTTCTGGATATTTACAATTGCTGAAAGGTTACACATCTTTGGATGTATATTATAATCACTCCAGCCGAGATCAGGAGGGCCCTCAAGGCACATGCGAGGTGAGGTAAGTTGAATTGAGTGCATTCAATAAAAATGTTAATTGGAAAATACAAATAAAAAGAGCACACTTAGCTAATGGGATGCATGAATCACCAGCAGGCTTCAATCTCTGAGGGGAACTACCATTTGTAAAGTTCTCCAAATTAATGCTCATAATTTTGAATCCGGTATTCTGTTTATCAAGTTACAACAGTATAAATTATCATTTGGTAATTCATACGTGAATCCCTAGGCTATTACTTGTCTAGCCCTTAGGGTTGCAGGAAGGCTGGAGCCCTGAACAGCTCCCCAGTCCTTCACAGGGCTAACACACACAACTATTCACACTAACGCCTAGTGGCAATTTGAAATTCATGTGCATGTGTTTGGACGGTGGGAGAAAACCGGAGTACCCGGATGAGATTTCTAAGAATTTCATTGCCGGTAGTGATGTTTCATTGTTACCTGTATATGACAGATAAACTTGAAACTTGAAATCCATGCAAGCAAGGGAAAACATGCAAATTCCACACAGAAACACCCTCGTCAAGCCCAGGACCTTGCTGTGAGGCGGACATGCTAACCACTACGCCATTGTGTCATACATAATGAGTAAGTTCACCACCAAATGTTAAGCATGGTGCATAAATCAAATGTTAAAATCCCAGGTATTTCCAATTAAATTTGAAACACTACAGAATGTGAAAACCTACAAGGTCGGGTAGATGTATATGCAACAAACTGTAATTTTTTTAACCAAGAAACTTGGTCGAAATGTTGATTTCCTCTGTTACTCTAAACCTTGTCCTTTGAAAATACTTAACAGCTACTCCCTTGTTCCCATGCTTAGTTCCACATCGACAGGGTTTCTAACAAGCCTGTGTATTCACACATTTATATTCAGAGAAGTTTATGAATGACAGGAACTTTTTTTGTGGATTCCATTGATAATAGGTGTGTGTGTGTGTGTGTGTGTGTGTGTGTGTGTGTGTGTGTGCGCACGCAGGGGGAGAGAGGGAGGTAGAACAAGTGTGAATGTGTCTTTCTGTGCAGAAAGACAGAAAGAAAAGGAGAGAACTTGTGAATGTGTGCATGTTAGTGTACACTGACTTATGTAACCTGGTAATGGAAGAGGTATCAGTGTCAATGAAGCATGCCAAACTGGATTGGCCAGGTGGGAAGGAAGAAACATGTGAGTTCTCTATAATCTTTTGCTTCTTGCACGCATACACATACACCTCCCACACTGTCCCAGTTCAACCTTCAAACACTATCAGATGTCACCACATTCTGCAAATGCATCATTATGTGTTCATGTGCAGCCAATTCTTCATAATGTAATTCACTACATCAACTGAAGCACAATACATTTGGTAGAACAAACTGAAATGCATTAACTTTACACCCTCTACAGATCTGATAAATTCTACTATACCTGCTGTAATGATATGTCATCTACAGAAATGAGTTTCTGTGTGTGAGCCTGGATCTGTGCATGCCTGTGAGTCTCTCTACTAGAGACTGTTATAATAATCTGAACTTGGGCTGCACTGACTCCAGACACTGAAGTCTGGTCCTCTTCCAGGCTAAAATCCAACTTTTTTGCTAAATATTCATTCTTCAGTTGCATTCTTTATAGGGTGGCATAGCGGATAGCAAGTCCGCCTCACAGCAAGAAGGTCCTTGGTTCAAGTCCCAGGCTCTGGCATTTCTGTGTGGAGTTTGCATGGTTTCCAAGTGCTTGTATGAGTTTCCTTTGGGTACTCCACTTTCCTCCCACAGTCCAAAGACATGCACATCAGGCTAATTGGCTGTTCCAAATTGTCCCTAGGTGTGGATGTAAGTGTGAATAGGTGTGTGTGTTCCCCTGCAATGGCCTGCTGTTCAAGCTGTTCAGGGTATGCATAAGACAGCATGTATAAGACATCATCCATTGCCTTTATAAAATTGTAATTTATTGGGTTTTTTTTTTTTTTTTTTTTTTTTTTTCAAATATTGTGTTGTGAAAATAAACAATAAAAAATGGATGTATGTCATAATATACAAGATTAAAATAGACTTAGTTTAAGGGCAAGATGTATGTGAGATCACTGGGTAGCACAAAGTGTCCTTTTAGTGCCCTTTCCAGATTGTTGCTGATGCCATGGAGGAACTCGGGAATGATTTTCTTGCTTTCCTTCAGGTAAACCACATGGTTGTGAAGACGCATCTGGAGCTCCACATAGCTCCACATCATCTTAACATGCATGGCAGGGCAGCCATACTCCTCCTCGAGCAGGACTGCATTAATGGTGGAGGCTTCTGTTTAGAAGCACTCAATGAGCATCTACACCACACCATTGGCATGGCCCACCAGACTGGAGAACTTGTTGTTCCAGCCCTTACAGAGGTTGTTTACACTTGGCTGGTTGTTGAGGCATGTTGCATGTGCCACTGTTTGTTTGGGAACATGGGTGGAATGCAGTGCAGCCGAACTGGCTGGATGACCCTAGCTGGGGTGGTGGTTTCTCTGTGCTGAAGACATAGCTGACCAGAGACATATATAGGGTAAAAGTACTCAATGGGAGCTGCAGCCTCATTGGGCATGGTAGAGCATGAGCACATCGGAGGTGTGATCCAGCTGGTTGTCATATGATATAGGTGTAATAAGTCGTTTTTTTGCATCAGGACAAGTTGACCACCCAGGGTGTTGTCCATGGCAGGCACTTTTGCAGACTAGTTGTCCTACAATCATGTAGAAGACATACACCATTGGTTTTTACTTTCAAACACGTGTTTGTTATAATGGTTGTGCATGCCTTGAAAAAAATTTAACATGCACAGATCTTAACTATTCATAAAGATTAGTTTCATCAGAGCTCATATACCACTCTATGAAGAAGACCACATATCCGTAGAGTCACATGATAAAAGCCATTGACTTACTCAATGCATACTGCTTTTCAGCTTTGTTGTGGCTTCTTTGTCAGTGGACATGTAGGGTTAGTAAGATGAGCCATTGTACATATATTGTTGCAGCACACCAGAGGCTCCACCCCAGCTGCTCTCTGTTTGCCTTCGCACAAAAGACTCATGAAGCAGGGGGGTGGGGTGATGGCAGGGGGGTTAGTTAGTGGTTGAGTGTGAAAAAAAACAAAAGGAGGAGGGGAAAGAGTTTGATGTTGTTGGTGGTGTTTTTGGGGTTTTTTTGCAGAACATTGTGCCTGGAACATGTACGTAGCATGCTAGAGTGAAGCTACAAAGAATGAAGGCTACTTTATTTTCACAGCTTGGTCAGTAGATCTAAGTCTTTCTGAAAATGTAGCTCAACATCATAACTCAATCTTAAATTGTTAATCTATTATTTATTTGCCATTTCTTGAGTTCCAAGTTCTCTTTTATTTCTGTTCCAAAACATTTGATTGAATTTTGCTAATCATTTGTTGCTGAGTGGCTAGGTGGTGTAATTGTTAGCACATTCACCTCACAACAAGAAGGTCCTGAGTTGAAGTCTCAGGCTCGACAAGGATATTTCTACTTCAGAAATATCATGGTAGAAGATACACCCATGCAAAGACAGTGATGACTCACATTAGCGAGTCACATTAGGTGTAATCATAATTTAGAGGATGTTTCATTGATAGGCAACATTGTGGCATGGTGGCTAAAATGTCCACCTCACAGCAAGAAAGTCCTGGGTTTAAGACCCGGACTCGGATGTTTCCCTGTGCTTGCATGGGTTTCCTCCAGGTACATCGAATTCCTCCCAAAGTCCACAGACATACATGTTAGGCTAATTGGCTGTTCCATATTGCCACTAGATGTGGATGTGAGTGTGATGGGTTGTGTGTGATTGTCCTGCGATGGTTTGGTGAGCTATTTAGGGTGTACCCCGCCTGAGATAGGCTACAGCCTCTAGAAGGATTAAGTGGTTTGGAAAATGAGTGAAGGACTGAGTGTTTCAATAACAGAGAAGCTATAAGAAACATCAGTATGTAAGACTAAAGAGCAAGGAAATAAAGCAGGTTGAACAGTGTGTGTCTGGTTTAAAGAGACTTTGGACTACACACGTTGAGACTACACACGGAGAGGGAAAGCGATATCCGGCCCCTCGTACGAATGAGCTCACAGACGCCCACGATTGGCTGGTGATCGCTGTGAGTGACAGGGAAGTAAGTGTATGCCATCCCTCCCTCCCGTGAGAGCTTGGCCAATTAGCTCCAATGGAATCCCGGTCACGGATGACTGCGGCATGAAAAGGGATTCGAACCAAAATAGCTTTCTGATGTTCCTAAACTATGTAAAAAAAATAATAATAATACAGCACTTCAGTGGGCACATTTACAGGAATATTTGGGTTTTTTGGAATAAAAAATAAATAAATCTACCTTTCTGTGATCTACAAGATGCTTCTTTGCACACAAAAAATCCTGTGCTTCTGAATAATGGAAAAAAGTATTAAAAATTAAAAGAAAAAAGTATGATAAGTCATTTTCTGCCCATTTTTTCCTATATCTGAATGTGTCTATGTTTGAATAAAGCCAAAGGATGCCCTCAACCCACAGCGTTGCTTGCCAGTCAAATATGGTGGTAGATATTTAATTGCATGGGCAGCCATTTTGTGGGAGTCATTAGGTCTAATGATCGCACAGTGATGGCAATATGAAGGCCAGGTGTAGCCTATAGTACAACACTGTTTCCTTACGATGCTCCTAAGATAGTAATTGCCCCAAGCAAATGGCTAAAACAATCAAGAGTTCGGTCTTGAAATTGCAAACAAAAGAACTTACGTGCTTTCCATGACCTGTTCAATCACTCCTTTATTACCCTATTATAAACACTAGTGAACACTTATTAAACACAGACTGAAGGAGTAGCCCTATAAGTTACCAAATATCAATATACATTTAAATGAAGTTAATTTTCTGTATGCAGTGTATTTATAGACTGACAGATTATTGCAAGGTTTATAGATTTATTGCCCATTATACCATGCCTCAGTTGACTTCTTGATTCTGATTGGTCAGAAGACCATGGTTCTGGATGCAAGTCAAACCACAGGTTTACATTAAAGTCCTTGTTATAATAACATTTTTCAAATATGTGTAATCAATGACAGTTGATATGATATAGCTTTCTGTAAGGAGATGTTCATCATCATCATCATCATCATCATCACCTTCTTCCGCTTGATCCGGGGTCGGGTCACAGGGGCAGCAGCCTGTTCATTTAACATTTAGGAAGTCTATAAGGGCAGCATGGGATGTTGGTAGTGAGCAGTGTCACAGCACAACAAAAAGGTTCTATGTTCAAATCTCTATCAAGGGCATTTGTGTGTGAAGTTTGCATGTTTTTCCTAAGCTTATGAGGGGTTCACTCCCGGTACTGTGGTTTCCTCCAATAGCCCAAAGACATGTACATTAGGTCAACTATAAGTGTGAATTGCTGTTTGTGTCTGTGTTAGCCCTACAACAGACTGGCAATCTGTTTGAGGTATAGCCTGCCTCTTTCCCTAAGTCAGCTTGGGTTGTGTCCAGTTTTGCCTGTGACTGTGAGGGAAAAGTGATATAGCTAATGGATGGATGTATGGATGGTTGGGCGGATGGAGTCTTCAGGAACTGAGAAGTACAGTGAGAAGGACGGAGGGCTTTGCTTAAATATCAAGTTCACCCACTCACTCATCATTCATTTGCCAAACCGCTTAATCCTACCAGGGTCCCCAGGAGGCTAGATCCTATCTCAGTCGACACTGGAGAGAGGCAGGATACACGCTGAAGAGCTTGCGAGACCATCACAGGAAAAACACACACAACCATTTACACTCATATCCACACCTAGGGGCAATTTGGAAGAGCCAATTAGCCTAAAGTGCATGTCTTTGGACTGTGGAAGGAAACTGGAATCCAGGACCTTCTTGTTGTAAGGCAGATGTCCTAACCACTACACCACCATGCCGCCAGACATGCTATTTGTCCCTCTATAATCACAGCAACAATAACCAACTGTGGTTGGCTGTAACCACATTTGTGAAAGAGGAGCAATATCCCTTATCCCTAGTGTGTGTGACACCGTCCTGTGACTCATTTGCACCTGTGAGCAGCATTTTAGTGCAGTAGGCAACACATCAGCCTCATAATCTAAAAGTTGTGAGGTTGAGCCTCACATGAAGCAGAAGCTTCGTGGGCAGCTATAGCTTAGAGAAAGCAGGATTGTGAAGTTTGATTCTAGACTGGCAAACAACCGAGGCTGAAGTGCCCTTCACCATGACCTTCTAAACTAAGCCCAGACACAGGTTTGTTGCCCACTGCTCTTGTGCCTAGTGGCTGTGTGCGCTCACAAGTGGTATTTAAGGATGGGTTGAATGCAGAGGTCCAATACGCAGTGTGTGTGCAATCCCAGATATTTAAATTTTTATTCTTTTAGTTGGGGCAAATTTGGGGTTGCTGGCCTTTAAACGTCTGTTAAAGAAATGAAAAAGACCTTGCAGTGAGTATCAGATTTGTGGCATAGAAGCAGAAACTTTCTATAGAAAATGGCCTTTTATAAGCTCTATACCATGTTACCTGTGATATGTTATAAGCCAAATCAGCTGTCAGTGGCTGGCAGTTCAGGCTTTATGCTCACAGGAGAAAGACATAGTCAACCACTAAGACAGACTGATGAAATGTCTCACATCTCCTGTGTATTAGTATTATTCTTTCATTGCTTACTGAATAGACTTTCTAAGTGGGCTTTGCAAAGAAAGCAGACGGAGACTAAGGCTGTTAATATGACACTCTTTGTATAAACAAATATTGGTTACCATAGCACAAACCAGGCATGTACATGACAGTCGTGAGATAATGTAGAGATGGGAAAGCAACCCTCTGTCTTACATAAATTAACAACTATGAGGGCTTTCGCAGCTATTTATAACCTTAATTCAACTTTTAAAGGCATTTCTTGAGTCGCAATGATCAAGCAGGACACATTACATTTGTCCTTTTTATATTGCTGTAACATCACAATGTGGCTTCACAGTATGTTTGTGTTTGTAGCTTTTTTATCATGGCCCAAATAAAAAATAATCCTTTCATAGGATCAACAATACAACAGCCAAAGCTTTCTGTAACTGTCTCACCTATCAGCTGTCTAGATCTGCACAGTGGTAATACTGCAAGAATGTTGTGACCAATATTTGGATGTAGTGACAAACTTTTGTTTTTGCTTTTGTTTACATGTTGTTAATTGATGCTTGCATGCCAAATAGACTCATCTTTTGTCATTTTATGCACTTTATTAAGTCATGTAAGTATTTATACTAGTTCATGTATCTGATTTAAAAATGTTGCATTGTCTCCAGAAAGGCCACATTCATTAACATGAATGTGTAGCAATGATTTAACAGTTTAGTTTCATTAATCTTCGTTGAAATTACACCAAAAGTATGTTATAGGCAAGTTCAAACAAAAACAATAACTGCACAAGCATGTCCACCTCTATGGTTGAAACTCGAATTATTTATGTGAGGTTAAAGGAACTAAGGATTCAAAATTCACGCACTATGATAACAATGTTCTAAGGACATAATGGTTGGGTTCATATTTACTTCAAACGAGAAAATGAAAAGAATAAAGTTGTTTAGATGTTGATGCTTGTTTAGGCCACACCCACATCAAGTTTACAACCAAACACAACTTTACTGTAAATATCCAGTTAGCCAATCAAGCAGCAGAAGCAAGATGCACATCTAGGTCAGGTAATTTAGGTAATGTTAGCATTCGATTTGGGTAAAAATGTCTTAAATCTCGGTTTGAGTATTTCAAAAAGTGCTGATCACCAGTGAGTTTTATGCACAACAGTGTAGCCTCAGATTCCAGTTCTTGGCTGAACCTAAGGTAGTCATCTGGTTTTAAACCCCGTCTCCCTTAAAGTTTAACTTGTTATGCATTATGAGATGCTTTCTGATTTTCTGATGGTGTAAAGAGTGGATATAAAGGGCAGAGAGTGGTCTAACCCACAAAAACTGAAAAATGAGATAAGGTCATATTTTGACAGATGTGCGTAAGGTCTATGCATTCCAAAGTGGTCCCTTCATCATCTTTATGACCCTGAATCATACTGTGAGCAACCCTTTCCCTCATTATTATTTGAGTTACTGTACCTTTCCTTTTCAGGGCCCCATTCACTTACCAGGCATATTAAATAAACGTGAAATACACTGTTATCACCTGGAAGCAAAATTAAATCAGCCACAGTGAAACTAGATAAAAATAAAAACCATGTAGCAGAAACGTCACTGTAGTTTAACATGAAGTGTATTTTGTTACCTTATAACTGTAATGGTAATTGTATCCCTAAATCATTTTAGTAAAAGAGTTTGTCACCAGCTGTGGAACGTTATCTTGACAGTTTCTGAGTGTATATTTCGGACCTTATGGATCATTATCAGCCATTAGTAGCACATCAGGATGGATCACAGGATTCAGAGAGCAGTAGGATCAGGATTACTGGTATTTCAGAAGTAGCATATGTACCTCAACAAAAACAGAGAGGGGGAGGTTTGTTATGTATGCTCATAACAATGTAATGGTAAAAGAAAATAGCAGGGACTCGGACATGACTGACTATTACAGCATAACTAAAAAGAGAAAACCAGAAGCATGACAGACATGAGGGCACCCTGTAACATGAGGCAATCAGCCAATCCACTCCACAAATTAGTTAATATATGCAACAAATCAAAAATGGGTGGCATGGTGGCGTAGTGGTAAGCACGACCACCTGACAGCAAGAAGGTCTTTGGTTCGAGTCCCAGGCTCAGGCATTTCTGTGTGGAGTTTGCATGTGCTGCCTGCGCTTGCGTGAGTTTCCTCCAGGTACTCCAGTCTCCTCCTACAGTTCAAAGACATGCACATCAGGCTGAGTGTGAGTATGAATGGTTGTGTGTGTTGCCCTGCAATGGTCTGGCAAGCTGCTCAAGGTGTACCCCGCCTTCACCCAGGGTCAGCACGAACCTCCCCATGACCGTAGTACGATTAATGTTTACTAGATGAAAGTTTTTTCTGTCAGGGACACAAGGAAGCTGAAGCCAATCCTTGCTGATTTTGGGCATGAGGAAGCATACACCTACTAGCTTGTGGTAAACTAGTGTTTCATTACTGCTGAGTAATGTAGAAAGACATTTTTATTTGTTTTGGTAACTACATACAATCTGATCTTCCTTACACAGTTAAGCATGACTAATTGAAACGCCTTTGTTCACAATTATTAAGCATAAAATTGCAACAGTTTCCTTCTGTTGAAACTTTAAGTAAGGAATATTCATTTCAGACATTCTACCCTGGAAAAAAGGTTATGTCATTGCGCATCATCAACAAAGCAAATGTTTGCATCATGTATCATACTTTCCACTTAATGCATAATGTTTTCTTCTTTGCCTTTATGGTAAAAAGCTGTATTTCACAAGATTACCTTGGATTACCTTTGAGGTGACTGTCTTAAAGATCAGGTGCTGACAGTTTTTTGGCATTTGATCTTCAACAGAAAACCATACCAGAATATATTTAATGATTATATCCTTGTTGAAACCAAATTCATTATAGTTCATTTATTAATTCGCATCAGTATCCCAAAGAAAAATTAAGCTGAACAATGGTTCCAAACACAATGCCAAATTAGTGCAGGACTGGTTCAAATCATTCATTCATTCATTCATTTGCCGAATCGCTTATTCATACTAGGGTCACAGTGTTGCTGTAGCTCACGTTCGCCAATTTATTGCAGACCCAACACTCACAGCCATTCACACTCACACCTAGGGGCAAATTAGAAGAGACAATTAGCGTGCATGTTTTCGGACTGAGAGAAGAACCGGACTGCATGGATGAAATCCACGCAAGCATGTGGATAACATGCAAACTCCACACAGAAATGCCTTCACCAACCCCAGGACCTGAACACAGGACCTTCTTGCTGTGAGGTGGACATGCTCTCCACTATGCTGCCATGCCACCTCTGGTTCAAAACAAAAAGCTGAATGTTCTATAGTGGCCATGTCAAAGTCCTTAAAACTTAAAGGTGTTATTGAGGCAAAATGTTTTGCTACCAAGTACTAACTACCAAGTCTGCCGGGGTTAAATACACATGCGTGCAGCATTTTTCATTTTTTAAGACCTGCTGACTTTTACTTTCAAAATATACTTAAAAGCATGCTGGTTTGCAATAAGAATATTGTCTGCAACAATCTGTGTCAATTGTATCCAGATGAATGAGATGGTTGAAAACTTTTGCATGGCATCATATTTATTTTGTGAAATGCATAAGCTGGTTTTATTAGATCAGGTATTATAGTCTCACATTTTAGTAACTTCCAAGGGCGGTTCAAAGTTTACAGCTTAATGATTAATATCATGTGCAACCATGTGTCATGTGTTTGGTTTGTGTACCTTATATTGTTCATATTACTACATAGATGATCATAGACTTTTATGTTCCTGGAAAATCAGTGGGCATCTGATACCCATGTAGTATTATGCCTCAGAGAGTTGGGTGTTGCATAAGTACTTAGGAATTCTCCAGAAAAATATGCAAATAAAGTTACATCAGAAATACGTCACAGACTCACAAAGGCACTGTAAAATAAATAAATAGCTTTTTAAGTCACTTCCTCTCCCAGTGGAAAATAAGTGTTATTTCCTTAAAAAGAAATCTGGTCACGATGCACAGTGAATCAACTGCTTCTTTTTCAGCTGATACACTTTGGCCACAAGTATTAGGTGTTTGTTGGTCATGTTTCCTTCACTCATATGGGAGAAGTAGGGGGTGGACAAGCTATCTGACATCAGAAATGTTGTTGCTCTCTTGATCAGGATAATGTTTGATGGCTATGGGAATGAACCGATAAGTCAGAGGGTCATAGTGCATTTAGCATCAATACCAGCATGTAATCTTTATTCTTCTTTGCTCCTCTCTCTGTCTTTTTTCTATATCTGTCACAGATTCAAAATGATATTCCAAAGCTCCCTGGTTTTCCTTTTTCATTAATTTTTGTAGACACACATCCTTGCTCATACTACACTTATATTACTGCACTATTACGGTGTGTCCAGTATCGCCTAGTTGGATATTAATATTTATATAATGTTTAAATATAGTGATTTGTTGTAATTAATTTCAGAACATCTTTATTTTGTTGCTGCAGAGTTGCGTAGCTTAAGCAGTTCTCTCTGTAAAGAATAAAATATGACAGGGTGTGCTGTTAAGAAAATAATCAGGGTGGGGTAATAGAGAGTGACGTGTAGTTGCTGTTATTTTCAGAAGATATTTTTTTTTCCAGGGATGACACATCACAAAGTATTTTATTTCTCTTGTACCATTCTCTTATCTCAGCTCATTACCAGCAATTGCAATTATGTAAAATGTATTAATGAACATCAATATGTATTTTTGAATTATACTTTTTTATGGAATATCTCCAGAACATTCATTCATTCATTCATTCATTCTGTGAACCACTGAATCCTAATTAGGGTCAAAGGGAGGCTGGCGCCCATCTTAGCCGACTCTGGGTGAGGGCGGGGTACACCCTGGTCAGCTCGCCAGGCCATCACAGGGAAGAAACACACTGATGGCAATTCACTGGCCTACTGTTTACAAACGACAGCAATGGTTCTTTTACATGCCACTCACCACATACAGTAAGAGACATGGCTGGCCTTTGCTAACCCAGTTAGCTGCACTGGGGGGGCCTTCGGATCAGTAAGCCTGCACCTTAAGCACCGAGCCACCACTGCCCCGCATCTCCAAAACAAGGGGGCTTTTTGTTTTGTTTTTTTAGGATCAGCAGACAGAAATTCCTTTACAGTATCTCTCTTTTTCTTTCTATTAAATATAAGGGAAAATATCCTCTGTGGATTTATATATGTGTATAT
>JAQMYF010000027.1:23741940-23754000 GCA_030014195.1 Neosilurus mollespiculum
TGTTGTTTTGGGGATTTTTTTTGTTTTTTTGTACGTCTGAGACATCATATGATAGTTGTTGTTTGTGATAACTGTGAGAAACACATCCAGATAGTGTGTATGTCTGCAGCTCTGGCCACCCACCAAGATGAAAAAGAAAATAAGAAGTGTCTGCCTGCAGAACATGCAAAAAAAAAAAAATCTAACATTTCCCCCACTCAGTTCAGTCGATGCCCTTCGCTGCCAGTGCACAGGTGTCGCTGAAAAGCGTAGATTACATAGAACCTGTAAACATATCTATTATTAAAGGACCGCAAAGTAAAAAGCAAAGCTGTTTGCATTGATCTGCAAGATCCTTTACCTTAGGCAATGGGTGGTTTTGGTTGTTGGTTTTTTTGTAGCTGAAACTAGGTAACAAGCTCTCACACACTCCCAGTTTCCTGAAACTAAGATTTAGAGAGCATTTCAAAAAGTGGCTGACATTAATAGAATAGCTTTCACAGGGCTTGGCATCTGAGCTATGAGCAGTATCCTTGTGCGTGAGAAATGACCTGAGTTGTCACTATGAGAGCAGTATGTACTGACACATTTTTGCGTGTGAGCATTTGGAACCTAGCCAGGTGTGTGATCACGCTAACGGGTGAGGCTCAGCTTACATGAGGAACAAGAGCTCTCGAGGAAGGAAACAGAAACATGCAGAGGCCTAATTTGCCAGCATCTTTCAGAAGCGTTGCATGCCGAGCATTATTATATTATATTATCATTATTATATTTTATTTGTAATAATAATGTTTATGTAGTATACATATGAAATTCTTCTTTTTTTAATTACTCATGAGAGGTGGATAATTATATGGCCAAAAGTTTGGCGACACCTGGTCACCACAAACATCTGTGCTTTTCCTTTTTTTATTTCATTTGATTTTCCTTTCCATTAAGAGCAAACTCAAAGATCATGATTGTTCTTTTATTTACTTGATAAACCATGTTCCTCACTCACTCACTCATTTGCTGAACTGCTTACTCCTTTTAGGGTTGCAAGGAAGCTGGAGCCCATCCCAGCCAACTCCAGGTGAAGGCAGGGTACTCCCTGAACAGTTCACCAACACAGGTATAGAACCATTCACACTCATTCACGAATATCAAATTAGCCTAACGTATGTCTTTGGACTGTCAGAGGAAACCAGAGCACCCAGAGGAAACCCACACAAGCATGAGGAGAATATGCAAACTCCTCACAGAAACGCCCTCTCTGGGCATGGTGCTCGAACCCAGGAACTTTTTGCTGTGAGATGTAAGTGCTCACCAATACGCCACCGTGTCACCCCATCTGTACTTTTTGAATATCCCATTGCAGGTTTGGTATAGATTGCAGTCAGCATTAAAATATATTCCAGAGGTCAGAAGGTCACGGGTGAGGTAAGGGCTTTGTACAGGCTAATACACCAACTTTGCCAAACCATGGTCCTCACTTGTGCACAGGGGCATTGTCATGCTGGAACATGTCTGGGCCTCAGATGAAGGGAAAATGTAATGCCACAGCATATAAAGACATCTTATATAACATATGCAGCAGTTTGGAGTAGACCCACATATGGGTATTTAGTTTATATAGAAATACTGTTTTAAATGGGCCATGGGACTTTTCAGTGTGCTTTCACCTCCCCAGACTATACTTGCTGTAGAAAGAAAATGGAAGTAGGGAACATACCAAGGTAGCATGGTGACTCAGTGGTTGGCACTGTCATCTCACAGCAAGAAGATTTAGGACTGAAATCTCAGCCAAGGACCTTTCGGTGTTGGGTTTGCATGTCCTCCCTGTGCTTGCATGGGTTTCCTCCATGTACATCAGTTTTCTCCTACCATCCAAAGGCAGGCACATTCAAATAACTACTCTAAATTGCCAGTAGGAGTGAACGTGAGTGTAATTGGTTAGGTCTGTGTGAGCCTTGTAATAGACTAGTGACCTGTTCAGAGTGTACCCAGCCTCTTACCCGAAGTAAGCAGGTGGGGTTGGCTCCAGCTTTCCCTGTGACAAATAAACAATAAAGGAAAGGAATGGGGCAGTGGTGGCCCGGAGGTAGGGTGAGGGATTACTGATCCCAAGGTCAGGGGTTCAAGCCCCACTATCAATGGGTTGTCACTGCTGTCTCCACAGTGCAGCTAACTGGGTTATTAAATGCAGGCCATGTCTCTCACTGTCTATGGTGAGAGGCATGTAAAAGAACCGTTGCTGATTTTCGTCAAGAGTAGGCTGCATTGCCGTAAGTGTGTTTCTACCCTGTAATGGCCTGGCGAGCTCTCCAGGGCGTACTCTGCCCTCGCCCAGAGTTGGCTGAGATGGGCGCCAGCCTCCCTACGACCCTAATTAGGATTAAGCAGTTCAGAAAATGAATGGATGATGATGAAAAGGAATGGATAGACAATAGTCGTAGTATTGCTGTTTATTCATCAGTGTTCTTATTTATATAATATATGATATTTTAGCATGTGAATACTGGTTAAAATGTATCATATATTTGCGTTTTAATGCTTTAAATGTTATGTTTAAAAGATCTTGATTTAGGTTTAAAATATCTTATACCCTGTAGATAATTCTGCTTCTTTTAAACCTGCAACTTATTTAAGAGTAAAGGTACAACATATTGCATGCAAGAGAGATGTGCATTAAACTCAGGCTCAGCAACAGCTTTTTAGCAAAGTTTTATTCCTCAGATGGCAGCCAACTACTTCTTATAGCGAATGAAAGGAAACTGTGTATTTCAACACATAAGTGATGATCATTTTTTTTAAATACCAGATATATTCTTTTCAAGGTTTTCTTTATTCAGCTGTAAATTTAAATACTTGGCGCCCTTTAGTGGTCAGAAATGTGTATTGCAACGCCCATAGGCCATACCTTTCAAAGGCTGTCTAAAGTCAATCTAATTACTCTGTAGCATTTAATCATACTGAACATACAATCATAAATGCTGAGAAAATGGGTACATATATAATATATTGCCAGAATTATGTGGACTCCTGATATGACCTCCATGTATGAGCCTTCTCCAAACCTTTACCACAAAAATGTAAAGTTCTTTGTACGCTATTTCACCTCACCGAACCTAAACTAGTTAGCCCACACATGTTCCTGGCACTGTGCTTTCTGTGTCCTAAAAAGGTCACCCAAAGGTCCAAAAACACATGGTTTGCCACAGTTGGTTTGGAAACATTCAAATGACACGCAAAGATCCTTCACTTACACCCCACTGAACACTCACTTTCACCCACTCATTAAGCAGTCTGTAATCCTGCTCAGACTGTGGGAAGGCTGGAGCCTATGCTGAGCGAAGGCGGGGTAGAGCTCACCAAACCATCGCAAGGTCAATACACACATAACCATTCACTCACACTCACATTCACACCTAGGGGCAATTTGGAACAGCTAATTAGCCAATGTCTTTGGACTGGAGGAAATATGGAATACCAGGAGGAAACCTATGCATGCATGGTGAGAATATGTAAACTCCACACAGAAACATTAGAGCCCAGGACATATTCCACTGTGTTCTAAGACTTCTGAAGGAAGATGATCAGACGCAGCTTCACTCCGTACAGGGCAAGTTGACCCCTAGGTGCTTTGGTGCTTTTAATGTGAGATTCCTTTGTTGAAAACTTGGACAGTCCATTACTGCCCCAAATCCTTCAGTGCTAACAATGTGAGAGCTTACAAAACCCTTTAAACATTCTTTAAAATGTAAGCTGACCACTGCATTCGGTAAGTTAAGACCAGCAATTTTTTTATTAACATATGCAGATCCATGAAACAACGAATAAAAAAGAATTTCCTAATTGTTAACATTTCTGTTTAGTTTAATTTTTTGATAATTAAAAAAAAAAAGGAATGAATTGACAGTGGAGTAGCTGATTGCTTTATGTTACAGGGTGCCCTCATGTCTTTCTTCCTTCTGGTTCTCATTTTAGTTATGCTGTCATAGTCAGTCATGTCATGAGTCCCTGCTTGCATTCAGCACTACTAAATTCTCTTCTTTAACCATTACTCTGTTATAACCATAATTAACACTCTCTCTCTCTCTCTCTCTCTTTTTCTGTGTGTGTGTGTGTGTGTGTGTGTGTGTTTTTGTTGAGGTACACATGCTTGTTCTGAGATACCAGTGATCCTGATCTTTCTGCTTTCTGAATCCTGCGATCAATCCTGATGTGCTACTACTAGTTGGAGTTCTCATCTTGGAAGGCGCCTACTCCTGCAGGTTATCCATATGGACCTAAATATACACTCAGAAAAGGTGAAGATAACTTATCACTGCTGGTGATGTAAACTCTTTTACTAAAATGATTTAGGGCTACAATTATTTTTCCATTTATAACCAACATCTAGTTATTACTAGACTAGTAGTTCATGTTAAACTACAGTGAAGTTTCTGCTACATTTTTTTTAATCTGAATTCACCCAAATGAGGATGGATTTCCCCTTTGATTCTAGCTCCTCTCAAGGCTCCTTCCTCGTGTTGACTAAGGGAGGATTTCTTTGCAACCATCACAGTAGGTTTGC
This sequence comes from Neosilurus mollespiculum, assembly GCA_030014195.1. Taxonomy (NCBI): domain Eukaryota; kingdom Metazoa; phylum Chordata; class Actinopteri; order Siluriformes; family Plotosidae; genus Neosilurus; species Neosilurus mollespiculum. Next base: position 23,746,475 of record JAQMYF010000027.1, read on the forward strand.
TCAACATATCAAACCTTAAGACAGCTGGTATAGTGGAGCAGAAGAAAAAGTGGGGTTTCACTGCTATCAGCCAACGGCAGAAAGATGAGGCAGCAGTGTGCACATGCTCACTTATACTGTACAAGTGAAAACTAGAAAAACATAAGACTGTTCTGTTGAATCTCAATTTCTGCTCAGGCACACAGGCGATAAGGTCAACTACCTGTTCAAGGTATCTGACTAGCTGTTCAGTGTATACCCTGCCCTCACCCTGTGTCGGCTGAGATAGACTCCAGCCTCTCCAAGACCCTAATAGTAAGATAAGTCAGTTCAACAAATGACTAATGAGTAAGTGAGTGAATGGCACAGACTACTTGAGTATTGTTGTTGACAATGTGTATCCGTTCCTTCTCTCATACTTCCAGCATTTTTTTCAATGATTTGCTTAATGGTTACAGGAATGAAAGACAGGAAAAAACAAAACGACAGGAAAAAAAACCCAAATAAATAATAATAATAATGCTCAAACACTGATCATATAATGTAATATTGTGATCACTAGGTCACCACCGTGTCCACCCAATATCCCCCAACCATCAGCAAAGCAAGCAGGTACTGACATAGACACAGTAAACACCGGTGAACACACACCGTCACATCTGGCTCTGCAGAACAGCCCGATACCGGGCTGCATATGAGTAGATAGAGGCAGTCGGGCCCTGGTGCGTACTTTACTTCCAGTGTGAGTATGCACCATGTCACTAAGCACAAGTCATCTTAAACTGGTTTCATAAAAATGTCCAGTGTTCAGTGTTCTTCAGTCAGTGGATCTGGATCCAGTAGAGCAGCTTTTGGTAGTACAGGAGATTAAATACAGCAGGGAACCTGAAAAACCTGTAGGAATTATGTGATACGAACAAACAAATAAACCCCACAGTATTTAGTACACGTTTAATCTGTTAAATTTACAAGTTTTTTCTCTTTAAAACTAATAATAACAACAACAACAACAACAATAACAATAATAACAACAACAACAACAATAATAATAATGATAACAATAATAACAACAACAATAATAATAATGATAACAACAATAATAATAATGATAACAATAATAACAATAATAATAATAACAATAATAATAATAACAATAATCATAATAATGATGATGATGATGATAATAATAATAATAATAATAATAATAAAAGGGTGACAGCTTCCATTAAAATTGAAAGATTAAGCAGAGAACTCATTATGCAGTAGAAACTCAACTCCCATGATGCTTAGCTGAATTCACTTCCTGTATTTCGTCCTGCTGACGTTTTCCCCGCAGTTCTGCTTCCTGAATGTTTTGCGCTGTATGATTATTATTATTTGTAGTAGTATTATTGTTGTTATATTTCCTCAGTAATAATTTCAGGTCTGAAGAGTCCCTGCAGGATATGGAGAAAGGCAGAATAACAGCGATATTGTTTGACCTGGACGACACTCTGGTGGACACTTCAGGAGCAGGACAGCTGGCTTTGCACCAGGTGGGAACTTTCTTTTTACAGTCAATGGGTGGGAATGAGGAGAGACAGAAATCAGTGAAAATTCATTTACACACACACACACCAAAAAATACTTTTTAAAAATTATATGTCGTTTTAACCCACATACAATAAAAAAGTTTTAAAATAATGTAAATGTGTTTGAATGATAGAGGGGTGAGTGTGGTGGAAGGGATTGTGGATGTTGTAGTTCAGAGCCATTATACTGCTCCACACAACTGCCTGTTACAGAAACCAGTGATTAACAGCTGTATGACACTCATTTGGCATATTATTTTGTGTTTTTATTTTAATCACACCGATTCATTATTATGGGCGCAACAGTGCCATAGTGGTTAGCACGTCTGCCCCACAGCAAGGAGGTCCTGGGTTCGAGTCCCGGGCTTTCTGTGTGGCGTTTTGCATGTTCTCTCCATGCTTATGTGGGTTTCCCCCATGTACTCTGGTTTCCTCCTACAGCCCAAAGACATGCACCATATCTAATTAGCTATTCCAAATTGACTCTAGGTGTAAGTGTGAATATGTTGACCCCCCCAGATTGCGGCATTAAATAAATTCAAGATTTTTTCTTTTTTTTTTATTGTGACATGTTTTAATTCAATTCATAAGATTTAACATGCCATTTTGCATTGAGGACTTTTGGCACAATTTTACTACCATACACAAATATTTAACACTTTTGGATTAAAGTAAGATTACAAAAAGAGTTGCAAAATATTGCATTATTGTAATAATGTTAATACATTATTATGTATATACATGTAGTAATACACAAATACAGAATTAGCTATAATATCCCTTACTAAAACTTGTATTATAAATCTGACAGGTATGTGAGCTGTTGAAAGGTAAACTGAAAGAACCAAACACCAGCGATATTTGTAAGCAGTTTTGCCATAAACTTTATGAGGAACAGTTTGACCCGTCTGCAGGCATAACAATAGATGATGTTCGGATAAATCACTGGCATGAGGCCCTGCAGGAGGTAGAAAACATGGACCCTGGTCGCGCTCTGGCCTCAGACTGCTACTATACTTGGAAAAGCACACGTCTCCAGGCTCTAGCATTAGCTCCTGAAGTTTTAACCTTGCTCCAAGAACTCAAGCGCTCATTCAAACTGCTGCTGCTGACTAATGGTAATGCCCAGATACAGCGGGAGAAGCTGGAGGCGGTGAGCTGTGATGGACTCTTCAGTGCTGTGGTGGTTGCAGGAGAACATGCTGAGCAGAAGCCTGCAGTCTCTATCTTTACACACTGCTTCCAATTGCTGAAAGTGAAGCCACAGGACTGCATCATGGTGGGAGATTCACTGGACACAGATATCCAGGGGGGATTTAACGCAGGGGTTCGAGCTACAGTGTGGATTAACAAGAGCGGAAACACTCTTCCAGAGAACAGCGTGATTCCTGATTATACCATTCCTTCGGTCCTGGACTTACCTCGTGTTTTAGCTAAACTGGAATGATTGTGTAAACTGTGGTTACAACCATATTTTAGTCTTTAAATATATTTTAAATCAAAAATGTCATGCACATTCATAAGTTTGATCTTTTACTGAATTTGAATAAACATTAACATGATTCAATTTTAATGTCATAGTGTTTCATGACATCTGTTTTTCCAGTTTTTCTGTTTAAATTATGCTTTTATTGCAATGATCACCCTGAGATGGGGCCGATGTGACAACATTATATAATATCATATAATAATCAAATCATATATTAATTAATAGTGTGTCATAAGTTCCAATACCTTTTTAAGCCATTAGAAATCCTCAAAATGCCAATGATTAGATGTTAAAACTTTTTCCTGAACAACAGATACATTTTTCCTTCTCTTCAGATCATTTTTGAAGTCAGAAATCAGTACACATTGGTTTCAAAATGTGACAACTGCAGTTTTTCATCACATCTTGAAATATCAAAGTGGGGCCAGTGGCTGGTGGTGTAGTAATTAGGGTCCTGGGATCATGATTGAGAAATTGTGGGTTTGAATCCCTGTTAGAGCTCCTCCGTCCTAAAAACTCTGGGCAAGGTCTTACCCACGTGTGCCTATCCACCCAGCAGTATAAATGGGTACCAGTAAAAATACTGGGAACTAGCATTCCATCCAAGAGGAGTTGAACTCTTAGTTGCTTCACACTACAGAAACAGGGATAAGCTCCGGCTCTGATGAGCCACTAGGCTCGGGTGTAAAAGCCCAACAGGCCACGCTTTGAAATATCAAAATGACATTTTTGCTGTATTATCTACCTGCAATCACGGTTCAAAGCAATCTACGTTACTGGGTGATTTGAATGAGCCAGTATCTACTTGACTTTGGCTTCACTGTCAGATGTGGCTGATGCCACATTGCCAGAACATTTCATACTGTATTTCCTTTCTATTTTATAGTAAAATAATAAGCCTTCTCATAGTCACTTTGCTGTGCTTAAGTCTTCAATGTCTGTTTTAAACACAACCATCTTCAACAGTGTCTCAGTATAAAAGTAGAATATCGACTAACAAAATTGACAAGTATATTACCATCGAGAAATATTCTGAAATTATGTTCTGTGTGCATACTTGTAAGTTTACTTCACATCTAGTTTTATTTTAATGTTCATTGCTGCCAGTTCAGCCACAAAGTAACGGAACACATAGGGGACAGCCACTGTGTCAATGGCGTCACTCTTCTTGCACAGCGAGCAGATAGTGTTCCGATGGCGTGTGGCTGACCAGTGCGGGGGCGGCTTCTCAAGCAGAGGAGACAGCAAACTGCCACAGCGCACACACACCTGAGCCACAGATCGATCTGAACAGTTAAACAGGCGATCATGTAGCAGGAAGGACGAGCCATGAGCCAGCAGAGCATCACGTTCCATCTCTCCGAAGCGGATGCCTCCTTGGACGTTCCTCCCTCCAAGTGGTTGATTCGTCACTTTGTCCCTCGATCCCGTCGTCCTCACCTGGAACTTGTCCGAGACCATGTGGCGCAGGCGCTGGTAATAAACCACACCTACAAAGATGTCAGCTTCCAGCTCCAGTCCACTCAGTCCTGAGTAAAGGCGCTCAGTGCCATAATAATTATAACCTGCTGCCTTCAGCAAGGCACCGAAGTGCTCAAGAGCTGAGTTGTGCTCGGAGAAGGTGAATGGCGTGGCGTCGTGGCACAGGCCGTGCATCGCTGCCGATTTACCCGCCATGCTTTCTATTAGCATGCCGATGGTCATACGTGATGGAAAGCCATGTGGGTTGAACAGAATGTCAGGTGTCATGCCACTCTCACTGAAAGGCATGTCTTCAGCCGGCCACAGACGACTCAGGATCCCTTTCTGACCATGTCTGCTGGCAAACTTGTCTCCAATGGTGGGGTTACGTGGTACGCGCATAGTAATGCATACTCTTTTGAAGCGGCCTGTTCCTGCATCATTGCTGCATGCTTTGATATTATCCACCACACAACTCTCCTGACTCCTGGAAGAAAACAGGATAGCATTTAATACACTTCGGTACACTTTAATGCCATTGTATTGGTTATTCAGATTTGCGTTCTCATTGAGGCAAAATAATTGCATGACATACTTGTAGAAAATAACATGGCTTTGGCCTGTGTTGAGGTTGATGTAGCTGTAAAAAGGGTCTCCATAATTCAGCTTGGATCCTATAGGGGGGAATCCATCTGCATCCAGCCTACCAGACACTTTAGGATCACCCAGTTTAATCCCAAACACCACACCTTCCTCTCCTCTGACCCTCTCCGACAGGTCCACTATCTCAGTCTTGTAGACTGAGCCATGGGCAAAACCACGCTCCCATGATGACTTGTTCACAATCTGGAGAAGAGATAGCAGTTAACCACATGGCACATAGATGACATAAGATATCTTTACCCCGTTTATCTAAATCATGCGCTACTAAAAAAAAAAAAAAAAAAAAAACCTACCAGAAAATGGATAGGACTACTGCAATAAAAGAATCAAGTGCTCACCATTGCATCTTCCATGTCGTAGCCTGTATAGGAGATCACAGCCACAATAGCATTTGTGCCAATGGGATAGTTGTCTATGTTGTAGTGGTCGTACATGAGGGGACGGACCAGAGGACTCTGGGGGGTCTGTAAGCGGTATAGCTTGTTATCAGAGCGATCCTGATAAGAGTGTAGAGGGAACCCCATAGTCTGTTTACCTGCATGTGGAAAGAAACATTTACATTTTGAACAATTATTCACCTCATTTTTTTGTTTTTATTTATTTATTTATTTTAGCATAACAGAAGCAGGTCAGTGTGCTCCGAGCAGAGCTAAGCACTGTGTAGCTAATGGTGTCGTTTTTAACACATTCAGAGTTTTTGCATTTACTGCATGGTAACATAAAGCAAACTAAAATGGGATTTTCATACTGATTTCCCTTAATTTTTTTATTTAGCTGGAACAGTACAGCGTAATCATTATTCAAACAGTGTATTAATAAAAGAAATTAATCACTGGAAGCTAAATCTAGCAGACCTGGTATGGTAGAACAACCTTACCCATCTGGCATTGGTACATGTTCCTGGGACTCTGGTTATGGTCTGAGAAGGGGATGAAATTGGCCACCACACTGAGCATGCTGTGGGGAAAGAGCTCTTGATGGGTGGTGACACCCTGTTCTATCTCATTCTCAAATATCCCCACGTTAAGGTACAGCTGAAACACAAAGCACAAATGCTGACTTATTATCGCATACTTCAATTATAAAGGTTATACATTCATATACGAATTCTCATTTTGATTCCTTATGCATCCTTTACACTATAACGAATTGAAGAAATGACCATGAATGGATGACAAAAGTCCAAATACGCTCAAAATTCCAGACGGATAGATTCCTGAGTGCTGGACAGAACAAACTGACAAAAAAGATCAAAATGATTTGATAACTTCTCACTAAGAAAACCAGAGTGGATGCTGATTGAATGTTGATAAATGTTTTAATGGATATCGAACGAGTTGTGCACGCGCTCTCTGTACAATCCTAAAAGTTAAACTGATCATGTGACGTTTATACGCACGTATGATACAGCCACACCTTCACCTCAAGAAGCCTTAAAATCCTGGTCTCCCAGTGACAACTTCTTCAGAAGCCTCCAAAAGATATGTATCCACCCAATGTCTCAATTAATTCAAATTAACTCACTTGGGGTCGACGAACAAGGTTGTTCCAGTAACTAACCACTAACTTACATTGGACGAACAAAAACTTCCCATAGTGTATACGGAGCTTTCTCCTGATGTACAGCCTGCTCACTGGCATACGTCAAAAATTTTATGCATGCACAAAACTTTTCAGCAAATGGAACAAACAATGACGTATTGGAACTTAAAATGGATAAAAACAAATACAAAACAATCTTCATACAAACTTGAGCTAATGGCAGTGAATGCCAAAAATTTTTCAGTACACTGGCATATACTGGGCCAATTCATTATAGTGTGAAGGGCACTTAAGTTATGATTAATTCCCTATAACAAAAGCTCTGATAAGTGACGGCTCTTATTCAAAGAACTGGTTTATATCCATGTATGATTTCTGGTATATTACCGTTTTTATAATAACAAGGACTTGTATGGCAGATGTGGCACATAACTTAACAATAGACAGACTAAAGCATTTTAGTGGGAGAGTCTACAGGAATGGAAAATTTGCACTTTCTGGTTTATATGTAACATGACAAGCTACATTTCTTTCTTATTAACTTGAAATTTAAGGCTGTCAAAGGTACGCTGAAGGTACCATGATGCTCCAATTTTCGTTCTGCAGGACATTGTGTGTGCATGTTTGTCTGTCCGCAGTCCACGAGTGTGCGCTTGGTCCTAGTAAGTTATTAGCTTTCATGTGAAGTATACACTCACCGGCCACTTTATTAGGTACACCTGTCCAACTGCTCATTAACACTTCATTTCTAATTAGCCAATCACATGGCGGCAACTCAGTGCATTTAGGCATGTAGACATGGTCAAGACAATCTCCTGCAG
>JAQMYF010000027.1:23769934-23780760 GCA_030014195.1 Neosilurus mollespiculum
TTTCACTTAAAGGGCCTATATCTCGAAATCACTACCTGCGACTTCCGACTCATTTTGCCAGATCGGGTCACATTTATTACAGCAATCTAACAGTGTCTATATACAGAGTGACCAAAGTACATTAGTATCTCTCAGTTGAACATTCACTGTAAACCTCCAGATGCTACACACTTTAAAAGATCATTAATAGGAACCAGGACGACAACAGAACACAGCCTTCTGATCTGAAATTCAATGTCAACGACCGAGTCCCCACAATCACTACCCCAGCCCTTATTATTTTACATGAGTCTGACATTTTTCCAAACCAAAGTTCTTCTTTAATGTGGTGATCACAAAAAAAAAGATTAAACAACCAAAATGAAGGTTTTTTTTTTGACAATTACCAAATACTTACATTGTTATCATCTCCCTTATAATCTGTCAATAATGTTGAATCATCCTGTATTTTTGTTCAGCTGGATTTTTACTGGGTGGCACAGTGGCACATTGGTTCGCATGTCCACCTCACTGCAAGAAGGGTCCTGGGTCCGGGCGTTTCTGTGTGGAGTTCTCATGCTCTTCCTGCACATTAGGCTAACTGGCTGCTCCAAATTACCCCTAGGTGTGAGTGTGAATGGTGTGTGTGTGTTGGCCCTGTGATGGACTAACAAGCTGTTCAGGGTGTACCCTGGTCCTTGACCAGAGAGTCGTGAGGTAGACTTCAGCCTCCCTGCAACCCTAGTAGAATTAAACAGTTCAGCAAATTAATGAATAAATGAAAATCTTTAAGCAAATAGCGACAAAAACAACTGTGGGTTGGTGTGATGGTCTGGCAAGCTGTTCAGGTGAACCCCACCTTCATCCAGTGTTGGCTGAAATAGGCTTAGCCTTTCTGTGACCTTAATAGGATTATGTAGTTTGGCAAATGAGGGAGGAGTGAGTGAGTGGATTTTTACTGTGGGCAAATTTACCTATATATAATAAATGGTTTGTGGCAGGGGGAGTGAGCTGCACCTTCCCTTTCTCCACCTTCATGGCTGAAGTGCCCTTGAGCAAGGCACCTAACCCACAACTGCTCTCCGGGCACCCTGATGTGTGGCAGCCCACTGCTCCAAGTGTGTGTGTGTGTGTGTGTGTGTGCTCACTTTGGATGGGTTAAATGCAGAGGCAATAATTTCCCTTGTGGGATTAATAAAGTAAATTTACAAAATGGTGTATTTTCTAATGTAGCTCCATAGATGTTTACCCCTCCAGCACTGTTACATATATGGCATTTGGCAAGCACCCTTATCCAGAGTGATTTACATTTTAGTCTTATTTTTTACATCTGAACAGTTAAGGTTAAGGGCCTTGCTTAAGGGCCCAACAGTGGCACCTTGGTGGTACTGGCGCTGAAGGCCCCAACACAGAGTCTTAACCACTCAGCCCCACTGCCCCTATGTGCTATGATTTTTGCTCTGTTCATTTGTGTCTTTTTCAGGTCATCATGGTGGGTGTGGTTGAAATGGAGTCTCATAACCCTTTGCACTCTGTGTGTGGCCACACCACATATTCTGCGAATGTTTCCCAGCATCATGCAACACCTGGTTTATAAACATGCTGGTGCGTACATTGCCCCTTCAGTTAAATATAACGGAAAGACATTTCTGCAGTTTATTGCATCCACAGCATAAACCATGTTTATCTCTCTTCAGTAACACACTTTGTTGACCTTAGCCGTCCCTATGATCTTGGCCTTAATCATACCATCAATATGTACCTGACCTCAGAAGCAGGAGTAACACTAGGAGTATGGTTAGTTGTGTATTTTGTAAAAATAAAAGATATATCCCTGTGAACATGCAAATCAAGTTGATTTTGTTCTCACTGATTATGATACCTCATTAGGCACACAGTTCCTGAGCATAAGTGGAAGGAGGCTCAAGGAAAAGGTCTGGAATGGTATGAGAAGTCTTTGGGGGATGGTTCCCCTGTTTTCATCTACCTCCATGGAAATACGGGTAGCAGGTGAACATTTGTGGAACAAATCCCATACACTTTGGCTTGGTATAGTTACAGCTCACCAAATGCATACTTTACTTGTACTCCAGTGGGAAGTGGCTGCAGATAATCAGAAAAGACTGGCAGGGAGCACCTTTTTTTTTAAACTTTGTGATCAATTACATCTAAAGTTGGGGCAATATAAGACTACCAATACTGTTGATATTATCCAATAAATGTTATTTATTAATTATTATTTAATGTTATATTAAATACTATAATATTTGTGAGTACATGGTTGTTATGGTATTATATGCTGCAATATTCACTACACCGAGCCTGAGGAAAATATTTGTTTTAATAAATACTATAATATGCACTAAAATAAATTCTTTTGTTTATTTTCATATTTTAAATTGATTTAAGCCTTCTTCCCAAATTCTCCCCAAATGGGGTGTCTACCCAAGTCACTGGCATCAGATGCCAAGGACTGGAGGTCTGCTCCTCATAGCAGGCTGATAAATTTGTGCTTGTTGAAAGTAGGTCTTATTCTTTAAAACAAAAAAACACTAAATATTACCACCAAACACTTTTATTCCAATTTTTTTTTTTTTTTTTGCTTTTTGTACAATAACCATAGAATGAATAGAACAGCCAGCTGGCTAGAGTTTGCTTTAAGCCTTGCATAGATTTGCTACAGTTTCTGTTTTATTTCTGTAGTGACATAGGTACTAACGGTATATGAGCTGATATCTTAGTAGTAGATTAGCCAATCAAAAAGCATAATTGGACATATCCAGGAGGTATTGATAGGACAATGTACTGTATTATTCGGAGATAGCATACCAATCAGATCGCACCATTCCAGTAAAATACATATATAGGTGACCCCTGACGGAAAGTGGCATAGATGATGGATGGATGGATGGCTGGATAGTTTGTTGCTTTTTCTAGTGATGCCTGCACATTCTATATGTTTTATCAATGTCCTAAGTATTTTGTTGTTGACTGTACAAATGTGTCTGTACTTTAATTTCAACAGAGCATATCCACATCGTATTGGAGTTGCCAATGTGAGTATCTACAATATCTTCACTGTTAAATTTCAAAGTCATTGGCCAATAGCGCATTGACTCACTTTCTCATATTGTTGCAGGTGTTAAGTGCGCTTGGCTATCATGCCATAGTTATGGATTACAGAGGTGGGCTATATCTTATTGCTCCTCTATCATGCATATACATGTGTTATTATACATGTATAAGGAACACAATGCAACATTTAAAATAACTAGATATGCAGCTTCTAACTGTAGCATTATAATATTTTTAAAATGCAATGCAGAGTGTATGCCCTATTTATTTTAAATGTTTAATAAAATATATATTTCCACACTGAAGCAAGTCATGACTATATAAGATTTCAGTGCTGATCTTCAGTGCAATCATTTAGTATTTCTGGATTTGCAAAATTCTGCTAGGATTTGGAGATTCAACTGGAGAACCCACTGAGGCTGGACTGACCACTGATGCGCTTTATCTGTACCACTGGGCACGGGAACGCAGCAAGGGCAGTCTGCTGATTATATGGGGTCACTCCCTTGGCACAGGGTGAGGGACTCTGATACCACCTTGGATAAAACTGTTGTATTTTTAATCGTTTATTTTGTTAAATATATTTTCTCAGAATATTAGCACATTGTGATGCAATCTTCTGTAATGAAACTAAAATCATGTATGCAAATTTCAACACATGTTGAAATGTTGTTTTTACAGAGTGACAACTAACACTGTAGTGAAACTACAAGAACAAGGTATGAAATATTAGACTGTTCCCACATTAACTTTTTTTTTATATTAACTTGGCATGCTGTAATGTGAAAAGTAAGCAAAATTCACATAATCATTTCGTGTTTACGCCTGCAATACGGAACTAATTTGCATAAGTATGCATAGCGCTGCATTTCTTCTTTTATATGTATGAGTGCATGCTTGTTTAATTTATGTTAAAGGAAGTGCATATGAATTGTAGACATAACTACTTTTATTTTATTCATTCAAGTTCACTAGATTGTATCTGATTTATTAGATTAATATCTGTGTATTCTTATTATTGCAAATAACTTGCCTTATATGAACTGAGGGATTCACGTCTGATTCTTGCGATTTCATGCACTCACAAGAGTAAAACTTTAGCCTTTTCAAACAATTGCAAACTATCAAATTGATTTTTGCAGATTGCAACTTTGAAAATATAAGTAAAAACCACCTGATAATGAAAATATACACATGCTCATGTGTAACAGGAGAGTTTGGAAAGCTTGCCTTTCATTTCACTTTAAATATTCAGCAGTATACTGTAGTATACTGTAGTACATCTGTGTAATAAACACTAGGCCATCTTTAAGATTGGGGTACAAATTTGTCACATGTGTAATAATAATTTGTTAATTCTCAAAAGGCCAAAATATGTGGTTAAAATCAGTATATTTAATTACCTTTGCATTAAAGTTACATTATAAAAAACTTGCTTTAAGTTATGATAGAACTAATTTCAGAATTTATTAATATAACTTCCAAACATGATTGTAATATTATATTTCATAATTTATCATATGTCTGTTTTGCCAGGAAATCCACCCGATGCAGTGATACTTGAAGGTGCTTTTACATATGGAAAAATGCCAGGAGCATTCCATCCTTTCACCTGGGTGGGTAACATTCTGGGTCTTTCAGTAGTCACTGTTATTAAAGCGAATGCTTGATAGCATATATTTGTGGACATTAAACAGCATTTTCACTTTCTATTTTTCTTAGTATTACTGGAGATTTCCATACATACAGTACTACTTTACTCAGAACACACTTTTGGCAAACAAACCTGTATTGGCCAATAAAGAAAAGTAAGTGTACGGTGTTATAAAAAAAATCAAAAAGAAAATACAATAGAGTTCAAAATATTGAGGATATGTACTATATATTTGCTCTAGCTTGAAAAAAATGAGGACAACGCTTATGTTTTTGCATTCTAAAGATGACCACTTGGCTCCTTTTAGCATGGCTGAGGAGGTATGACATGAATACTATATACATTCAGGTGACAATATGTATATAATCATGCATATGTTTTGTGTTATGAGTATAGAGTAAGAGTCTTAAGCCATATTTCCATGTGCAGCTTTATAACACAGCTAAAGGTGTGCTGAAGTCAGAAGAAAAAGTCAGACTGGTAGCATTTGATGGATCTCATGGCTATCTTCATAATGGACTTTATAGGGATCCTGCTTTGCCAAATTTTATAAGGTAAATAAATAAATTATTGTTTAGTTAATTTTGTTCTAAGGCAAAAATCAAGAATTATTATTCACTACCACTTCAAAAGAGGTTACTTTTTTAGGTATTGCCACAGATCACATACATTTACCTTTATAATAACATTTAATTTATTAAATGCTGTCCATGAAATTAGTTTCTGTAACAAAATAGCTTTAAACCTTACCCCCCCATCTCTCTCTCTCTCTCTCTCTCTCTCTCTCTCTCTCATCTAATAATGCATTAATTTAGATGTCTGACTTGCCTTCTTAAAGAAAATGTATTCTACATTTTGAATTCAAGAATGCAACAGTGATATGGCGCAATGATACATTAATGCCAGTATTTTCTTTACAGGGAGTTTGTGCAGTATGTGCAGTCTTCAAGGGAGGGACCAAATTAAACCTACACATTTTATCTTTGCATATTCAGGGTGTTTTACTGTCCCATGGTAACGTTAATTATGTTTGCAGTTCATTTTCCTTAAAAAGCATTCCTGCTGTGATATGATAAAGATGATTAATCACACCTCTCTCTCTCTCTCTCTCTCTCTCTCTCTCTCTCTCTCTCTCACACACACACACACACACACACACACACACACACACACACAAATTCAGAATTTATCAATTCCAGCCATAATCCAAATATATTTGATCTGTGACTATTATTCATTGCATTTGAATTATCCAATGTAATTATGTTCAAAGGAGTAGTCCTGAAACAGTCTTAAACATCAGAAACTATAACTGTATGATGTTTTCTTAAAACCATGATTAATTCTTTATGAAGAGTATAATTAATGCTAAAAAGCATTTATTAAGCTTTTTCATTTATTAAGTGTTAATAAAACTTATGATGATGGTGGTGCCGGTGATGATAATGATGATTATGTATACAAAGAATAAACTTTACCATACCTGACTGTTTTCTTGTTCTTTGTGTACATAATAGTGTTGTTGAAAGCAGTGTACACATTTTTTTTTTGCATTATAAAGTAAATATTCATGGAAGCTTCTAATTATTTTCTTTTTTTCTGTGTATTTACTTTTTTAATAGTTAATATATTAGTTGTGGGTATGCAGGTATTAAAATGTTATTAAGAACAAAAGTAATAATGAGGAATAAGTTACATGAAGAGGAAAGGTTTGCAAATGTCAAAAAAAAAAACTGCACAGTCTTTAAATTTTTTTGTTTGTTTTTTTTCCTGGTGAAGGAGGAAACACTAGTTTTTGAATTTATTTGATGAATATGTAGTTTCCTTCTTCCGCTTTTGCAGTGTGTGTGTGTGTTCTCAGATGACGTGGCTGAAGGTGGCGGAACGTCGCTGCAGCCGTGTTTCACAGCTCACCGTAGGCTCAGCGCTGCGCCATATCATTGGCTAATTATCTCCATGTGAGCGTTTTACGCCAATCAGAGCCAAGTGCGGCGACTCCTCGGAAAACACTTTTACGACATATCCGTAGAGAGCATCCTGAGACGACCACTGTCATAGAACCAGGAAGAAGGAAGGTGGGATAGCTTAAAAAGGCTAATACCCCGAAACAATCGGAGAACTTTCCTTAAAAACGATGAGGTCGTCCAGGTGGAAGTGTGCAGTGCTGGTGTTTTTGCCTATAATGAGTTTACTGTTGCCGGCCCGGGCAGATGAGCATGAACACACGGTAAGGAAATGTTTTCAGGCCGAGGAGAAGCCTTATGCGGTGAGCCTTTAGCCCGACAGGGTGACTGATCAGGATATCCGAATGGGATTTTATAAAGAAACACCAATTTATCCGGTCTGTAGGGGTGTATGTGAGGATAAATCTATCCAAACCTGTGAGTGTCATGTTAACGCGATTCAGATAGGTTATATAGTAGTTCATTCTCTTGCTGATGCTAATGCTAAAGCTAAATAGGCTGCTAGCTAGCTAGCAAGCAAGCAAGCGCAGCCATTGCTACGTGGTCTAAAGGCCGAGTTCTAAATGCATATATTTTGTATGGTGTTACACACTACACATAGTGGAACAGCAATTAATGTTAGGCCACTCATAGAGGCAGTAAGCAGTAGTTTGGAACTAGCCCCAGTTTGTTAAATGAACGGTTGACAAATAGCTGTCAGTTATATATCCTCCCATTGCATGCATTTTGTTGTGATCTGAAAACAATACACAGGTCGTTTTTTTTTTCTTTTTTTTTTTCTTTTGCTCAAGATAATGTTTGGGGATTTATTACTAATTTATAATCGCTGAAGTGGACAAACCGTACTGAGCCAGCTAGCTTAAAGTTAGCATACTGCTTAATATGTCCGGTTATGTACACAGACATATCCGGTTGGTTCAGGCCTGTCATACCATCAGTCCCAAGCAACAACTTTTTAACAAGTATAAGTTGATGGCTCATACAGCCTCTCACAGTGTGTGTGTGTGTGTTTATGTTTTAGTTTTTATTATCAGTCAACTCAAAAAGATATTTTCGCTGATAGACACGAGTCAAATCTGAGAGAAGGTATTAATTTATATTAAAATGTTAAAGGAAAAGGCTGCCAGGTTTTAAACAACTATTCCTCCATGTACTGATTCCTAAGTTGATTTAACAACCATCCTTTAATGGTGCTTATCTGTTAACCCACCTCTTCACTAGTACTCTGAGTACACTGAATGTATTGTAACCCATGAGTTAGCTTATGGTTACACCCTCACAACTATCTAATGGTGTTGGTGTGGCTTAATGACTGATTATTATCCATCAGTATTTTCTTGGAAAGAAAGGATGTCTGTGTGTGTGTGTGTGTGTATATATAGACCGACGTGCTCTGATGTTTTGTATAAGAATTAAAATCAGCTGTATTTGTGGTGGGGTGTAGTGATTAGCACTTCTGCCTCACAGCAGGAAGGTCCTGGGTTCAAGTCCTGGGCTCAGTGAGGGTGTTTCTGTGTGGCGTTTGCATGGTTTCCCATTGCTTGTGTGGGTTTCTTCCAGGTACTTTGGTTTCCTCCTACAGTCCAAAGACATGTGCATTAGGTTAGTATGGGATTGCCCCTTGGTGTGAGTGTGAATGTGAATGGTTGTGTGTGTGTGTTGGCCTTGCGATGGACTGGCAAGCTGATCGAGGAGTACCCACCTGTGATTCTAATAGGATTTCACAGTTTGGTGAGTTAATGTATTTATGGGAAGTTTCTCGGTCCAAGACCTTACAACAGGAAAATTCCGCTAACAAATGTATGTTTTTATTAATGTCCAGCTAGATGAAATTCCTTTCTCACAAGCCAGTGTTAATGTGATTACGATTTGATGTTTCACAGTGCTACTTTCAGATGACCGTTTTGTGCTTGAAGTAGAAGAATAAACACATGCAGTAACTCTGTGGTAAAGCTCCTTTAAACTTTCAGTTTTTGTTGATTTTAAACACTCATTGGCATGTCGTCAGACTAGAGTGACAGTGAACTCGGAGCCTATCCCAAGGAGGGGACTCCGGTCCATCACAACGCATCATTCGCACTCTCATTCACACCTCGAGCAGTTTGCTGTAAGCCGTTAACCTACCAGAAGGTTTTTAGGATGTGTGAAGAAAGCAGAGAATCTTGTTGAGAACCACGCAATCACCACAGGAATAATGTATGAACTCTACACAGAGAGATGAGCAGTAACCGGAGCTGCAGCCAGTAGTGTTGCAGGATGCTTTTGTAACAAGACTATTTGTGCAAACATATGACTGGAGAGCACAGAAGAGTTTTGTGAGTGTAAGAATGATGTCCTCCTCAGATCTGGTTAACAGTGTGTTATGGCTCATTGATAAAACCTCGGTTTACCAGAGGCTTTTTTTTGTCTGTCGAGACTGTGGCCAGCGAATGGCTCCAGCAGCCCTTACAACTCTAATGCATAAATGCTAGATGCTGGAGGAATGGGTGGACTTTGCTCAACATGTACCTTCTCTACATGTGTTCTTCTCCTGGATCCATACAGGTCTCAGGTCTTGAATTTACTGACGACAACCATTTTTTTTTTAGATGATTTGTGTTACTGTTACATTAACCTTACAGTTATCTAGAAGATTATAGTCTTTATCAAGTGGTCTGATTAGAGGCAACCTATCCAGATATATCCTGCAAGCTGTTTCCTTTTTTACAGGAAGTTTTGTATTAGTTTGTCTCTTACTGGTACATATTTGCTTAACTCACATGTTGACACTTGTCTCCTGTGCGTGTAGTCTCCTCGGCTGTCCATGAAAAGCCTTTGGTGATCTTTAGTATATTGGAGGAACTAAATTCAAGAGTAGAAAAGTATATGCTTGAGAAGTAAACACTGAGAACTTATGGGCTCAGTACTAGAACTTTTTTGAAAATTCCAGTTGATATAATGCAATAAAAAAAAAAAAAAAAACACTTCATTTTGATGCAACCTTATCAGGAGCATTCCATCTGTAGCACCTCTTCTTTGGTGATCCAGAAGTTTTTTTGATGATGGTAGCTTCGAGTAAACTTTAGCATTCTAAAGCGACTGTGAAAAGATTAGGGTTCTTTCCTCTTGTTAGGAGAGAGGCTATATCTCTACTGTTACACAGTTATACTGTTATGTATACCATATGAATATCTGCGACAGACGGCACTGCCGAAGGTTTGGATACAGTGGAAGACTGTGTAGTTGTTTTCACATATATAAAATGTGTTGTACATCTTTGATGGGGAAAAATAGCTCGGGTGTGTAAGTCATATTGTCTTATGTTCATATGAAAGTAATATGATTGTTTCAAGAAAAACAATCCATATATGATTTTCCTGTGGTACTCAGTTGACGTATGGCCATTGTAGGTGTGTCAAATAATGTATGTATACTCAACCTAAAACTGTCTTAAAACATACGATACATTTGGGTGTATAAGGAAGTCCCATGGTCTTAACGTAGCCAAACGTAAGTAAGAAAACAGTATGATTCTGTGCACATCAGGTGACTCGAATAGCATATAAAATTCACAACCATAGGATGTGGTTGGGCATTGCACGACAGGCCTAGGAAATGGACCTAATGTCAAGAATTACCTACTTGGGGTAAAACTTTGTACCTGTTCAAAACTACACAAGAAAGGCGTATTTACGGCATTTTCCATCGCACAACAGGTTTGTACAACACGCCCATAAATGTTCTAGGAATTTGTCCAGTTTTGGACCTAAAAAAACCCTTGGATAATTGTAATTAACAATCAACAGTTTCGTTCCTGACAATGTTTTACATGGTATTATCTGGTTGTTACATTGGAATCATGAATAAATGTTTTGTTGAAATAATGTTACAAATGTTCTTTACACAATTTATTAAAAAAAAATTACTATACAGTATGCAGTTATAGAAGAGAAATTACTTATCACACTATTTGGTGTAACTCAGATAAGCATGGGTTCACCTTTGAGTTTGGTTCGAACATGGTGTTGGAAGTCTTATGCATGTCAGAGTGCAGTAAAATTAATTCAGTCCAACAGGAAGTATGTTGGATGTGGAAAAAAAATGTCATGTCATTTTCTGAACCGCTTAATCCTAATTAGGGTCGCGGGGAGGCTGGCGCCCATCTCAGCCGACTC
>JAQMYF010000027.1:23793569-23813700 GCA_030014195.1 Neosilurus mollespiculum
GAAACCCACGCAAGCACAGGGAGAACATGCAAACTCCACACAAAAACGCCCGAGCTGGGAATCGAACCCAGGACCTTTTTGCTGTGAGGCGGACGTGCTAACCACTGCGCCACCATGCCCCCGCTTCTTAATACAGTACCAGTCAAAAGTTTGGACACACCTTACATTCTAATCCAGACTTTTCACCAGTACCGTATGTTAGTAGCTGCTGTAATCAACTGTTCCCTCACCAGGCTCATTTTTTTTATACTTCTGAAGTTATGCTGCAGTTCACTGTACACATAACTGTCAAACTTTCTACTGTCATATTAGCGATGGAAGTGCGTTGGGATGGTCATTCAACTCAGAATTTGGGAAATCGGAAACTTGGGCAATATCCAACTGGACTGAATAACACAGGATGGCCTTCCTCAGTGCTTAATCCTAGGTAGTTTCTATAGATAATGGTCTTTGTGCTTGCAGAAGGAGAAACCTGTAACGAGAGAGAGAGAGTTACCTGAGAGCTCAGAACTGTGTGTGTGACTGAGTGTCTCGCAGTAAGACTGCAAAGCAATAAAGATGCTGAAAAGTGCAAGGTTGGGAAGTGAAAGTGCCAAACATACACACCCGAGTTATCTCAGACTTGTTTCCCTGAATCATTATCCAGACAGTTAAGAGTATTACAGTTGTAATGCAAATTTACCTCAAACAGGAACATGACAATAAGTTCAGAGCTCTTTAGTGACCTTCCCAGTCACCGGATCTGAAGCCAGCAGAACACAGAATGCGTTAAAACGGGAACTTTGAAAGCGCGCCCCTGAACTCGGTTGCGTGATGCAAGCATGTCAACATAGAGCAGAATCTCAAAGGAACTTTTCTGTTGTTCGCTTGTTTCTGGGGCTGTTTTCAGAGCAAAAGGAGGTCATACAAAGTAATAGTATACAAGTTACTCAAAAATGCTCAGTAAGTGTGAATAAACAATGAGCAACCTTTGATATTTACCCTCCCTCATGTGACAATTTCAGGCATTCAGATGTTTTTTTCTACCCAATCACTTCATATGAAGTCAAACATTTATTTAATCTAGAGGTAAACATGGATAAGCTGAAACATGTTGGTGCTCAGAGAATAGACAATCGTTTAGAATTAATTATTACTTGTGCAGTCTGGGGTGTCTTGAGTTCCACCAGAATTCTATAGGGTCATTTATGTGAAGTTTTATGTTTGTGTAGTCTATACCCCTCAAGATAGGGCTCCTTGAATTTTGTAGAAAATGTGTAGAGCTGCATGGTGCACATTAATAGGCGTGGAGATAGAAATGGAAACTAGACTAACCTGTTAATGAGAAAAAAATCAGCAATGGCTCCTGTGGACCTTGTTTATCTATATTTTATGGACCCTAAAAAGGGTTAAAAATAAAAAAAACAAACTTTAGGGAGCTAAAGCTCAGTCATGTTTCATCTCACTATGAATCATGACTGCGCTAAAGCTCAGTCATGTTCCATCTCACTATGAATATTACAGAAGAAATGGACTCAGTGCATGGTGTTTGTCAGTAATTGTCTGATCTTGCTGAAATTTTCAGGTTAAGCTTTTTGAGGAAAATCTAGGCCTAGGTGGTAGTAAGTTTTCTGTAAATCTGATAAGCTGACATGGAATTACCCTACAGCAATATGCATTTTTTTCCCATAGCATATATAGAAAGGATAATTGTCACTCTGGATAAGAGTGTCTGCCAAATGTCGCAAACGTATATTATTATCTAATTTATTCAGTTAAGGGTTAAGGTCTTTGCTGAAATGCTCTGATCAGTGACTTGGGCTTTAATCACTGAGCCACCACTACCCAGTACTTCAAGATAGTGTTTGATTACCATACAATAATAATAAACATGGTCCTAGATATTGACTGATTTATTTTTTTGGTCTTTAATGGAAGTGTTCAGCGCAACGAGTGAATCAGTGTTTGATTGTTGTTCAAAAACTGTAACTAGGATTTCTCCTTTACAGATGAAGTGATGCAGACAACATACTGTGAAATTGAGCTGGACAAAGCGAAAAGAGATGCCTTTGTCTACGCCATCAAGAACCACTACTGGTACCAAATGTACATTGACGACCTGCCAATCTGGGGTGAGTAGTCCAGGAATTTTGTGCTTGGCAAAACCTCATGACGCATTCAGCTGCACTTGTTTTTTAGCCTTTTTTTATATAAGGTGTATTCAAGAAGCTTTGGGACTGTTCCTTTACCAAAAAAATGGAATATGGCGTGTGTGTGGGCACCTGGTAACCCTAATGAATCTCTATGGTGTTTGTGGCACTGCTCCATCAACATTGAGAAATGTTACACACATGGGCATTTATGATCAACGATGGAGACCCCAGAAATGCTTCAGTATGCCAACGGTAATGAAGCCGTGAGCTGGGTGAGGTGTTCTGTGTGGCATTCAGGATGTGAGTGATGTGTCATTCTGCCCTGCTTCACGCACCAATACCACACCTTGCTAAACTCATTGCTGTAATGCTGTAGGATTACTGAAGCATTTCAAGGGTCCCCACTGCAGATTTTCTTAATTAGGTACAAAAATTAACATATGCTGTCTTTCATTGTCACAAAAATGCACGGCACACCGGGTCCAATGTTAAAATTATGCATGTCATTCATCATAATGTCTCATAAGACTTAGTGGTCACTCTTGCTGCACATGCGTCACTATGCCGTGTGTCATGCATTCACTAAAGGAACAGCGCCGACACTGTGATTGTAGAGCAAAGTATTTGCTTTACCTTCATATTCCTTTTAATGTGTTAGCAATTTTATAAGCCTCATGATGCATTACTACCTGATTTTTACATTTTTGTTGTTTATTCCAATTTAGGAATTGTTGGTGAGGCAGATGAAAATGGGGAAGACCATTACCTCTGGACTTACAAAAAGCTGGAAATTGGCTTCAACGGTAACAGAATTGTGGACGTTAATCTGACCAGCGAGGGCAAAGTCAAGCTTGTGCCGAACACGAGAATCGCCATGTCCTACTCAGTGTGTACTCTTACACCATTCCTGACAAACCTCTCAGGGCTGTATCATTAGTACATGTAATAGAGTGAACATGACATGGAATTGTATATATTTATGTCCTAGCTTTCAGCAGTGATATTGAATCCTTAGTCCAGGCTTTTTCTTCATCTTCATCATTGTAGGTAAAGTGGAAAAAGTCTGATGTGAAATTTGAAGACCGTTTTGACAAGTACCTCGATCCATCCTTCTTTCAACACAGAGTAAGAACTGTTAAATCTGTAAAGTTATTACCATAAGTAGAATTTACTTTAACTTATTTATTGAAGGATATTTAGGAAGTTGTGGGTAACTGACACTGATACATAATAAAGGAAGGTTTTCTAAAAAAAATTTTTAAATGGTTAATTCCATTTTTTTCTTTTACCGACAGATTCACTGGTTCTCCATATTTAACTCCTTCATGATGGTGATCTTCCTGGTGGGCTTGGTGTCCATGATCTTGATGAGGACGCTGAGGAAAGACTATGCTAGATACAGCAAGGAGGAAGAAATGGATGATATGGTGAGTCTTGATAAATCTACAGTGTCTATAAACCTGGCTTAAAGTGGATGAAATCAACTTGATAGATTTTGATTAGTGTGATAGACTAGACTAGTGCCAAAGCTTAAGATGCTGTGATTTTCTCTGGGAGTGCCACGAATGGACAGAATTAGAAACAAATTTGTTTGCGGGACAGCACAGGTAGGAGTGTTTAGGGATAAAGTGAAAGAGGTCAGGTTGGGACATTTGCAGAGAAGGGATGAATGGTATACTGGTAGAAGAATGTTGAGGATGGAACAACTGGGTAGGAGGAGAAGAGGTAGGCCAAAGAGGAGATTTATGGATGTGGTGAGGGAGGACATTCTGGTGATTGGTGGGAAAGAGGGGGATGCAGAGGATCGAGCGAGATGGAGAAGGATTATCTGCTGTGGTGGAAGAAGACCTTCCAAATCTCTTTAAACTAGCCACTACTCTAAGATTAATAATCTATTAGAATAAGTGCATTAATATAAACCTGTGATTTTACTTTTCTTCTGGAAAAGTCAACACTTCTATTATTATAAAACAAATACATGGCTTATTTAAATACTGGATTCTGATTGGTCAGTTGCAGTATCCAGCCCTCTCATTTCTTTATAACACACCACTGTCATGGAGAGCAACAATAATGAAAGCTATAAAGCAAAAATATTTTTAAAAAATTCAGTATTTATAAAATTTTGTTGAACAGCAAGCTTGCCCACTTGATGGACGACACAGGATCTGCTCCTTTTGTCTGGCTTAATTTTTTCAAATCAGTAGCATCTGACCAATGAGATTAAAGAATTCAGTATCACTAGGGTATGAATGTATTTAGTAGATAATGTTGTAGAAGGCCACACAGTAGTGTAGGGGTTAACACTGCCACCTCTTAGCAAGAGAGTTCTGGGTTTGAACCTTTTGTCCCCTGGGTACTCCAGTTTCCTCCCGTAGTCCTAAAACATGCAGATTTGGTCCACTGTAAACTGTCTGTCCATGAGTGTGAATGTGAGTGAACTGGAAACCTATTCAGGATGTACCCCACCTTTTGCCCAAAGTCAGTTGGAATTGGCTGTATACATGATGGATGGATATTATAGAATGTGGCTATGAGCTCTTATTCTTAATACACACTAAACCCAACTACACACACTTGTTCAAAATTTTAATTGTAACAGGTCAGTATAAAAGGTCAAGGACTTTTTTTTGTACATAATTTTCTGTTGTATATTTGATGGATCTGTAAAATATGTGGTTAACAAACATGCATCACCTTTTAAAAAATCTTTAAAAAATAAAATAAGTCTTTAACATGGGACAAAATGTTCATCTGACCCCCACTAGGGAGAGACATTTACTTATACATATGGTATAGAGCTAGAAAAGATATAGATATATCTAAGTTATAATAATACATTCGTGCCTGGCCGAGGTACCTCGCACTCTGTGAGTGCTCCTCTAGTTTGACTGAATGAGTTGAATTGATTATTGGTGTACTGAATCTGTAATGCCAAGTAATCACTCACTCACTCACACACACCCTCTTTCTTTCTCTGATTCTGAATGCATCCAGGACCGAGATCTTGGGGATGAGTATGGATGGAAGCAAGTCCATGGTGATGTGTTCAGACCCTCTAGTCACCCACTGATCTTCTCCTCTCTGATTGGCTCTGGTTGCCAGATCTTCTCTGTATCTCTCATTGTTATCATTGTAGCTATGCTTGAGGATCTGTACACAGAGTAAGTCTCAAGGACCATTTTTGTTGATTTAACAAACAAAAGAGTGATACTGATGATTTAACAAACAAAAGAGTGATACTGATGATCCCCTCCCCCCCGATCTTGTAGGAGAGGGTCAATGCTGAGCACAGCTATATTTGTGTATGCAGCCACTTCCCCAGTAAATGGTTACTTTGGAGGAAGTCTGTATGCGAAACAAGGGGGTAAGAATTTCCAAACTGTACAACATTTTAATTCTGTTAAAGTTAGGACATGAATTAGTCTAAGTCTTTGATTGACCAGTGACGATAATGTTTTTGTTTTTAATTTATGATCTGTGAGTGTTTGCTCAGCCATGTGGTTGGTCCATCTGTGTAAGCAGGCAGGAGATGGATAAAGCAGATGTTTATTGGGGCATTTCTCATCCCAGCCATGGTTTGTGGCACTGCTTTCTTTATCAACTTCATAGCTATCTACTACCACGCCTCCAGAGCCATCCCCTTTGGCACAATGGTGAGTGCTTATTCAGCTCTATGCTCTCTTTGTAAATGCATTTCAATATGTCTCTTCAAACTACGATTATATTTCACTGATTTAGTTGCCTTATGAGTGAGAACACTAGTAAACAATCAGTTCTTAAAGGTCAAAGTCAGAATTAAGCCAGTCACGTGTTTCTACCAGGGTACTTCTTAAAACTCCTCGCTTTATGTGTTTCAACGTGCAACCTGGGTATTGATTGAAGTCTGATGATGTAAGGGGTGTCAATGCTTAATGTTCATGGAGCAATCAAGGAATGGAGGAGGCTTCATCAGCGTGGATTCTGTTCTTTTCTTAAATTCTTACATGTGATGAATGGTATAAAAAGCTCTAATACAAAATGAATAATAAGTAAATACAACAGCAATGGGCTTTATGTTAAATGTCACATGACCAAACTGGAAAAGAGGTCTCAACACATTTTATGTAATCAACTAACCATCTTATTGTTTTTGTTGTTGTTGTTGTTGTTTATTTTATTTATTTTTACCCAGGTGGCAGTGTGCTGTATCTGCTTCTTTGTCATCCTGCCTCTAAACCTGGTGGGGACAATCCTGGGTCGGAACCTCTCAGGGCAGCCCAACTTTCCCTGCAGGGTCAACGCGGTTCCTAGGCCCATCCCAGAGAAAAAATGGTATGCCCCTCTTTTCCTAATAAACATACTAAGGGTGAGTAGTATTGTGTAAGGACACAGTACAGCATATAGATTTTTAGTCTACACTGATCAGCTATAGCATTAAAAACATTATGAGCCATGACAAGTAAAGTGACTAATATTGATCATCCTGTCATGCAGTGGGTTGTATTAGGCAGAAAGTGAACAGTCAGTTTTTGAAGTTAATGTGTTGGAAGCAGGAAAAATGAGCAGGCGTGACTTTAACACGGGCAACATTGTACTGACTAAATGACTGGGTCTATCCATCTCTAAAACGACAGGTCTTGTGGGGTGTTCCTGGTATGCAGTGGTAAGTACCTACCAACATTGTTTAAAGGAAGGACAACTGGCAGGAATGTCATGGTTGCCCAAGGCCCATTAATACGCGTGGGGAGTGGAAGCTAGTACGTCTGGTCTGATCCCACAGAAGATATTAAACTGTTAATGCTAGCTATGCTGGAACAGTGTCAGAACGCACTGCACTGCAGCATTTGGGTATAGGGCTGCTTAGCTACAGACCAGTCGGATGTTGTTGATGGTATGGTTGATCGGTGTATATATGTGTGTTTTGTTATTTACTATTTCCCTTGGATTGATTATCAGGTTCATGGAGCCTGCGGTCATCGTTTGTCTGGGTGGCATCCTGCCATTTGGGTCTATTTTCATCGAGATGTAAGTGTTTTATTTCATCCATGTTCCTTGATCCATGTTGGAGTTGGAGTTCCAGTAATCACAGTTGTTTTTCCTGTTCGCTCTTTTTTTTGTAGGTACTTTATCTTTACGTCATTCTGGGCCTATAAGATTTATTATGTGTACGGATTCATGATGCTTGTGTTGGTCATCTTGTGCATTGTGACTGTGTGCGTGACCATTGTCTGTACCTACTTCCTCCTCAATGCTGAAGACTACAGATGGTGAGGCAGTGATTAACCACTAATTTCTTTTTTTGAGAGATTCATTTTATACAGCTGACAGAATTTTTTTTTTTAAATAGGAGGCATTACTAGCGGTACAGGAATTTACAGTTTAGTTGTATTTAGATTTTTCAAACTCTTGGCTTTTGCTAACTGTACCTTGGGGGTGGGGTCTTCGGGTTCCCAATGTGATCAGCTGCTCCCACCAGCTACAACTCCCTGGCTATCTCTTCCATATCAGCTAACATACATCTTTAAAATCATGTAAAGTCAGCCCACCAAATCTTTTCAAATAGCTGCACATACTGCATCTACACTTGGGGTAAAGATCTACCCGCCGCCTTCTGCATACATGATGTCACAGTGCCTATGATTGGGTAGTGTCATCCTGAAGGGAATATACCCCATCTTATGTTACACAGTCTGCTCTAGGTCCCAGCTGCAAATGGCTATGGATACATCAACATTCATTTTCTGATCCCAATAATAAGGCAGGCTTGTTATAGAAATGGATTCCCTCTTTCCGTTTTGTTAGTGAAATAACTTTGGAAGGAAATGACATAGGATCGCCAATATTGGTGGATGGGTTCCCCTCAGGAAGGTCTGGAATTCTGTATGGGTGCCCTTGACCTTGTTTCTCTACTGGGCTTGTCAAGGATTGTTTTGCGTTAATTCCCTTGGGAAAATCTTGGATGGGATTGTATATGGGTGAGCTTGATCTTGTTGCAAGGTCACAGCAATCAACTTTCTAATGTATATTGGGCAAATATTTTCAAATGGTCCTGCTGGCAGGATTGTCTGGACCCCTGTGGTCTGTTATTTTTTTTTCTTAGCAGTGTTGGCACCTTTCCAACTAAAAAAACAGATCATTTTGTTCTGAGTTAAATAGGTCACGTGAACACATCAAGCCACACTTAATTTAGTCTCTAGGTCAATAAATCACCCAAGTTGTTTATTTACAAGTTAAGGTATTTATCAATTAATTGAATTGACCTTTAATTTAATTATTAAAATTTGTGACCGATTGCCTTTCAGAACAAATGGAAAACACGGAATAAATTGAACTGAATATTGACTAATTTTATCATTCCATTGCAGGCAGTGGACAAGCTTCCTTTCTGCCGCTTCCACAGCAGTTTATGTTTACATGTATTCCTTTTACTACTATTTCTTCAAAACAAAGTGAGTCTGACTTGATTTCTACTCCAGTTTTTGGCTGTTTATTTCTATAGACTGTAGATTTACTTACAAAGCTTCTTCTGTGTGATGGTAAGCATGCTTCTAGCATATTCAGCCATTTCCCTGATTAATGTTTTGTTATTTTTCTGTAGGATGTATGGCTTGTTTCAGACATCGTTCTATTTCGGCTACATGGCGGTGTTCAGTACAGCTCTTGGTATAATGTGTGGTGTGTATCACTATCTGTTTGTTTAGACAATGTGTCTCCATTTGTTTCAGACTGTGTGTAGTTTTAGAAGGTTGTGTTATTAATTGTGTGTGTTCTTCCAGGAGCCATTGGCTACATGGGAACGAGTGCCTTTGTGAGAAAGATCTACACAAATGTGAAGATTGATTAGCGACTCTACAGCACCTGTGCAACTGGCTGATCTCCCAGCAGTGGCAGACATAAGTCTTTGTTCCTTTTTTTTTTTTTTTCTTCCTTGCAAGAAGAGATTGTGATCTTATCTTGTGTAAATTTACTTTTCCATCTTCTCAACAAATTCAAGGTTGAAAGATTGTGTACACACAGGCATTTAATGGAAGATTAAATAAACATGAGTTTTATTTTTATTTTTATTTGTTTTTTTTTGTTTTTTTTTTTTTAAAGAACTGTGTTCTCATTTCTTTCCTCTGGAGCAAATGCATAGATGTTGTTTTTTTTTTTTTTTTTTTTCCCCCTTTCCTTTACAGTTTAAAAGTTTGGTTCTCCTCCGATAGCTCTGTCTCACCCAGCATGAGTGACCGTAGACCTTTTATCGATGGAGTAGTCTAGCTCTCTTCAGTGAAGAGGCCGAAGTGTATGGAGAGCTTTTGTTCTGCTGTAGGAGAATATTGGAGGGTTGCGATTGTGTCCATGCTCCTACTGTCTGTCTTTGTCGAGTTGAGCGATGTCGTTGTTGCATTGTTTTAAACGTTTTGTTTCCGATCACCCAGAGCATAGTGTAAAATTCGGATGATGGGGAGGGAATATTGGTTCCTAGCTTTTCTGCCACCAGACTGAACAAACCACCGTTTTTACAATTTACACTACATAGTTCAGATTATAATACGAGATATAAATGAGGCATAGATCACCAAGTTCCCGAACCAGGTCTTGGGGTAATGTATGGTCCAATTGTCTGCGACAAGTGCGGATGTTTTAAATTTGTTGTTTCAAAGTGATCTTGTGTTTTCTTATTTTTAAAATTGGGATTTAAATGAAGTCTGAGTGTGAAGATAAATGGATGGGGTAAACCTGTATATAACCGTAATAATATAACTGTAGAAGTAGATTCCAAAATGTATTTTGGTTGTACAGATTTATTACAGGGTTTTTTTTTTGTTTTTTTTTTTTTTAATTTTTAAGCAGTTAAATGATGAGTTGAGGTGAATGGTTTTGTCCTTTCTCTTTATTTTGTGAGCTTGGGGTGGGTGGCGATGTTACATCTTGCATTAGTGCATGACATCTTCATCTTGCTGTATAAACCAGTTCTGTTTGTATCTGCTTTTTTTTTTTTTTTTTTTGGCCTTTTCTTTGCTCTGTGACTCCTGACACATGCTCAAGTTAAGCTTTGTGTAACCGTAAAAAAAGAAGAAAAAAATCTGGAGTGCTATATCACCTTTCTGCTGCTTTGTAGAGGAACTGATGACCATCATATACCTTTTGATTTTTGATTAATATTTATGATTTAAAGCTTAAAACAGCTCTCCATGTGCTCCTTCACAGCCACCTCCCTCACGCTAACTTCCCCATCCATTACCAGAAGCAGCATTGTGAATGTCGGACACATGCAGAGTTTCTGCGAGCATTCTGTAAAGGGTGATGTTATTGTACTTTATTTGATGTTTTCCTAAATACAGGAAGTGCCACAGGAGCACTCCGACAGAGCTCGTGTTTTTCATTCTGCTGTATACAGTATGTAACTAAAGATATCTGAGATGTGGCAAAGCCTTTTTTTTCTAATCCCCTCAAATGCCAGATGATTTCTGGGCCCTCATGTCATGAACCTTGTGATGTCTGGAAAGACATTTTAAACATGCTATACTTGTTGTAAAAAGAAAAAAAATAAACAATGTTTATGTACAGAGGTTATGTAGGTATTGTTTGAATTCTGAAAGTGAAGTCTTGCGCAGTGTTTTACCCATAAATTTTTTTTTAAATAACTTTATTAGAAACACCTGTACACACCAACTCATTGGTGCAATTATCCAGCCAATCAGGTAGCAGCAGTACAGTGCATAAAATTATGTAGAAGCACTTGCCTGTATCTACATAATTTTATGCACTGTACTGCTGCTACTTGATTGGCTTTTTAGATATAATGAGTGGGCGTATACAGTATAAACCGTTTTCAAAGACTGAGGTCGCATTGCTAACCCCTAACAACCTTAATGTATGAACTCGGTTCCATTGATATGGATGATTTGTGTCTTGTTTGATAACACCAGGTTAACTTATTGTTCTTTAAGCAACCGGACCCCACCTAGTCTGAGTGACTGGTGGTTGCTGGTGCCGAACAGGTTGATACAAGTATTTCTGAGGATCTCCTGAGATTTAAGGACAAACATGTTGCAAGTAGAAGTGCCTTGGTTATGAGAACGGTCAGAGGAAAATGACTACACCGGTTGGAGCTTACAGGTCTTAAAAGCCTTGTGACAGATGAGAGGAAAATCATCTCAACACCTTGAGTAGTGGAGATAATGCCTGTGAACGATGAATCGGAACATATTTTTGAAAATTAGCTTTTTCATAGACTCCCGTTTAAGGACAGGAACTTGTGGAGATGGACCACCGACCTCTGATTAGAAGACATTAACATGCTTTCTTTTTTAATAAAAACCTTTTATGACAGAAGGACCAAATGGTTGACTCCACATCAGCACTGGCTTTGCAAGGTGCACAATGCTTCAGACCAGTGGATGGCATTTTTAACTCGTACTATTCTGACTTGTATACAAATGGTAATTGTCAATATAAACACCAGCATTGATCGGTTTCATTAAAGTCATATTTACTTTTCAGCTCAAACACCACATTTAAATGTGCAGTACTTCTTTAATGTCTTCTACCCAGAAAGTATAATCAAATATAACAAACATCAGCAACATCTGTGGAAAAACTAGTGGCTCACCGACACCAGACAGTGGCAATTTTATTTGTATACGTAGCAACAACACTAACAAATGAGCTCAAGTGTGATGAAGATCACTGAAATATTCTGCTGAAGTATTTGCATAGTGCAATTCTGAGCAAAACTACATATTAAGTGCATTATAACAGATGATCTACCACAAGCAAACATGACTTATGTTTCTTTCAATTGACTTTTTCAAAGTATTCCTTGGACCCCTCGGGAGTTGGTTTTATCTGAAATACAAAGAAACCATTTCGAAACAGCATTGTTATCTTTTTAATAGCAATTTCAAATCCTTTAAGTTTTTTTTTATTATTATTATTTAAATTTATTGTTTACCGTGGGTGATTTGGGGGTCCAGCTCGCCGGACAAACCTCTCCATGGCTCTCCACGAACTGGAAAGCCCTAACGAGGCGAAGCGTCTCTTCAACAGAGCGGCCCACTGGAAGATCGTTGATGCTCATGTGCTTGATGATGCCGTTGGGATCGATGATAAACAGCCCCCTAAATGGGATCAGTTTCTGTTATGAATTCATATTTTCTTGTTCATTTTTATAAGTACAATGTCAAAAGACATTATGTAGGCACATTTGAAGTGGATATATGCAGTGGAAATAGATTCAATATAAAAAAAAATAAAAGGGCCTAAACACTTTGTTAGCCCCACAGTATTCTACATGATGTAAATCCAATTTTCTAAATGTCGATGTATTTATTTAACAAGGGTGATCATATACCTCAGTGCTATTCCTGGCCCCTCCAGTAGCACTCCGTAGTCTCTGGCCACCTGCTTGTTGAGATCAGCCAGCAAGGGGATGTGGATTTTTCCCAGTCCTCCATTCTACATGCAAACAAGAAAGAGGTCGAAGTTCAACCTGAGGATTATCACCTGGTTCAGCTATTTCCCTCCTGAAGTTTACTCGGAGACTAAACCAGTGTTGGAATCAAAAGTAAATCATTCACTATTATACAGTACACTGGAATGGTGTGATCTGATTGGTTCACTATCTGGGGCTAATAAACTTTAGTTCAAGGAAATAATGCTTGCATCAAAACAATTAGGCGCTCACAGTTTTGTGACAGTCACAGATTCTAAAATCCTAGAAATTTATTCAGACATTGAATGAGTTTCAAAAGATACTGACATGAAGTGCATTGTGATGGAGCAGGTAGTGTGATCATTTAAACACCATAAATATAAAAACAAAACATAAAATCTAGTTTCTCACACAGTACGTACTAAAGTATACCAAAACTCTAAATGTGCATTTAAAAATAAATAAATAATTAACGACGTCATTGCTCGAGCGTGCTTAGGCTCCAGTGTAGTAATAAAACTACTACTCACCTCAGGCTAGCTGAATGTTACTGAATTAAAACGACACCCACGTCACTTTTGGTAAATAATGGTTAATTATAAGCCATAGTGACTGACTTTTTGTACCTTTCGAGGGGTGTTGGTCCAGGCCAGGTGAGTAAAGTGAGAGTCCACAGACACGCCCACCACCTCACAGTTGATATCATGAAATTCGTTAGCTTTGTCACTGAAAGCGATGATTTCTGTAGGGCAGACGAAAGTACTGCAAAAAGAATAACAGACGCGTGTGATTGTTTTTTGTTCATTAAAAAATTATGAGCTGGGTATAACTAATGAAAAAACTAAACAAAAACAAACAAAAAAACCAATAAGGCACTGTGAAAGCAAACATGTTTGTAAAAGGAATTATTGCTGGATTATAATTATAATATTATATTACGAAAGGTTTAAATACCCGACAACGGTGGAACGGCCCAGACTGCACATTTTGTATTAAAGGCACGGTGTGTCAAATTTATCAGTATTTAGCAAAATCTAGTGTATGGTTCTGGGCGACTGTAGAAGCATGGCAGTGCAAGCTGGAGGCCTCCATGAGAGGGGACCCGCTCCCCATGTAGATATAAATAACTCCTAAGGTTTCGAAAACTCAACGACTTTCATTTTTATATGATTATAGATTAATGAAAACTTGTTTATTGATGATATACTTAATTTCTGCTAACAGATCCTCCAAAACATTATACACTGTACCTTTAAATCAAACGTTCTAATATGCTACCATTTCAACCATAATAACAAATTCATGGGAATTTCTGGCATGCACTCTCCATTAATAAACAGATATTTAGTATGAGAGTTGAAAATTGTTCATATGATAGTGTTTGTTTAGCATGTATGGAAGGAGTCTCCATTCCACTCTCACTCACTCATTTGCCGACCCGCTTAAAGCTATTATGGTCTCAGGGAGGCTGGAGCCTCTCTCAGCGGACACTGGGTGAATGAGGAATCACCCTGAACAGTTCACCAGTCCCATTGCAGGGTAACACACAGACAACCAGTCAGATGCACACTTAGGGGCAATTTGGAACAGCCTAACATGCATGTCATTGGACTGTGGAAGGAAACTGGAGTACCCAGAGGAAACCCACACATGCATGGGAAGAACATGTAAACTCCACACAGAAACGCCCGGGACTCAAACCCAGGACCTTCTTGCTGTGAGGTGGACATGCTAAGTACTACATAACCTTCAAGTGAAGCTGGTGAAGGAGTGACTGTTAACAAAAACTAACTCATCTCATGGCCATTCTGCACAAATAAATGTAAATATAAATAGACAGAACATACATGCAGTAATGGACGCTATCACAGAGGCACAGCAAAAGCAATACAACACTTTATAAAGCTGTTAATAACACTTAATGAGTACTGCTTTCACCAGTTCACTTACAAATCAAGAGGGTAGAAAAACAGGACCAGGTATTTGCCCTTGTAGTTATCAAGACTGATCTCTTTAAATTCTCCATTCTGGACAGCTGTCCCCTTGAAGTGTGGAGCATGCTGGGTAACTGCAGGAGCCCATTTAGCAGTACCTAGTGTTTGGAGCACAGAAAGCAGCGAACATCATATGTGTTTTAGTTCATTTAACGGTGCATTTGTGTGAGATATATTTTTTGACATACTGATAGAGAAGCAGGCTCTGGGGGCAGCAGTTCTGATCCCACATGGTAATGCAGTGCCTGAGGTTCCACTCCTCAGCGCACTTACTGCTGCTCTGGTGGCCTGGAGTTAGAGATCAGTGATCAATTCCATGTTCAACTCCAATATAATAAATATATAAAATCTGATCTGTACATTTTTTTAAACTGTTCTTAAATTCAGTTCTCATCCCCCAACAAACACCATATCACCTTTATCTGTGTTTCCATCCAAGGGCGTTACTTTAGTGTTAAAAATGGGTGGAAGGTTGGTACCATGACTTGCAAAGTGTTTGTCTGCCCAAGTTAGACTGTTTGCCTTTCCTGCCATGCAATGATTCAAAGTATTCAGTGTGCACAGACCTTCTTGCTGTGAGGCGGACGTGCTAACCACTACGCCACCGTGCCGCCAGATTCACACATATATTGTAAATAAATGGCAGTTTAACAGTGTTATGGGTGCCTCACAGTGTAAACACTGTTTATAATGCTATAATTAATTAACTAGATTATTCAATCGGCTTAAGCCAATCCGCTTAATCCTTCTCAACCAACACCGGGCAAAGGTGGGTTACACCCTGAACAGCTCGCCAGATCATTACAGGGCCAATTAACACACACACCTAGGGGCAATTGAAACAGCCAATCAGCCTACTGTCCATGTCTTTGAATTGTAGGAGGAAACCGGAGTACCCAGAGGAAACCCATGCAAGCATGTGGAGAATCTTCACACAGAAACACCTGAGCCCGGTACTCGATCCCAGGACCTTCTTGCTCTAAGACGGACATGGCAACTTCTACACCACATGTATCCCATATATCAGATTATAATGAAGCCCATATATCAAACTTATGAATGGAATATATCTCTTTAAGAAGATAACTTCTGTTATAGTCTGAAAAACAACCCCACACTCATAAGAGAGCTAATACCGAGTAAAGTGTACATTAAATCATTTTTTTGCCAGGTTGTTAAAGCAGTCCTTGGTAAACATGTCCATAGTCATCAAGTTATTATATAACATGTGTCCTGAATATTTATCACTATAATAAACATTTCGTCGTCATGCTTTGCTTGATTATTCCCTTAAAATAAAGGCATAAAGCAAAAAAAAAAAAAAAAAAAAAGGTGGTATTTTGTAAAAAACAAAACAAAAAAAAAACAAACAAAAAACCCCTACTAAGCATAAAATCTGGAGCTTTTTACTGAACGCAGTATGTTTGAACTCCTGTGTGCACCACTGACAGAAAGCACCGCTGCTACTGCAACACACGGAAAGGTTAAACTACCGCCCTCTCATACAGCCTTAACCATGTGATATACACCTACACTAATATCAAAGTTAGTAATGTGAAAATACATAAAAATTAAATATCAACAGAGTGCAAATCTGCTCAGCGGTCAAACGCAAAACTCACAGAAGTACGGAGAAGTCGTCCAATGGTGGCAGCCATCTTGAAAGTGTGCACACTTGCTGCAGTTTGCGCGTCAAAAGCGCGCACTGAACGCGCAAACCAATCAGTGATCGCTTGAATGGTGGCAGACCCATAGACACAGAAACCTAGATATGGCAACCCCATTGGCTAAATGTAACGAACCCGCCGCCATTTTACCCGGGACTTAAATACCCTGGGTAGCATTATCGGAGTCAACATAAACAACTATTACATCCACTGAATTCTTCACTCGAGAACTCTGGTTGGTATCAAACTCATGTCATATGTAAAATTGTGGCGACCTCGTGCGTTTCGGACATTGTGCTCTGGCTAGTGCTGCTGATCTAGGTGTCTATATCTATCTACAGTACGCGTGCAGCACTTTGATAGTAGAGCAGGCCTTTTATTGCGTCACGTCACGTGACATTATACGGAAGTTATCAGTGCTCTCATGCCGGATGGAGACATGTGTTGCCTGAATGACCTCCATCTGTATATAATTCAACATTATTCAGGGTTTGTTGCTACAGTGTTGCAGCACAGTTTTGGCTTAAGTGAAGCCACCACGTTGTGATCAGTTGAATGGATCCCAATTTGGATTACTGGCATAAGAACGGGAAGGTGATTTTATTTACCTGTGCATTAACCGCAACCATATGACTTATATATACAAATATTATTATTTTTTCAACAAGTGTCTTGCCATGTTTTGTAGCATTTCCTAAGCAGACTGCGAATCTGGGTGAATATTCTTGACCCCAGCTCACTCCTGTCCTCTGATGTAAGTGGATTATACTGTGCACGTCATCAGACATCAGAGTCAAGTGTCAACATTGTGATCATTTTTTTTTTTTTTTTAATAATCACAAGAACTAACAGAGAAATGTATTTAGAGGTCTTTCTTTACATACCATCCGAAAATTAACTGTACACCATGCATTACTTAATTCTAAACCCCTAATTTCTATAGGCGTTTATCACTAGGGTGGAGACTGGAGCCTATCCTGGGTACACCCTGAACCAGTGCCAGTCCATCACAGGGAAACACACACACAACCATTTACATTCACACCTAGGGGCAATTTGGAGCAGTCAATTAACCTAATGTGTACGTATGTCTTTGGACTGTGGGAGGAAACCGGAGTAGCCGGAGGAAATACCCACGCAAGCACGGGGAGAACATGCAAACCCCACACAGAAATGGCCTTGCCAAGCCCGAGACTGGAACCCAGGACTTTCTTGCTGTGAGGTGGACGAGCTACTACGTCACTGCGCCGCCCCTGGTGTATACTGTATGAATTATTATTTGATGTATTATTAATCCTAAAGTTCTATGTGCTCACAAGTGGTTTTGCTTTTAGGTTGAAATTAAAAATGCTCGATCTCTGGTCAGGACAGAAGGTCAGCAGAAGAATGAACAGGTAGGTATTGTATGTAGGCTTTTTATTATGTGGCTAATGGAATGTATTTTTAACTCCTATTTATTTTTATTTTAAAACTTAATTTCTCATTATGCTTCTTTTGTTTTCCAGGTTTCAAATGCCTGGAATCTTTCTCTCGTAAGCTGTTATTGCTTTCCTTAACTATCATAATATAATGTGTTTGAGTAATTCCTTACAGAAATCAAGTAGGTTAAGGGGGAAAAAATTGCCATTGTATTTTAAAAGTTAAACTGAAATTTGTGCTGCCTAGAGCTCTGTGCATGCTGATACCGGACAGCCAATTTCCCTCGTGTTTCGGTCTCAAGGTAACAGTCACTCACAGGTGTTATTATTAATACT
The DNA here is from genome assembly GCA_030014195.1 of Neosilurus mollespiculum. Classification (NCBI taxonomy): domain Eukaryota; kingdom Metazoa; phylum Chordata; class Actinopteri; order Siluriformes; family Plotosidae; genus Neosilurus; species Neosilurus mollespiculum. The sequence continues at coordinate 23,811,519 of JAQMYF010000027.1, forward strand.
ATGCCCTGTAAATGCAGAAACTAGAGAGATATTCTATCTCTGTGAATCCCTGTCATGATCACATGGTAACAGTTTCTCTAATCTCGTTCTATTCTCAGCTTTTATGCCTGTATCAGCTCCTTTGGTGAGTATTTGTACACAGTGCTGTTTATATACACGCTTAGATAAAGGTTACCAAACTGGTTACCCCAGTTGGTACCGCCTTTCTGCCATTACATTTCATTAGGCAAATGATGGTCGTGTGCACATAAAACTAATTAAAGATATGCATTTAGACCTTCAGGAACTAAAAAATTTATTCTTTCTCCTCTGTCCTGTAGGTCGTAGCAAGTTTTGTGCCACATAAAGGAGTGGCGCCGGCCCTGTTTTGGCAGGTAAGGCTGTTTGAAGTGAAATGAAAGAAAAGCCTTCTAAACTCTCCTGTTATATTGAAAATATTTACATTTTCATCATCAGGTGGTTTTTACTTACATAAAGCAAGTTGCAATCTGCTAAAATGTGTTAAATGGGTTGCATTATTTTGTTTGAAAAGGCCTACATTTGTAGTCTGTTTAAATCGCAGCCACAGGATGTTGGCGGGTACGTTTCAGTAAGGCTAGACAACAGCAAAAATAGGGGCGCCCAGTGGTAGGGTTCTGGATTACTGTTCCGAAAGTCGGGGGTTCAATCACTGGGTTGCCATTGCAGTACCCCCAGTGAAGCTAACTGGGTTATCAAAGGCCAGTAATTTTTCTTACTGTCTATGGTGAGGGCCATGTAAAAGAACCATTGCTGACTTTCGAAAAGAGTATGCTGCATTGCCGTCAACGTTTTTCTGTCCTGTGATGGCCTGGTGAGCTGTCCAGGGTGGACTCTGTCCTCGCACAGAGTCGGCTGAGATGTGTGCCAGCTTCCCTGTGACCCTAATTAGGATTAGGCGGTTCAGAAAATGAATGAATGAACAGCAAAAATAACAGTATACAAATAGTAAACTAACAAATCAGAAATAAACTAGTGAACTATTAAATAAAATAACACTAGGTACATCTGAACATAACACTACATTACTTTTTCATACATCATACAGGCGTCTGCTTGTTTACATGAATGCATGGTATATACGCAGTACATTTAATGCACAACACTTCCGTGTGAACAGTTTCTTCAACATCACCCCTGCCCCACTTTTAGAAGTACAATGGCATCACCCTGCGTGAGGATTTTTTTCTTTTTTCATGAGGAAGGTTGTAATAAGAATACCTTGTTTTTATGTACAAAGACATATACAATGTATGCAAGCTTCTATTAAGTTTGGGTTTAATTCCCCTGTCAGTACTCACTGCATGTAGTTTATTTATTTATTTTAAAAATCCACGCTCATTTCATAACTAACAGCATCTTCACTCCCCAGTTCATGCTGCAGAGCTACTGTGCAGGTTTCAACCAAGCCAACAGAAACGCCACAGCCACACCGGTAATCAACAGTGTTTTCTCCCTGCATCCACCTGCACTAAAACTTCACATTAAACTGAAATCACATTCTGGCCATAAAATATAGGAAGTAGAAACTAATGGGACTTGATTGATGATTGAATGATTTTCTTCAGGAGAACAAACCCTCAATAAAACAGGCTCTTCTTGTCACTGGAACAGTGGCTTATTCAACATTTGCAGGGGTGAGACTTTCTTTGTTTAATAAATGTACATTTGTTATTAAATAAACTGTTTAAAAGTTCCAGAAACTCTAAATTCTGATGCATACATCTACCCTATTTTTAGGCCCTTCCTCAAATTATAATCCAGCGCCTGGCACTGAGTAGTAGTTCAGCTCAGGCCTTCTGTAGGTCAGTGCTGCCTGTTCCTCTATCAGGTTAGTAAAGTAGTTTCCTGTCTTCTTGTTCTTGTTCTTCTTCCTCCATTGTTTTCCCACATAGATTGGGGTGTCGATATATTTAGCTGATAGTGTTAAGGGCCAAAAGGCCCAAAGGCATAAGAGCTTGGCAGTGCTGGGACGCAAACCCTCTTGATGTCATGATGGTTCTGACTTTGATTTCATAATGATGATCATGTATTACTGATCCGAAAGTCGGGGGTTCAAGCCCCACTATCACCAGGTTGTCACTGCTGTCCCCTGCTGAATGAATGATAATGATCATGTATTCTGTAAGCCTTTAAACACCCAGAAAAAAGAAATATAAATATA
>JAQMYF010000027.1:23820617-23831408 GCA_030014195.1 Neosilurus mollespiculum
TAAATGAGTTTCTTGAAGGAGGATGATGTCTGCCTTCAGTTCTTGCAGCCGATTGAAAATCTTTAACCTCTTTTCCCCTGTGCCAGCTCCATGCACATTCCAAGTGACAAACCTCAAAGTGATCATGATCCAACAATCAAAAACAGAGCTATATGTATATTATTGAAGCCTGTGTGTGTGTATGCATCCCACTGTTTCTTCGTGTGTGTGTTTGTGTGTGTGTGTGTGTGTGTGTGTGTGTGTCTGCCAGCTGAGTGTAAGACATGGATCTGTGTATGACACGTGTGTGTTTGTCATGCAAAGTTGTGATGTGCATCAGCAAGCTGGCCCTGATGTTCGAGTGTGTGCGCCGCCGCAAGTCGCATCTATGTTCTGACTGGTGTGATTAATGTTAACCGTGAAAGGGTCAGAAAGAAGAAGAGTGAAAGGTGAAAAGAGCAACAGTGCAAAAGGAAAAAAATAATTTAAAAAATGCATATATAATAAGAGCACTGTAGTGGAGACCGGTAGTGATTTTACGGTGAACTAAATATTCTTTTATGGCGGTTTTATGGATATGACATCCTCTAGTAGGAATACAGGGAGATTATACACATACCGACACATCAGTAGAGCCACGGAGTGATGTCCAGGCTATGGTACAGCTGTCCGTTAATAAATAATTTATCCACTGCGATAACAGCGCGCACGCCCTCGGCAATGGCTTTCCTCCTGATGGGAAACAGGACTCTCCACCGGTCCAGGATCTCTCTCGGGTATTGATCATTAACGCAGAAGTTCGTCCCCTTCAGTTCGCGGCCCTGGTGCTTCACCTGCTCCTTCTCTTTGAAGTTGACTACCATCGGTCTCGGTCTGGACTCTGTGAAAGGAGATGTTCTTCATGGTTTCCTCCTGGAGCTTCAGGTGAGTTTGGATGAAAGTTTTCACCGTGGTCTTGGGGTCCTCCTCCGCCTGCTCTGGGATCCCTGCGAACACCAGGTTGTCTCTCATGCTCCGCACCTGCAGATCGATCACCGTTTCCTTTATCTTTTTATTCTCTTATGAGAGTCGGGTCAGTCCCTCGGTGAGGGATTTTACTGACTCTCTGAGGCCGGCGTTTTCCTCCGCCAGAGTTTCCACCTGCTTCTGGCTGAACTCTAGTGACTCCCGTAGCGCCTGGCACTCTTTATGGAGAAGCCCCACCAGACTCAAACGCGCATCCAAACTGCTAAGTTTCTTATCTATAGAGATAAGAACATCCATTGAGTCATTTCCCGGTGGTGAAATAGCTCCAGGTGAATCATCATTTCTTTGCCTCTTGGCCTTAGATGAGGTGGATGGGGTTGATGTTTGGGCTGGTTTCCCCATGTAGTAGCACCGATCTATAAACTCTGTCAGGCTGCCTGAATCCTCTCTGCTGTGCTCCAGAGCGGACTTAACAGACCTAAATAGATACTATTGCCTGCCTTAAAGAATATTTTGATTAGATTAGCAAAATATATTCCATTAAATTAATGAATAAATGTTTGCCCGCGCCTAATTTGAATCTGCCGTCTCACCGGAACTACCTCACCTACCGCATTAGCGTCACTTACCTTGCGTCACTTACCTGCGACTTTGTTGAACTGCGGAACACCAAACTTAACATTAGAACGTACAGAGAAATCACATCTACAAACTAATAACGGTCAGGTAAATAAGATTTAACTCAGGAGAGGGCTGTTTCCTTAACTCCAACATTTTCTAATCTGTCAAGGAGAATTGTATGATCAATAGTGTCAAAGGCTGCACTAAAGGTCAAGTAACACAAGCAGGGAGACACAGCCATGGTCAGAGGCCACCAGTAAATCATTCATTCATTCATTCATTTTCTGAACGGCTTAATCCTAATTAGGGTCGTGGGGAGGCTGGCGCCCATCTCCACTCACTCTGGGCGAGGGCAGAGTACACCCTGGACAGCTCGCCAGGCCATCGCAGGGCAGAAACACGCTGATGGCTATGCAGCCTACTCTTGACGAAAATCAGCAGTGACAGTGAGAGGCATGGCCGGCATTTGATAACCCAGTTAGCTGCACTGGGGGACAGCAGTGACAACCCGTTGATAGTGGGGCTTGAATCCCCGACCTTACGATCAGTAATCCAGCACCCTACCACCGGGCCACCACTGTAAATCATTTACCACCTTAACGAGTCTACAAAGATATGAACATAACTGCTGTGCTACAGCTTTTTCTAAGATCTTGGAGATAAAAGAGAGGTTTGATATGGGTCAAGGTCAGGTTTTTTAATCAGAGGTTTGATAACTGCTAGTTTAAAGAATTTAGATACATTACCAGTGTTAAGGAAAGAATTAAATTTTTTTTTTCATTTTATTTATTTAACCAGGAAAAAAAACCTCATTAAGACTAAGAATCTCCTTTACAAGAGTGTCCTGGCCAAGACAGCAGCAAACCAAGTTACAAGTAATTAAAACCACAAATAAACAGCAATGAATTGCAACATTCATCAACATCCCAAGTACAAAATAATATTAATCAAAACATTTACAACCTAAAAACGGATCCCCCAGACATAGTTTATTCTGCAGCAAATTCCAAGCTGTTGGAGCAGCATATCTAAAACTTCGCTTTCCCATTTAAAGTCTGACTTTGGGTGTGGAGAGCAAGAATACATCCTGAGTAACAGAACAAAGATTGTAGCTACTATTTCTTTTAGATTGGATAATTACATAAGTATGAGGGAAGCAAATTTAATATTGCTTTATAAATAAAGATGTGCCAATGATTTTGTCAATGAAGAGACAGTGAGGGCCAGCCAACTCTTTCATACAAAATACAATGATAAGTTAGAGCTTTGAGAGAAGTTATAAACCTCAACGCTCCATGATAAGCAACATCCAGTGACTTAAGACATTGCGAGGATGCATGCATATATAAAACATCACCGTAGTCAATCAGAGGCATAGAAGTAGCATGAACAAGTCTCCTTTTAGCAGCAAAAGAGAAACAAGACTTATTTCTGAAATAGAAACCAAGACGCAGCTTCAACATTTTAACGAGTTGTTCGACATGATACTTGAAAGACAACGTATCATCAATTAAGAGCCAAGATATTTAAATTATGAGACACGCTTAATCACATCAATTAAGGACGTCATAATAGGAAACAGGCTCATTCCTTTGGGCTTTGAATTTAAAAACAGAATAAATTTGTTTTATTTGAGTTTAAGGTCAACTTTAAGGTTAAGTAACTTGAACAACATCAAAAATTTATTGCAAATAACTGAGAGATTAAGTGAGTGATGGAGCAAAGCAATAAATAACAGTATCGTTCGCATATAGATGAAAGTTAACATTAGGAACATTGTGGATATTACACCCCATACAATCAATATACAGTGTGAATAATAGCGGCCCCAAGACTAAGCCCTGAGGCACATCATTTTTCACTTCACGATACCCAGAAGACAAACATTTAACCTGAATACATTGTGATATGTTTGGTAAATAGTCAAGCCAATTCTGCACAGCCTATTTTTTAAAATTGCATGATCAACACTATCAAAGGCCTTTGACAGATCAATGAAAAGTTAAAAATTTATTACATTCAATAAAGGGTTGATCACTTCTGGTATTACCTGTTTAAAGAAACATGTAGGTACTGGGTCTAGCACACAGGTTGATGAGGAACCGATTTTAGATGAGGAAATTAATGAGATTAGTTCTGTCTCCTGAATGGGGCTAAAACACTCTAGTTGCTGACCTGATAGCGGTATTTTATTATTATTTACCATATTAGTTCATGCATATCTGACTTTAGGTTTAGGAAATAATTTTTTTTGCCTGATATTTTCAAATTTAATGTTAAAAAAGTTTTCACTGCAATAAGTTGACAGTCTGCACCTTTTATTTATGGTCTTATTCTTAGTTAATTCTGCAACAATATTAAATAAGTATTATTTTTTTTATCTTCTATTAGATTTGAAAAATATATTGCCCTAGAAGCACTAAGAGCTTTTTTGTAGTTAAGGAGACTCTCTTTCCTGCTAGTTGGAATACCATTAATTTAGTTTGACGCCATTTTCGTTCTAATTTACGGGTGTTCTGTTTTAGTGTGCATGAATTATTATACCAGGGTGCTAATTTTTTCTCACTAATTGGTTTTCTTTTCAGAGGAGTAACATTATCTAGCATATAGCGTAAATTATACTTAAGACTTGGTGAAACTTAGGATACTCATTTTATTTGATTAGGAAGCGTTGCAGAGCTGGTAGTTTTTAGAAGCAAATAATCAGAGCTATATAAATCATAACTATAGGTACCATAAGCAACCTTATCATCAATAACAACCTCTGGTAATTGCTATTCTTCAACATTGAGGGCCCAAGGCCATGCTTGTTATCTTTCACAAGCAAGGTCTTGCTCGGCCACTATTCTACCTAATTTATCCCCATGTATTTAGTTATGACTAATTTCTATCTGCAAATGACATCTCTCTGCCTATCCAAAACTTTAGTTTCTCAAAGTTTGACTGAAAACACCATAGATGTATAGTAGTCTAACAAATATATTTATGACTCGGATTAAAAATGTTTTTTCTATTATTATCAATATCACCAACTAAACTTGTTTTTTTTTCCCAGTTGCCATTTTGCAGTCTTAGTTCTTGGAAGTTATTGGTAGTAAAATTATGTTTATTTTGCACCAAGTAAAAAATTAAAAGAAAATAGTAGACAAGAGACTTGCTTCTAAAAGGAACAATGATGAAAAAAATCCCTTAACTAATTAAACATAATGTCTAAAGAGAAGGAAAAAAACACTACAATAATAATGATGATAATATAATTATAATATTAAAAATAATAATAAACACTTTAAGACATAAAAGAAATGAGAGTGTCAACTGACACATATTTAAAGGGGAATGAGGAGAAAAAGAATCTTTTTTTACTCTCACCCTGTATCTAACACTGCTTGTTTGATAATAATATACCACTTTCTGGTTAATATCTCCCATCTGTGCATCCCCATACCTCAAATATTTTAAATTCTAGAAAATTATTTACTAGAAAAAAGAAAACAAAAAAACAAAATCAAAAAATAACTAAAATAAATAACGATACAGAACATTTGGACATATACTAGATAAAAGGTAACTCCCCGCTCTGGGAATTCCTCGTAACTCCGAGACAGCACTCGGTTTAGATATATGCTTTTAGCACCATATACACTCTGTAAAAAGTAATGTTGGATTTACTAATAAATTCTAAATGAACCTTACTCAGTTTTTATCAGCCTGTTGTTAACACTCACTTTAGACTAGTTAGCTGTAGTTTGGAGTCGAAAAATCTGCCTAACTCAGTGTACTTGAGATGACTTTACTTACCCAATCTAAGTATTTGGAACAAAATCTGTTCCTGTTTTTTTTTTGTTTGTTTGTTTGTTTTTGGGTTTTTTTTAACATTTAGACATGCACAGATTAGTTCTTATTCGTTGGTGCTTTTCCATCATGTGAGAGAACATCTGGACATCGCTTCAACGGCACTGGTTTTAATTGTCGGAGTTACTGCTGGTCTTTTGCTTGGCACACTGATTTGGTGAGTAAATATAATTTTTTCCCTTCACAAACCGTTTCCTTGTTTTGTTGTAATTCAGCACCAGGTTTATGTGCTTACTATTTAGGGCTAATGCTAGCTTAAATTGTATATTGCTAACACCGTCTGTCTCCTGTTGCAGCTTGTTCCACGAGGGTAAAAACTTTCAACCAACTACTTTCATTATTTTATATATTTTCACCTTCAAGTGAAATTCAACGATTATTTGCCTTAAATTGTTGCCTTCTTAAGTGCCCTGTATGCAGGCTCAAACAGATGTTTTCAGTGCATTCAGTTTATTTTTTCTTTTGCATTTTTATTTATTTCATGAGCTGTCATAAAAGCTTTATTCTTACAACAAATGTAAGTCTTTTTTTTTTTTTTTAAAGTAAAAAATTAAGGCACTGATGCTTGTCTTGTGATTGTTTAAAATAAAATTCAGTGCATATTTGTGACCCAGTCTGGCAAAATGAGTCACAGTGACCAAAAATTCAAAATTGAGTTAGCCATTCCGTTTTAAAGCTTAGAGTCTCCTCTTTTAAATGGTATGGGTAACTCAATTTTGAATTTTTGGTCACTGTGACTCATTTTGCCAGACTGGGTCACAAATATGCTTCAAAGCAAAGTGTCTGTCATCCAAACTTTTCAGGTGGGTATTGGAGGGCCTTAAAGTGTCTAATATTTTAATTCTAAATATAAGAGCAAAATATCAGAGCAAAGTGGGTATTAAGTAAGAAATGATTAAATACTTTGTTGAACTTTAAAGGTGATTTTTCCGATTTGCATATATATTCTCCTGAGTTTCATGCTTAAAAGCCTGAAAATTCCTGGCAGGTTTTGGGTAGTTACTCCAAAACTAGACAAATGTGTTAGAAAATTTGGTATCATTTTAAAACTTAGTATATCAGCTACAAAAATGGTACCAATAACTCAAAGTTAATAATTTCCAACTTAATACCCACTTTGCTGTTATTGGTTACAATGTGTTTGCCCGGTCGTCAGGTGTTTGAGTTCAAATCCCAAAAGTTCCACCTTAGCGTCTGGTCACTATGCTCTATAGGTGGAAGGGATGGAATTCTCTTTGCTGTCAATCAGAGGAACAATAAATAATCATGTTTGAGCTTGTGTATGTGAAAGAGGAAAACCTTGTAAGCATGCACCTCGGGAGAAAATCGCATTTAAAGTTCAAAATATTTCATAATTTCTGACTTAATACCCACTTTGCTCTGATGGGTCACATTTCTGTTGTCCTTACCTATACAGTATCGGAGGTTGTCTAACTCTCTGTCGTCCAGATGGACATAAGGGTGGAGGATGGACCAGTCTTTCCTGTGCCATGTCAGGGCTGGAAGTGCTCTGGAGTTAAAAGCAAAAACATCTGTTGAACAAACTATTGATAAAATATTAAATTTTTTAATTATGGAAATGCTTTACAGATTTTTAGGAATTTTAATAAAATAATAAAAGGTGCTTTATTTTTCCCAATCCAGTGAGCATAGATAGAATCTATTCTCGTCAGAATATGTCTGATATCCAACTAGAAGTTGTGGAATAACTGTTCAATAATCTACATATACTGATGATCCCTATGGCACAATATGGTGAATAAAGACTTGTGAGAGTTTAAAACATGGAAAACAAACCACTTGTGTCATTAATTACAAAGCAGTATCAGATCCATGACTCGCTAGACTTTAACCACACAAAAGAGAAACGATGCGATTACTCTCAAAGGTAGTTTGAGGTCATCTGCTTTTCTGTATTACCAAGCCTCTTCAATCTCTTGTTTAAGCCTCACTCACACAGGAAGCAACAAGCGCCCATGCAAAGTCAATGATCGCGCACGATACGTGCGACCAGAGGCGGATTTTTCTCGTGCAACAAAAACGTGTCAACTGAGCCGAACTTCGACGCGACGCGAGTCGAGCAATTACCAATCAGAGCTTTGCTCAAACCTTTCTGTTTGGAAATCATAAACACCAATTTCATTTATCCACTCACATGAACATGGAAGAGCAGCTCATTATTGCTGTGTCTCAGTATGCTGTGCTTTATGACTGCACACACAAGGATAATATCCTGAAACGTGATGCCTGGGTCCATGTTTCTGAAACAGTCAGCATTTCCAGTGAGTTTATATTTATATAAGTTTATTTAGAGCTACATGAAATGCATATGTGCACTAGCTAGTTAACTTGAGTATGTCTTTGTTAACAGCTAAATTTGAACAATAATCTACATATGACAATATGAGTTAAAATAATCTCAAACAATATATGATAAAAGCTCTCACGGACCTGCTGTAGGCCAGGTGAGTGTGTTGCATGTTGCCTCCTGTGTGAACGAGAATTAAGAATATTCATTTTTTTTTTGCAAATCCACAGAGAGATCCCAGGTGTCTTGCATCTGACTAAACAGTACGTTATGTCTTTTTCAGCCCCCCCAAACAATGACTGAATACATTTTATCAGTCAATACCGACACACGAGGGAATCTGATCCACTGCTTGTATACGATAGATAGGCAATAGTGTTTGTATGAGATGCTGTGTCTTCAATTCAAGTGAAACATAATGCAAAGTGTCAATCTTAAAAGTAGCATAACATCATAACAAGCACCTTGTGAATTCCAGCAGAGCCCCAACACGAGGATGATAGATTACAATCCTTTTCTTCAGCATCAGTGCTGTGTACAGGATGATGGTCTCCATTCCAAACTGAGACACCACATCTGAATTAGACACACAGAGCAAGTCATGTCTCTGACATACCTTTATTCGTTCGCCAAACCGCTTAATCCTACTAGGGTCACAGGGCGGCTGGCTCTTATCTCAGCCGACTCTGGAAAAAGGCAGGGTACACCCTGGACAGCTTGCCAGTCCATCGCAGGACCAACAGACACACACAACCATTCACACTCACACCTAGTGGCAATTTAGAACAGCCAATTCACCTGATGTGCATGTCTTTGGATTGTGGGAGGAAACTGGACTACCTGGAGGAAACCCATGTCTCTGGGGGAAACATGTTAATCCAACCTTATCCAGCCTTTTCCAAGTGAATCAATATGAAGTGACAAACTTATCCACAGGTTTATGTAACACACAAATCTTCTACATTAAAAGGTACCTATGGTGAATTGGTGTTATTAGCTATTTAACATGATCACGTATACCATCCGCAATTTCTTCCGGCATCATCAGTCCATGGCCGTTTTCAAAGTGCGTGCAAGTGTGATGACTCTAGGCATGCTCAGAGATATGTTGCCTTTCTGATTGGCTGTTCCAGCCTGGTAGTGATGAGAACTCATTGGATTGGCTGGTCTGCATCATTGAGCCTTGTAGCGTAACACATTATCGTCCAGTGCTGAGCTGCACAAACAACAAGCGCAGAGATTGTGGAAAACATTTGTTTTTGTTCCTGAACCACAACGACAGGAAAGCCGAGATGGCAAACCATTAGCTGCATAAGCCATTTTGGATCTACCTTCACGCTCATCTCTGGCAGCATTCTCATCCTCAGAGTCACTAGAATGTGACGTTGCACTGTCTCCACAAGAGACAAAACCCTGCCCAACATGACGTCACTTCCGAGAAAAAATACTAGCCTCCATAGTCCGGCCCCCGCTAGTAATCCACGGGATAAAATAAACAGTTTTGTGCTTTTTATGGTCATTTATGATAAAATTACCATCTGTATCACTTTAATGTATTTCATACTCTCAAATTATGCTGTAAATATAACCAATACAGGTGCACTTTAAGAATCTTACAAATACTAAGAGAAACAGTGCAGCTGATAACAATAATAACGTTAGCCATGTGGTGCTATCAAAGTAATACGTGATCATATTTTACCTTTAATGGATCCAGCCAAATAGGCTTTTCTTACATCATAGTCCTTGATGAGGAAGGAGCCGTTCTCATCACTTTGACAGATGCCCTTTGTTAGAACAGCAATGTAGCCTTCCATCATCTTCACTGGACTACCATGCTTCATGTACATCCTGAGGAATGTATATGATGAAGTACTGTGTGATTAATAATTGCTTATAATTCTTGTGTAAATAATATTTAAATTTTTAAAACGATTTTATTAAAACATGCACCTTACCTGCACAGAACACGACTGAATGCAGCATACTTTTCAGGGTTGAAATCCTTCGCTGTAATGACTATAGAAAAATGTGTAACCTGTGGGAAAATAATCCTTAAAGGAACAGTGCAACATTTTTTTTTTTATACCCTATTCTGCAATGACCACATCTGTAGTATAACTATGAATTTTGAGGTTACTTTGCACTTAGAAAAGGAAGAATTCGATTTTTCATTTTATTTCACAATCTTCTCATAATTATGATTTTCCACATCATGATAATGGGATCCTATCTCATAAGTAAGGATTTTCAGTCTCAGCATAATAAGAATAAGGATTGTATATCCCGTCTGGCCTGGGAATGCCTTGGGATCCCCCAGGAGGAGCAAGAGAGTGTTGCTGGGAAGGGGGATGCCTAGGTTTTCCTCCTAGACCTGTTGCCTCTGTGACCTGGCCTCAAATAAGAGGAGGAAAATGAATGGATGGATCGTAATATGAAATATTTTATAATTATGATGAACTTTGACTAAAAAAAAAATCCAATTTTATAATAATGAATTATGACTTGCATTTACAGCACTTAGCAGACACTCTTATCCAGAGTGACTTACAGAAGTGCTTTAAAGTCACTATAAGTGAATATATTCTTATACTGGTTTGTCAGGACACAGACTAAGTATACCATCAGTCAAAAACTCAGTGGATATGTGTTGTGTGCAGGTTTTTTTTTTGTTGTGTGTGAAAAACATCGCGCTAGTCTACAGTACTACAGAAAAGGGTAGGTTTTCAGCCGTCGTTTGAAGATACCCAGCGACTCAGCTGTCCAAACATCCAGAGGAAATTCATTCCACCACCTTGGAGCCAGAACAGAGAAGAGTTTAGATGCATTTTTCACTTGTCCCTTGGTAGAAGGAGGGACCAGTCTAGCAGTGCTGGAAGATCTGAGAGAACGCAGTGCTGTGCGGGGTGTAATAAGTGCTTGGAGGTAAGAGGATGCAGGTCCATTATTGGCTTTGTAGGCAAGCATTAGTGTTTCAAATTTAATGCGAGCAGCTACAGGAAGCCAATGGAGAGATCGTAGCAGTGGAGTGGTGTGGGAAAATTTTGGAAGGCTGAAAACAAGCC
>JAQMYF010000027.1:23849094-23863147 GCA_030014195.1 Neosilurus mollespiculum
TATGTGTGTGTGTTTAAGTGTTCCTCATCGTTGGTATCATTCGATTTCAGTGCACGTAGAAGACATCATCTTTCACATGTTCCAGTATATTCAAAAACTGCGCACAGAGGGACCTCAGGAGTGGGTTTTCCAGGAATGTAAGGTAGGACAGATATCTATCTTTGGCTTTGCCATTTGTTTGAAGGATTGTGCACTCTGCATTGCTTGGATTGTAAAAATACTGGAATATCACTGAGAAAACAAAGTATAGTCAGGCATCACTATGTACTTTCCCCCGTTTCTATTTATTCAAATACTTTCCAGTTATTCCTGTGTGTCACATCATCTGTGCTTTGCTGCATAAGTTATACAGGTGATTCTCTTTATACCTGGTGGTTGGGAGCAGTAAAATGTTCAACGTATAACTATGCTTCTGTGAACACTTGCAAAATATTCCTATATATTGGTCCTTTACTAGGGTTAACAGAACATATGCAGCAAATATAATATAAATATATAATATAATAATAATAATAATAATAATAATAATATTATTATATAATAATAATTATATAATAATATAAAAATAAGATTTTTTTTTTGCATATACTCTAAAAACATAGGAATACCAAAAACAACCCCAAAAATTATGTCCATTGAATGAATCAATCTCTCTGTGACTTCCAGTCAGCTTCTGCCATTCTGATTACAACACAAGTAATAAGGGGCATGGTGTATGCAGCATGAGCACTTGGAGAGCGCAAACTTCTGCCAAGTCCATCAATCCCCTTAATGAACCAAAATGTTAGCAGTCGTCTTATCAAAGTGTTAAGGGATACTTTAAAAAATTCTTGTATCAAGAATGTAATCCAGGTCATCTCCAAAATATTTGTTGTTTAAAGTCCCACCTCTGGTAGAAATTTCACATGAATCCCCTCGTAACTTTTTGCATAATGCTGCTAACAAACACACAAAAAGAGGGTAAAACATTACCTCCTTAGCAGAGGTCAAAATATACCTGTTATATTTATCGTGCTGAACATTTGTACCTTTTATTTCTAGGTTTTATTCAACCCATCAAGTAGAATAACTCGGCAAATAAGGTTAAAGTAAAGGGGTGTACTGCAAATAACTAAATGTCTCTTAAATACCTTGATGTGTTCAATGTATTTCTTTCTGCACAGGATTTGAACACTGTGGCCTTCAGATTCAAGGATAAAGAACGCCCACGTGGATACACATCTAAAGTAGCTGGACTTTTGCACGTAGGTTCTCTTTTCAGTTTTTAAGCTTTTCAAGTTCGTCAAATCATTAATATTATATATAATATATGACCTATTTAGCTACTGATGTTGCTTTATTCACTACCTACTGTTTTTTCCATTGTTCACACCAGTGGGATTACCATACATCTATTTAGTTGGATAACAGATGTTTTACTAACATGCTAGCTTGTCGCTTTTCCCTTGCTTACTGTAAACTGTCCCTCATTAACAGCTTAAAATCATGACCTCATTCCCATGTGACTAAAAATTTTAAGTGGAGTGTACATATATGTTTAGTTTTCCTATGTCTTTCCAAAACAGCTCATCATGAACTCCAGAATACCTCTGACTGAACAGTCAAACGGTTAAAGAGAAACAAGCAGTAGCTGGCTAGTTTCCAGTAAAAACATAAATATGGCGTTAGTGTATGGAGTTTATTTTAATTCAGAGAACCAAGCTGTAACATTTTCTGGTTTAGGTAACACTTTTGTAGGGCCCATTTTCGGTCGTCAACCTAATTAAATGTATATCAATATCTAGTGATCACAATTACTGGCTATATCACTGATTCTTAGCAGAAATTAAATTGAAAAAAACATTTTTTTGAGGAAAAATGACTGGTTAACCATTTTATCAACAAATCAAAAGTATTCCTGCTACTAAAACTCAGATTCTGCTAGGAGATCAACGCAAATTTCATGGTTGTTGGAGACTACAGTGATGAGCTGGTCATATAATTTGATGTAGGGATCAAATTTGATGGTATTACTTCCTTGTGATTAACATTTTGGTGAAGTCGCTGGTGTAATTTGTAAGTAAGCAGAATATTTTCACTTATTAGTAGCCTCCTCAGTCACATCAGCTGAAAGCTGAGGACAGTGTAACAACGTACCCATCCTGTTCACTTCATTTGGGATCATTTCACTTGTCATTACTACACGTTATTGACTCTCATTGACTTTGCTCAGTTGCTCATTGCCACATTACTGTGAGTTGCTTCCTGTGTGTATGCCCCTTCAGTCTAAATTATCCATTATAACTGGTTTAAAAGTTTAAAACAGTTAAAAAAAAAAAATAATAATAATAATTATTTTAAACTTGGCCGAATCATATCATGTGACCTTTGTTTGGGGGCCATGTCTTTATTGTCTGCTTAACTGTTAGGGTAGCAGGCTCCAAAAATGTATTTAATGTGAATTAATGTAATTCAGAAGTGGTTCTGTCTATGGCTGAAATTTTGGCTCCAGCTTCCTTGTAACCCTGACAGATAAGCAATATAGAGAGTGTATGATTAATATTTACATTTCTTTTAGTATTATCCATTGGAGGAGGTACTTGCTGCAGAGTACATGCTGGAGGACTTCAGACCAGACCTTATAGAGATGGTGCTGGATAAGCTGAGACCAGAGAATGTCAGGTGAGCCAGGGGTGTACAGTATATATTCATGAAAACATTTGCGAATCTGTTACCCTCAGCTCTTCTTGTGGAAGCAAAGCTGATGCACTTTCTGAAAGAAAGTAAGAAGGTAAGATTTGATTTCTTGGGCACAATACATGGCCTGAAAAGTAGGTCAAGCAAAATTGCTTCTGGCTCTTGGAGAGTGATTTGGTTTGCCCAGGCACTGGACGAATGCCTTCTTGCCTTACTTCAAAGCAGCATCTTTAAGTTTGAACTCTTTCATTTTGAATATCAGTTAACTGTTTTTCTTCTTGCCATTCTGCTCAGGGGCAAAACAATGCTGTGTCTGGTTATTGCCTTGAATTTGCTACTGTGTATGTGTTTTGAAAAGGAAACTTTTTTTTTTTTTTATCAAATGTTTGTGACATGGAGGGGCCTTGTGAGTTCTGAAGTTTCAAAACTGAGCTGTTCCATAGTGAGAATCAAAAAATGGCTTTTTTTGGCTGGATCTCAGGGAATTTCTTTTAATTGTCAGTTATTCATACAATTTTTGTATATTTTCTCAGTCTAAACTGAAATGTTTCCCAGCTATGAAAGATTCATGTTACATGTTATTTTGTTATAATGTTCATGTTATTTAATCTGAAATGGCTACTCAGAGGTCTTAAAATTTTAATAACATTCACTCCAGGTAATGCTTGTGTACAGTACTCTTACAGATCCTACAGGTGAAACTCGAAAAATTAGACTATCATGCAAAAGTTCATTTATTTCAGTAATTCAACATAAAAGGTGAAACTAATATATTGTATAGACTCATTACATGCAAAGTGAAATATTTCAAGCCTTTATTTGTTATAATTTTAATGATTTTGGCTTACAGCTTATAAAAATCCAAAATATCAGAAAATTAGAATATTGTTAAAAGGTTCAATATTGTAGGCTCAAAGTGTCACACTCGAATCAGCTAATTAATCCAAAACACCCACAAAGGGTTCCTGAGCCTTTAAATGGTCTCTCAGTCTGGTTCAGTAGAATTCACAATCATGGGGAAGACTGCTGACCTGACAGTTGTGCCGAAAACTATCATTGACCCCCTCCACAAGGATGGAAAGCCTCAAAAGGTAATTGCAAAAGAAGTTGGAGGTTCTTTAAGTGCTGTATCAAAGCACATTAATAGAAAGTTAAGTGAAAGGGAAAAGTGTGGAAGAAAAAGCAGCAGGGATGAGCCTGGAGAGGATTGTCAGGAAAAGGCCATTCAAAAGTGTGGTGGAGCTTTTGGACATGGGCTTCAAATGTCGTTTTCCTCTTTTCAAAGTGCTCCTAAACATCAAATATCAGAAGTGTCTTACCTGGGCTAAAGAAAAAAATAACTGGTCTGTTGCTCAGTGGTCCAAAGCATCTCATTTGTAAACCAAGGTACCAGAATCTGGAGGAAGAATGGAGAGGCACACAATCCAAGATGCTTGAAGTCCAGTGTGAAGTTTCCACAGTCTGTGTTGATTTGGGGAGCCATGTCATCTGCTGGTGTTGGTCCAGTGTGCTTTAATAAGTCCAGAGTCAACGGAGCCGTCTACCAGGACATTTTATAGCACTTCATGCTTCCTTCAGCAGACAAGCTTTATGGAGAGGCTGACTTCATTTTCTTCCCACACTGCCAAAAGTACCAAAACCTGGTTCAATGACCGTGGGATTACTGTGCTGGATTGGCAGGAAACTCGCCTGACCTGAACCCCATAGAGAATCTTTGTGGCACTGCCAAGAGAAAGATGAGAGACACAAGACCGAACAATGCAGAAGATCTGAAGGCTGCTATTAAAGCATCCTGGTCTTCCATAACACCTCAGCAGTGCCACATGCTGATAGCATCCATGCCATGCCGCACTGAGGCAGTAATTCATGCAAAAGGGGCCCAAACCAAGTACTGAGTGCATATGCATGATTATATATTTCAGAAGGCTAACATTTCTGTATTTAAAATCCTATTTTTATCGATTTCATGTAGTAATTTTCTGATATTTTGAATTTGGGGTGTTCATAACCTGTAAGCCATAATCATCAAAATTATAACAAATAAAGGCTTAAAATATTCCACTTTGCATGTAATGAGTCTATATAATATATCATTTTTGAAGTTGAATTGCTGAACTAAATGAACTTTTGCACAATATTTTAATTTTTCGAGTTTCACCTATACACTCCATCTATCTGCAGTCATGTAAATTTAGTTTAATTGTCCCTTTTAGGGTTATGATGGAAATATAGTGTCATGCAGTTCTGCTTATGAAAAAGCAAGACTGTCTGGAAATCTACTTGTATGTGTAAATGACTCGTCCAGGCTTCTGGATTGGTATAGCAGCCATGTTTATTAAAAGACCACCTTGGTGATCATGGTTCCTTATGCCAAGTTCCAAGTCTTGTGAAAATTATACTGGTTGAAATCCATGTTAGAGTTACAGGGAGTCAGGTTGCTTATTGGTAGTTCATAACCACTGGCATTGTAAACATGATGATAAGATTGTCTTTTATGTTTTCCTCGAGAGAAGGTTTTGGGCTTGTCTTCATTATATTTGGATTCACATAGTCTCTGCCACTGACTATTCTGGGCTCTGTTATGCAAATGATTGATTTTGGTGACTCAGAATAGCAGGTCATTGTTCTGAAAGTCCTCCATCGATCAGAGAAGTACCAATTGCCCTGGTGCATTTCTATCCAGATACAAAGCATCGATCCCTGTCTTCTTACTCCAGGTTGAAAGTTCACTAGAAATCCAAGCTTCCCATATGTAATGCAATAATCCTGATTTTGTGAGCCACTTACTATAGACCAGATTTGCTAAAAGCAGAATTCTGCAGCTTGGCTTCCCCAGGGGGGGTGGCTGTGACAGATGGGAAGTGTCAGTGTCTGTAAACCGAGAGTGGTCTGATTGTAGCCCAGGTATTTATATTTGTCTATTCCTGTTCCTCTTCAGGGTCGCTGTGGTCTCCAAGTCATTTGAAGGACATACTGACAAGACAGAAGAGTGGTACGGGACACAGTACAAGCAGGAATCTATATCTGATGAGGTCATTAAGGTAAGATACTCTTCTACTGGATTGCAACTGGGCTAGTTGTACTAAAGTAAACAGGGTTAAATAAACTGGTTAATTTATTTTGAAAATTGTCTCTGTAAATTACCAACCAACTCCAGAGAAATATTCAACACTTTTACTACTGTTATGTACAGCTGGATGCTATAAGTATAAGCCCTGGCAAAAAAATTATTTCCCCAATCACCCCACATTTGAGTTTATTCACCCTGGTTTTTTTTTTTTTTTTTTTTTTAATTATTATGAAATTATTGCCTCTTCATTTAACCCATCCCAAGTGAGCACACACATTCGGAGCAGTGGGCTGCCACACACATTGGGGGTGCCAGGAGAGCAGGTGGAGGTAGGTGCCTTGCTCAAGGGCACTTCAGCCAGGAAGGTGCAAACACCCCACCCCCAATCTGCATTTCTAAAATAGTAATGCTAGTCTAAAATTGGAAATTGCAGTTAAGAGTGCTTTTACATACCTTAAAGTGAAATGAAACACAAGTAATCCAAACTCTACTGTTACACTGAAAATATGTATATTTTCATCATCAGGTGGTTTTTACTTATTTTCGAAGTTGCGATTTGCTAAAATTTGTTTGATATTTTGCAGTAGCCTATTTGAAAAGGCCACTGTTTAGAGTCTGTTTCACTCCCTAATGAGTGCACAAGATTGTGAGAACGTAGGACATGGGTTCCTTAGTTGCAGTAACGCAGGATAACGGTAATAATTACAATATACATATATTAAACCGACAAATCAGATACAAACTATTGAACTTCTGAATAAAATAAAACTGGGCAAATAATACTACATTACATTTACATATATCAGACAAACATCTGCTCATTTGCATGAATGAAAAAAGAATCAATGATTTCTAACGGGAGCTCTTCCGTGTTTATCTGTTCCTTTTCGCAGTACAGTGGCACCCCCTGTGTGCTGCATTATTACCTGTGTTTATATTTTACACGAAAAAGGTTCATTAAGCATGGGGCTCTTTGACAGGAGGAGACATAAACTCCATGCAAGTTTTTATTAAGTTTGGGTTTAATACCAATTTCTCAAGTTGTTGGACTTGACTAATTGCAGAGAAACATGGTCCCCTGAAACAATGAAAATGGATTCTAAATCCAGTGTGGCAAAAAGTTATTTTGTATATAGCAGTCAGCTGTGTAAATTAATAGAGAGGTTATAAAAGATTACCATACAAGTAGATCAGTGGAGATGTCAGTGTCCAGATTTAAAACCTGAAGCGATATATTTTGAAAATACAAAATGCACAAGGTAACACAAAAAAGAAAAAATGTAGTGGAAACAGGAGTAAATATTTGTGACAAAAGATTTTATAAAAGCCAACTGAAAATGAGCGGTGAAAAATTTCTAGTAGATTCCTTTTTGACAAGTCTTGATTTTTGCAAAACTCATCCGTCAACTGTCACCACCAGTCTGAGGGAGAATATTGTTTTTCATTAGTGAAGTACATGAGTCAGATAGTTCTGGCCCCAGGAGAAGCAACAAGGTATTAAATGGGGTGTATCTCCCCCCTCTCCCATGTTGTTATTCCATATCTCCTCCCTATCATTCTTTTAAAAAAAAGCTGTAATTGTTAATTTGTTTGGGGTTATGTTTCACAAAGCTAAAGGGTATCAAAGGAAAAACTGCTTTGTGTCATATCTGTGTTGTGAGTTAAAAAAAACAAAAACAGGATCTGGGGTGATTTAGATAATTTTATCATGTTTTGACTTGTGGGTAGGGATCAAATTTAGAAAGTGTACCGTCAGGTCTATTTTCCAAACCTGTTTATGAAAAATTGATTTTGCAGCAGCAGTAGAGTCAAGATTGTGACTGTTTAGTGGCCATCTAGGAATGGATTTTGAAACCTTTTGTAATAATTCACTTTTCCTGTTGTCTGTATATCTTGATTTAATCGTGTTTGGTGACACCTCTTCTTGTTGTGGACTTTAAGCCAGTTATCATCATTGGTTTTTATTGTTCTGAAACAGAACTGGCAAAATGCTGACCTTAATGGCAAGTTCAAACTACCTATGAAGAATGAGTTCATCCCCACCAACTTTGAAATTTACCCTCTTGAGAAGGACTCTCCATCCTACCCCACTTTGATCAAGGTGTGTTTTTAGTGCTGCTTTTTACCCTGCTTTCCAAATCTATTTAATTTCTGTGACTGATGGTTCCACACTCCTCACTTCCATTTAAATTCTGTCTATATGTTTATAGTACTACAGAAAGAGGTGTGTGTGTGTGTGTGTGTGTGTGTGTGTGTGTGTGTGTGTGTGTGTGTGTGTGTGTGTGTGTGTGTGTGTGTGTGCTTTTTCTCTGTCTAGAGTACAATTTGAACTGAAAATGCCTTGTGTTTCCATAGGATACTGCAATGAGTAAGGTATGGTTCAAGCAGGATGATAAATTCTTCCTACCCAAGGCCTGTTTAAACTTTGAATTCTTTAGGTAAGTTTTTATGGCTCACTCTCAGGGTTTTGAGGCTTCACAGATAACTAATTTTCTTTCCAGCCTCAGTGTCCTTGTGCTGGTCCATCTGGAGGTGCTGGTTGGCAATTTGCGACTTGATATATATTTGATGTGGTGTTGTATTTTCTATCATTTCTGAAGGGGAGACAGCTGTGTATTTTGCAATTTAATGGTTATCACCCTATTTACCAAGTGTGTCTGATGGAGGGGGTGGAAACTGCCCTGGGCCTCTGTGGCCTTACTGAGTACTTACTAAGTTTTGCATTGTAAAATCTTTAATAATGCCTTTGTAATTCGCATTCAGTCCTCAGGATGTAATCCTTTTTGTATGTTTATTATTGAATTTAAATGCACTTGCTGTATTTTAATATTTTTTCTTTACCACTCTTTTTCTTATCAACCCTTTCCATCTACTGCGCAGCTCATTTGCCCAGGTGTTGCCACATTGCTGCAAACCAACAGTAAAATATGATTGTTTAAATGCAGATTCAGTTCCTTTAGTACAAGAGTGTATAGTTAAAGCGCATGCCCTAAGATGCAAACGTATGTTTGGCTTGATCACTGCTGTTGTCTTCACAGCCCTTTTGCATATGTGGACCCGTTACACTGTAACATGGCCTATTTGTACCTCGAGCTTCTTAAGGATTCCCTCAATGAGTATGCATATGCAGCTGAGCTAGCTGGCTTGAACTATGACCTTCAAAATACCATCTATGGGATGTATGTAAGTATCAGAATACCCTCGTTGCTCTCATTTCGCATCCCACCCCATGACCATCATACCACCATTATATTATCCAGCTGTGCCACACAATCTGCCCCTTCTCTCCTCCCACAAAGTACTGTTGAGAAGGCCAGATGGAAGTTTTAGAAAATTAATGAAGCTGGTTAGGGTCAGCATTTGTGTTTCCGGCCATAATTTTAGTGTGGTGAGTTCAAGATCTGCTTTAAGTGATAGGGTTTGTATTTTATAGAATGCTGTTTGGTGGTTAAATCAGATTACATAAATTGATGTTTTATTTTGCTATACTGTATTAATCCCGTAAGGGAAATTATTGCCTCTGCATTTAACCCATCCAAACTGAACACACACACACACACACACACACACACACACACACACACTCGGAGCAGTGGGTTGCCACACACATTGGGGCGCCAGTTTGGGGGTTAGGTGCATTACTCACGGGCACTTCAGCCATGAATGTGGAGGAAGGGAAGGTGTAGCTCACTCCCCCACCACCACACATTTTTTCCTGATCTTTCCAAAGCCGCTTCTCTAACCATTAGGCTAAGGCTTCAGCACTGTTTAGAGGTCACGTTTATCCATCTAAAAAAAAGGATTCTTTCTTAGTACTGCTAACAAAAAGCTGATCACTTTTAACCAATTAACTAGTGTGTGTCAAAGCAAGCCGTCTTGGGCAATTTTACATTTAACAAACAGTTAATTAATTATTAACTGGTTTAACAAAGCAGTTTATCAAGGCTTTGGCTACTGTTAAAAATCTGAAATTCGAATTGCAAGCTATATACAGATAGCAAGTTTGCTAGCTATCTGGAAAGCTACAAGGACATGGGGGCTTTTCCAAAGTGCATTTTATGTTCATACACACTTCAGCTCAGGAAGTGTTTAGTAATTACCTTATCAGTTATGGGCAGTGGTGGCTCAGTGGTTAAGGCTCCGTGTTACTGATCCAAAGGTTGGGGGTTCAGTCCACAGCACCACTATGCTACCACTGTTGGGCCTTTGAGCAAGGCCCTTAGCCCTCAATGACTGCATTGTATAAAAATGATAAATGTAAGTCACTCTGGATAAGTGTGTCTCCCAAATGCCTTAAATGCAAATGCATAGTTGAATCTTGTGCATTTGTAGAATGGAAAACATTGAAATCCTGAATATCGAAGTACTCAGGGACCAGTGTTTGGAACCTGTGGGTTAGATGGTTGTATCTGCATTAGCCCATGTTGGCTCTGCCACTGTTGAGGCTGCATATCCATACTCTTAGAGATCCTTCTGCCTCTTGTTTTTCCTGTTCTTTTTGTCTGTTGTTCATGTCTTTTAGTTTCAACAGCTTTATCACCATTTCCCAACAGTCATGTCTTTTTTTTTTTTTTTTTTTTTTTTTCCTTTTTTCTTTCTTTGTTAGTCGCTACCTATATGCAGATCCCATGCACTGCAACATGACATACCTGTTTCTCAGGTTGTTGAAGGATGATTTAAAAGAGTATGCATATGCAGGTCGACTGGCAGGGCTGAACTATGGCATAGCCTCAGGAATGAATGCCATCCTTGTAAGTATGGCACGTCAACTAACCCATGTGTGGCAAAGCAAAGGTGTAGGGATGCTTGAAGCTTGGTAGTGTGCAAAAGTTTTAATCCAAATCCTTTGCTTTTGTGTTTGTCCGACCGTCAAAGGCAAGTTGTAAAACTCTAACCAACTGTGCAAGCTGAGTGGACATGTCCACCCCCGCTTAATGATGACGGCTCCTCTGCATACAAGCTTCTGTTCCACCTTATGTGACCTTGTATTATAGTTTGACACAGTGATGTATAGCGTCCTTGATTAAAGATGACTTGCAGGGACGGATTTTTTTTTTGTTGTTGTTGTTGCGTTACTCATTTTCTAAAACACACCCAGCGGTACAACCTCGCCAGCCAGAGGAGGATCGTTTACTTAATGAATATCATCTGCTGATTGGAGTCTTGCCACATTCACTGCCATTTTGTTGTTTTTTACTCCATTAGACATCTGGTAGTTCTTAAGAGTAGTGGAGAATTAGGCTTTAAAGCATGGTATTAATGGCTGTACGATGGCCTTTAATACATTTGCTGATGTGATCTATGACCGGCTAGATGTGGCGTGAGTCCATATTTTAAATGTAGTGGTTTTTAGGTATACACTTGTTAATATTCTGGGTTTTTGTTGTATGCTGTTCTCATTTACTGACACATTGGACTGTGGGTTTTCTCCCACAGTCCAAAGACATGTACTTTAGGCTAATTGGATATTCTTGATTGCCTCTAGGCGTGAGTGTATATGGTTGTGTGTGTGTGTTGGCCCTGTGAGGGGCTGGCAAGCTGTTCAGGGTGTACCCCGCCTTTGCCTTGTGTCGGCTGAGATAGGCACCAGTCGCCCCAGTAGAAGGATTAAGCAGTTTGGCAAATGAGATGAGATGTCTGTAGGGCACTTTTGGCTAATCAGAGTATGATAGTTTGGTTGTAAAATTTCACCGTCTACATCTGGAGTTTTGCTTTGGTGTGTGTATATATATTTGGTAATAAGATTACTATAAATTTGATATTAATATTTGAACTTCATGCTGTGTGGCTAGATAAAAATCATTATCTGCTTTATCAGGAGTGCTGGTACTAATACACTCATTGGCCACTTACCCTCTGCCTGTACCGTTTATTATAATTGATTCATAGTTCATAATATACCTACAATAATTCCAACGGCCGCTCATTGGTAGCAGCAAACTGAATAGGAGCAGCAAGTCCCAGATGAAGTGCTTCAAAAATGTTTATATGAAATGTTATGTCAGGGGGAAAGAACTGTGGTCTTTTTGACTTTGATGCTGGTATCCGACATGTTGGTTTGAGTGTTTCATAAGCTTCTGTCGGATTTCCTGAGATTTTTTTTTAAAAGAGTCCCTCAAGTGATTGTAGAATGATGAAGAAAAACAGATGAATATTTAGATGGTAGTAGTTCTGCAAGTGCCTTTTTAATGAGAGGTCAGAGTAAGACAGGCTCAGGTTGTCAGGATACTGGTTCATGCAGTGGTAAGAGACCAGGTGATTATTTTTCAAGTCTTCATCCTTCCAGTTTTGGAAAGCCTGTACCCTGTTTTGACTGACCGTAATGGAACATGAGTCTGGTGTTCTGTCAACATGTAGTGTTTCCTGAGATGCTTTTCTGCTCACCATTGTTGTAAAGCATGGTTGATTTTACCAAAGCATTCCTGTCAGCTTGAAAAAGTAAGAGAATTGTTCTCTGACCTCTCTGAAGAATGCTTTTCCACCCACAGCCTTCCACCCAGGCTCTTTTTGTTGACTACTGGAAAAACATGGCAGCACTCCAGATTTTCTGTTTTGATACGCCATTTTGAAAAAGGCAACTGGGCTTTCTCTTGAATCAGGTTCAGCCGTATAAAAATCGGCTGTGATCAGATCACGGCTTTTCATTGGAATTGACTGCGTTCATGAAACTGTTGCTGAGTTGTTTGTCGTTTCTTACATTGATTTTACCTTTGATTAATACGGTCAGCTGTGTTCTCTGTACCATTTGTGCTCATGGTGGCTCACTGGTTTGTTGTCATCCTTGTAGAAATTGTAGAACAGCCTGTTCCAGTGGGGTACATCCTTGATTAACTAACACACTAACTTTACATCTGGAACTGCTCATGCAGACCACATTAATATAATTACAACACTATTTAGGTGTTATAAATATAATTATTCAGTGCCAGGTGGCAGCTTCAGTGTATCGAATTGATGCTAAGTGTGATCTCATGTTACATTTTAGTAAACACTTTTAAAGGTTATTAATTTGCTGAGGAAGGGATTTAGGTGGGACAGTCTTGTGCAGGTGAAGAGAGAATGAGGTGAAGAGTGCCGGCTAACCCTGACTTTGTGCCATCTGGATGTGTTACTTTGTGCTTTGCATGCATTTTTTAAAAAACGGCCTTGAATATTCATTCCCTAGGTACTGGCATTGTGTTCATAATTATAAGCGCGTCCCCTCTTCAGCAGTTACTGGAGGCTAGTTCAGTTCATTCTCAGTTCTTAGCAGTGTGTGTGGGAGCAAGAGGGAGCGGGAGCGGGAGCGCATCTCTTGGGGTTCTCTATGTAACGTCCGGTTGACATTTTGCTAATAAAATGTTTGTTTTCTGGACCGTGTGACAGACTGGGGTTTAGGGGGTGTTGGTCGTCACAGCTAGTTTCACGTTTGCAGTGTTCATCCTGCAGTGATATGCTGAGCAGTGCTTTCTATACTTTCCCCTGCACATGTATGTACATTCCCACACTGTACTTGGGCATAAAGGATTTTTGTGCTAACATTCTGTCTCTCTGCTACAGCTTTCAGTAAAGGGCTACAATGATAAGCAGCACATCCTGCTGAAAAAGATCATTGAGAAAATGGCCACGTTTGAGATTGACGAGAAACGATTTGACATCATCAAGGAAGCGGTAAGCAGAGTGTTTGTAAAAAAATTACAGTTAAAAGGATCACTGACTATACAAAACTTTGGCTCACATTTCAGGGGTTTTTCCTGCCTCTTGTAATGTTAAATCTCACAATCTGTATCCTAAATGTGGCTGTTTGTATGTTAAATTGTTTTATTTTCCAGAAATACCACCATGGTTTTATGAACTGTATATATGTAATTGTATTGTATGAACGAGTGTTGTAACAGTTTAGGCTTTACAGGATCTTATTTGGTTTGTTTGCAGTATATGAGGTCTCTGAATAATTTCCGGGCAGAGCAGCCGCACCAGCATGCCATGTACTACCTGAGGCTGCTCATGACGGAGGTGGCTTGGACCAAAGATGAGCTTAAAGAAGCACTGGACGGTGAGTTAAATTCAAGCACACACACCCACATATTTGCATAAGTATTCTGCTGAGGAGGAATAATTATGAACAGTGAGAGAGCGAAATTAGCATTTGGAATTTATTTACATAACTGTAATTAAACCTAACCCTAATTATGGTTCATTATGTGACTAATTAGGTTTTCTTGTTGCATCTTGTTTTTCTGGATATTTCAGGGTTCGAAAATGTGTGTGTGTGTGTATATATGTGTGTGTGTGTGTGTGTGTGTGTGTGTGTGTGTGTGTGTGTGT
>JAQMYF010000027.1:23863160-23886733 GCA_030014195.1 Neosilurus mollespiculum
TGTGTGTGTGTGTGTGTGTGTGTGTGTGTGTGTGTATATATATATATATATATATATATATATACACACACACACACTTGCTGTTGCAATTTGCCATTTTGGAGCCAGATGTTTCAAGCATCATTGATTATCTCTCTTACTTTCCCCTGTTTCCTTTGCTAAGGACTGTCAGGATGTCAGTCTTTCTTTTCAGTCTTTTGCCCATTTGATTTTAATTCGGCTAGAAATTTATATGTACTCTAATTACATATATATATTTTTTTTTTCATTTTCTTCACTGATTATATGAGCTCTTCCTGTCTCTTGTTGATTGCTCATCTTACACTACTCTGGTCACTCAGCTTTATCTGAATCTGGGTTAGACGTGAATTTAGAGTGACCATTCTATACCGTGTGTGTGTCTGTCTGTGCACGCTGTTGTAAATTATTGTATGCATTTTGTGTGCATGTGCATAATGACACCGTTTTGCTGCTTTGCGTAGAGAATGTCTGAGAATGGCTCACAGATTGATTGCATGTGTCTGAATCTATTTCAGATGTCACTCTTACCCGCCTCAAGGCCTTTATACCTCAGCTGTTGTCACGGTTACACATTGAAGCCCTGCTGCATGGCAACATCACCAAACAGGTTGGTTTAAACCTATGAAGGGTTCACGTGTATGAGAGGAAGTCTGAAGAACCAGGCAGGGTTTTACTGCAGTGCAGGAGTACACCTGACAGATGATGGAGATAGACAGGCGCTGACCCCTGGTCCACATGAATAAATAAGTATTGAGCTGTATTGCTGAAAGGCTCTGTCCTCTAACATGAGTTCCCCAGTAGGCAAAACCCTGATGTAAGTGAAGAACTAACTCCTAAGTGGCTGATTGTGAATCAAATTTGATACCATGGCAGTATACGTAAAGACTGTACTTTTATTTATAAACTAATTCAGAAAGTGAAAGACAGGAGCCAAGCTTGAGCTCATGCTTAAAATACCAATCAACCGGAAGCTTTTAGCTAAAGAAACCGCTCTGGCTAAGATTACTGGTGAATAACCATGATTTATTATCACCCTAGTTATGAAATATGGCTTGAATGGTTGTCCTGTGTCCGGCAGGTGTCCACCACAGGAAACCACTGAATCGATGCTAATTGGCGGTTGTGTATCGCTGACTTGCATGATGATGGGCAGCAATTTAAAAAAAGCAGACTTATTACTAATAATGAAATTAAAACACAGAAAATAGAGGCTTATACCCCACAGCTCAGACTCTCCCAGAATGAAAAACACATAGTCTAACTCGTGTAGGCAGACAGACTTGTAGGTAAATAAATATTTGTGGAGTAATCACCGAAATCAGAAGCTTGACAGAGGTCAACTGTTAAAAGGAAAGGTACTGAAAAGCAAACCCAGGCCCGGACAGCTATCAATAGAGACGTCTATCGGAAATTTTGCTTGTAGGCAGCGCCTAAATCTATATATTATGGTATATTTTGAGATATTTGGCTGCTGTTGTGTAAATCACTGTATGTGATATAATATTAACATAAATCACTTTGTGGTTTTAGGGATCTGCGATCATTCATCCAGTCAGAGCATTAGTGAGAGCAGGCACTAGTAGGGTCCTAGTTGTAGGTCTGTGTTCCTATTTGTCTTATTGGGCTAAAGCTCAGGGCTCTCTGCAGGCCAGTAGAGTTTCTTCATTCCAAGCTTGGGAAACAATGCCTTTATGGACTTTACTTTATGCTGTATAATGTTTGGTCTCCTTAATTTCATTAAAGGGAAAGTGCAAATTGAAAATTGTTGCAGCATATAGAGGCATCCTACACAGTTCTATCCCTCCAATTCTGTGGCAAAGGTCCGGGAAAGGACAGAATACAGATGTGGTAGTCAGACGTCCACAAACTTTTGGCCATGTGGTGTATAACTAATGTGAGATGGTTTGCCAGCAGATAGCCAGGCATATAGCATTTATAGAGTAATAGGGGTGTGTTTATAATTTTAATGGTTCTTTATAATTGTTAATTCTATCGAAATTGAGAAGGGTGAGGTTTATAGAAAATGCACATCTGAAATAGTATGCATGTAGGTTACAGATTTTTAGATTCTGTACTGCTTTGGATATTTGTATGAAACAGATGGGTAATCGTATAGGCTGATTTTGTTAGAGGCCAGTAATTTGATCTGTTACTATATATGGCTGCATTTGAATGTTCAGTAGCTTTTGAGCAGCTAGTGAATAATTTTCTCCATCTGTGCCTGTTTCTGCAGTCTGCGCTCAATATGATGCAGATGCTGGAGGACACGCTGATTGAGCATGCTCATACCAAGCCCCTCCTCCCAAGCCAGCTGATTCGCTACAGGGAGGTGCAGGTGCCTGATGGTAAGTGCTAGAAACATGTATTTTTCCACGCACATCTCACACACACACACACACACACACACTCTTTATATAACTTCACAGCAGGGGCCACACACACACACACACACAAAAACCCTCTCTCAAATTTCTAGCATTACTAGCTAATACTGGTGTAACGTATCCTGCAGCTGAGTCACCCCCATCAGAGAAGTGAATGTTTTACAATCCAAAGTCAACAACAACTGGACCACACACATTTCTTTTTCTTTAGCACACACACTCCAAGCGGCCCATTTTTTGTTTCAAGAGAAAACCATTGTGTAGTAGTGATTGTCAGACAGCCCTACTAGCACTGACAGCCATGCTACCCTCTCTGTGAACACTGGACATTCCTGTAGTCCAGGGGTTTCAAACTCATTTTCACTGAGGGCCACATCACAAAATTTCTAGGCCACCAAGGGCGGAATAATCACTGAACATCCATTTCAAAAAGAGCATGAAGTGAAATCTACATGGCAAAAGATTACTTTAGGTATTTGTTCTCTTTTCCTTTTTACACTTTCCTTTTCTGACAACACGATATTTCTTGACTCATGAATGACTAGCTGATTATTGAAATAGGCTGCTGTCCCCTAGTGGAAGGATGATGAATTAGGTTTCATGGTAACGGTCGATGCAAAGAACGTATGATAATCATATTCTTTAAAATCTCTTACTGGCCACATAAAATGGATTTGGCCCACGGACCTTGAGTTTGACACCTGTGCTGTAGACACGTTCTGCTTTTGTTCTTTAATGCTGCATGTCTGATCCACAGAATTGGAACCAGCTTGCTGTTACGTCCATTCATACGTACCCGTGCAGGCGTCAGCACTGACACTCTTATTCTCTTATTTTACAAATGCATGTTTCTGTAATCTGAAATTTTTTTGAAGCTCCACTTTTAGGTAGAGCCTAAATATTTATGTTTTGCCTCCACACCAGCAGTATCCAGGGCCAGAGGTATTATGTTTTTCAGGTTGTTCATATGTACATCCAGGCCATTCTTGTGCACACGATATCCCAAACACTTTGAAGGATTTTTTTTAAACTTTGCACAAATGCTCTCCTTGGCCCAAGGATTAGATTTTGGAGGTAAAAGTTCAAAATAACTGTGGCCTCATGTTGGAAATTCTTGTGAATGTGATATCTTGAGATTGAGACATTTTGACCTACATACCATTGAATAGATTTGTAATCCTAAGTTTCATTCAAACATGTTTCTAAATTTAAAAGAAAAATGACATCTTCCAGTCATACTACCACTGACAATCACCCCAGCATTGCTTCATCACCCAGCGCTTTGTACACTGCGCAGGAGCATATTACAACCAGCTGGTAGTTGTGGTTGATGAACCTGTCATTATTAAAGGTTGCTTGTTGTATTGTCTTAAATTGTTTCAGCTTGATTTGAAATGTGTACGAAAGGGTCCATGATTTGTGTGTCTGTTCTGTATTTTTGTATGTGTGTTCGTGCTTGTCATGACTCCTTGTCTAAGTCCAGTTCTCTGTGGTTATCAGGTGGCTGGTATGTGTACCAGCAGAGGAATGAGGTCCATAATAACTGTGGTATAGAGATTTACTACCAGACAGACATGCAGACCACACATGACAACATGCTGTTGGAACTCTTCTGTCAGATCATCCATGAACCCTGCTTTAATACCCTACGCACCAAGGAGCAGCTGGGTACGTTGCACACCTGACACCTGCGTAGATTGGGATACAATGTCACTGTATAGATAGCCGGTTGTATTATTCGTGTATTTGGCAACAATATCCTTTTTAAGTCCTTTTAAACATTTAATACCATGTGCTGCTTATATTCAGTTGTCTCTCTGTTCCATCAGGTTACATTGTGTTCAGTGGTCCACGTAGGGCGAACGGTGTGCAAGGACTTCGTTTCATTATCCAGTCTGAGAAAGCCCCTCACTACCTCGAGTCACGAGTGGAAGCCTTTCTCAAGACCATGGAGAAGTATGTGGAGGACATGAGCGACGAAGCCTTCCACAAACACATCCAGGCCCTGGCGATCCGCCGCCTTGACAAGCCCAAGAAGCTGGCAGCTGAGTGCGCCAAATACTGGGGCGAGATCATATACCAGCAGTACAATTTCGACAGGGGTGAGTCCCACACACTCGACTCTACTGTGTTTAACTAGAAAAAACTACCACTGGGTAATTTGGGTTGCTATAAGATATAAAAGCAAGCGCTAATGAACTTCTCCCGAAGGACTCCCGCAGCTTTAACATGACGTTAACTCTCCCACACAGATAATATTGAAGTTGCATATCTGAAGACGTTAACGAAGGATAACATTATGCAGTTCTACAAGGTGAGTGTCTCAAATGCTCCTGTTCCTCCCAGGTTAATTTCCTCCATCCCACAACAGTCTGGGAAGATCAGGCCTCCACAGTTAAACACTTCTTTTTGATTGATGGCTCACAGAGTAGCTGAACACACTTAGAAGAGCACGCTAATTGCTCCCTTCTGTTTACAGAGCTGATTCCCTTAATTAGAAAACAAGCCATGTTGGTCAGTAAAGGCTCAGAATAAGAGAATCAGTTCCAGTGTGTGGATATTTATTTTATCTAGTGTGGCAGTGTAGCACCAGCTCAGATCTGGGATTCTCTTTACTCTGGTTTGTCTGTTTCTTGTTCTCACCGTTTCTCTCGCCTTATCCTGCCCGACAGGATCTGTTGTCTATTGATGCTCCTAAGAGGCACAAGGTGTCCGTTCATGTGCTGTCTCGAGAGATGGACTCCTGTAAGTACTTGCCCAAGTTTGTGTGTTGGGGGAGAATAGTGTGTTGTCCATGTGGATGGATGGCAGTTAAGATTGTTCAATATTGTGTTGCTTGTTCTAATCCCAGGTCCAGTGGTGGGTGAGTTCCCAGCGCAGAATGATGTCAATCTCGCTCCTGCTCCTTCTTTGCCTCAGGTAACACACTTCAATCAGCTGTCTGTGTGTGTCTGTCTCTGCCTCTCTGTGTATCTCTGTCTCTGTGCGTCTCTGTGTGTGTGTGCGCGTGCATGCACGAACAGAAAATGGGACATTGTGTGTTTTGTGTTTCCAGCCCGTGGTGGTCCAGGACATGACCGAGTTTAAGAGGAGTCTGCCGCTCTTCCCTCTCGCTAAACCTCACATCAACTTCATGGCTGCCAAACTGTGATCAGCACCTTTTTACAGAGCGTTGCTGGGTTTGACTGAGGCACATCGCACCCCTGAGTTTAGAGCCAGTAACATCATCTCCTGTGTGTGTGTGTGTGTGTGTGTGTGTATGAAAGAATGACTTGGCACAGTGTAGCAGTGATGAGTCATCGTGTTGGTTACACTGTGTGCTCAGTCTGGTCACTGAGATGCCATTTAAAATGATTACACACACACACACACACACACAGCCACAGCTGTTTTAGAGAATAGAAAAAAATAATGATTAATCAGGAGTAGGTCATGTAGGTGTTGCGCTGAAAACAGGGACGTTTTATTTTGTGTTTGCCTGATCGTGAAAGGGTTACATTTTTAATTTCAAACATGCTGGAATCTTTTCCTTACTGTTCTTAAAGAGAATCGACATTTTAGCGATTTTAGCATTTTATTGTACCCTATTTACCCAGAATTTAGGAAAAGCACTGAGATATTAAGTTTGTGTGCAGGTAGAACGTCATGTCTATTTTTCTTTTTAGCTTCATTTTGCAATATTAGCATTTTTACTCTATTTATTAAGTTTACAGTTAGATTTTCAACATGCTGCATATTTTACTTCCATTAATCTTGTCGCATAAGTCCCACCTCGGAACATTCATCCCTGATGTGTTTCCTGCTTCCTTCTTCAGATCCAGTAGCTCTGAAACAGCACCAGTGAGATACCGCGTGGTGTTCACACGAATGCCTCCTTCAGCTTTAGAACACTACAAACTGCACACAGCGTCAACGTTGTTAGATATTCTCCTACGTGTCCTCTCGCTTATCCTGAAGAGCTGAGTTCGTTACACTCAGATATCATTTACACCGTACAGGTTTTGGATCAGATTTTGGGTAAATAGAGAAATCTTGTTTAATCGCTAAAATGTTGAAATATTGAGCACATTCATCCGAACCTGGATCACTTTGAGTTTGAAAATGTTCATACAACAGACAGTCTAACGTGGTTCATGTACCAGAAATATTTTGGCCTTAAGTAAAAATACAGACAAAAAACCCTATTTTAAATTCTATGAACAGGTTTTAAAAATCTGCTATTTTATTTTTGCTTGTGAAATGTGTTGGAGGAGCTGTTTTAGGCTACTGAGCAGATGATCAAGAAGCAGTTTGATTAGTAAGATTGCTTTTTTGAGGATCATACTCAAAGTGATTGTTATGGCTTTTTATTTTATTGAAGTGGAAGGAAAACTTTAATAAATCATTTTTAAATAGAATTTTCCTTTTGTTATGATGGTTCTTGTTACCGTTTTAGTGATGACATGAAGACAAAGGAGGATTATGTTTAATAAGTCACTGTTCCAACCTTCTCTGTTGTGTGTGTGTGTGTGTGACAGATAAATTCTCACTGGCAGTAGATTTTTGGTTTTAATAGATGATTTAAAGAGGTGAACCATGGACTCACTGTTCATGCCCATTAGTGTGTTTTTAATCCAAACCGGTTCTCGCTGGAAATAAATATGCACCTCATGTTAAGAGCAATAATATCACAGGACCGAGGTCGAGCGTCTTCAACCCGATGTCCTGCCTGTGCGGTTAGGTCTCGATCAGGTCAGTGATGTCAGAATATTTAGGAAACACTTCAGAGCTGTTTATCCGTGTCTGCTTCCTCCGCATGGTGCGTATAGTGGTAGATAAGCATCACTCAGGTCTCGACTAACCTTGCCAAGCCTAACCACTGCACTTATTGTTGTTTTCTGTCATACAAAACTAGCTTTGTAACCTCCAAAACGTTATTTATTGTTTAATTCTCAGATATACAGTGCTTCACTTCAGAAGATATTTCAGTGTTTTTTTTTTGCTGCACTAAACTCTATCCAGCAGTATAACGTGTGGAATATTGAGAATGGCTTCGTTAACCCCTTTAGAATGGCGTCGAGTTGCAGTGACTTTGTAGCAGGACGACAGCCACTATTTACAAGATGACAGTAAATGCTTGTGAAATGTTTAACATTTAATGGTTTTAGGGTGATCAGAAACAGGAGTCGTCAGCATGTGGAAGACTTACATGGGACCGAACACCAAAACCACTTCTATAGCTGTTTGACCTCTAATGAATGGTACTGCTGCGTATGAGACTGTCCTTCAATTAAAACTGATCAAACGAATCCCAGGTTTCTTCTTACTAAAGGTTTGCAGTAAATTTTATAGAATGTAACATTTGATTTTGCTATACTGTATTAATCCCACAAGGGAAATTTGGCTCTGCATTTTACCCATCCAAAGTGAGCGCACACATTAGTCAGAGTAGAGGGCTGGCACATTGCGGCACACAGAGGGCAGCTGGAGGTGAGGTGATTTGCTCTAAGGCATTTCAGCCGGGAAGGTGTTGCTCACTTCCCCACATTTTTCCTGCTTGTTCAGGAGTCGAACCAGCAACCTTTTGGCCCCCAAACCCACTTCTCTAACCATTAGGCCACGCCTGCCCCCATTTATACAGTAGGATCTGGTTAATATGTGCCCATATCTTGGACCCCAAATTTGTGATTTTTTTTTTTTCTTTGTGACGGATTTTTTCCACTAAATTGACCATATTAGAGCAATATGACAGCATTCTGCTTTGATCAATGGTGTGGTCTCACTTAATATGCATTGGACCCCGACGCATGCATATTAACAAGACTCTACTATACATAAAGCTAAAGTTCACATCTCACAGATCATCAGTTCTTTAGAAATTAGATGTTTTCAGTGTTGAAAAGACTCAAGAAGTCAGTCACACATTGGAAAAATACATTTATTCACAAATCCACCATCACTGTAAATTCAGAAGCAAATTTCTGTACAAGTCTTACATTTATACATAACTGTGGTGTGTTTGGCATTATGGTGGCCTGATTTCTAATATTTAAAGAATTTGTTGCACAGTGTTTAAATGACTATTGGCTATAAATGGTAATAACCAAGTATCAAACCTTTAAGTGCATGAACTGTTGTTCTTTTTTTTTTTTGGTTTGTTTGTTTGTTGTTTTTGGGGGGGGGGGCTGTTAACAAGTGCTTGAGCTGGTAATATTAAAACCTGCTAAAGCAACGACTTAGGATGAAACTGCAGTGTTAGGTTGTAAAGGCAGGGCATGG
This sequence comes from Neosilurus mollespiculum, assembly GCA_030014195.1. Lineage (NCBI taxonomy): Eukaryota > Metazoa > Chordata > Actinopteri > Siluriformes > Plotosidae > Neosilurus > Neosilurus mollespiculum. The sequence continues at coordinate 23,871,824 of JAQMYF010000027.1, forward strand.
AGCTATTGTCTTTCACACTGCAATCAGTTATTGGCATGCTGTTCTCTCAGAAAGAAGAAAAAAAAGAAGGGATTCTGTTATTTGTACAAAAGGTACAAAGGTTAGTAGTGATTCCCAGGGACAGAAAGTCACTTCAATTCATCATCTGTTACTCATGACACGCATCAACTTTGAGTACAATAACATACTCCAGTCAGGGGTCCTGTAGAAAAACCACACAAGTGCCTTCTTTATTCCTCATTCCATTAGAGACCCTCCAGGTCCAGGAGAAAGTCCAGCAGTGACCTAAGCACCACATAAGGGAGAGGGGAGGTTTCAGGTGGACCGTGGAGGAACAGATTAAACATTTCTACTCAGAAGAGGGGGCATCATGAAGAATAACTGAATACTGGGACAGTGATCGAATTCACCCAGAAACACACTGCAACTAGGAGACAATGGATTTTTACCACAAATCAAGTAATCATCTTCAGAGGTCATCAAGGATTTTTGGTTTTCTTTTTCCTCTTTAAACAGCACCAAAATTTAGCCATTAATGTAATATTAGGAACATCTTAAATCCAAGTTGCAGCTGTTAGTCTTTAGAAATTGTGAGAAATAAAAAGAATAGAAAAGTCTTTAGAAATAGTGGGGCCTGTTGTGGAGTGATGGGCTCATGATCAAGAGTTTGTGGGTTCGAATCCCTGTTAGACCCCCACCATGCTAAGACCCTGGGAAATGTCTTAACCTTAAACATCTAGTCCCATTTTCTATCAGGCAGTCTTGCATTTTTCTAGAAAATGCAAATGATTAATACAGTCATCGCTGTACTTGATTGTATCTGATGGAGGCTTTTCAAGCTTGAAAGATTTGACGTTAATCATGGTGTAAATGTGACACTCCAGCTCTCATAGCACCTCACATCACAACCGAGACCGGGCTCTGGATGCACATGAACACTAATCTAACCTGAAGATATATTCTAGGATTAAATTCAGATTTGAAACCAGCCTTAATGTGCATCCAGAAAGCCAGTGTTTATCTTATTAAAATATAACGTACGGAAGGTTATAGGTTTATACAGCAGAGTCACGGATTCACCAGCATCACCCAGTCAGCACTGAAGGAGTCGTCAGCAAAGATAATCTTCACAATCCATCTCACCCTCAGAGTAGTGTTTATAAAACCAGGCATTTATTCACATAAAACTCTTTTAGAATTCCATATGTACTTCTCTTAATTTAAAAATACTACAACCTATAAAACACAGAACAGAAGGAGCCTCTCCCAGCTCTGATGATAACAGGGAAGAGAAGGTCTGAATCTTGAGGGGGGGAGGGGGGAATCACATTCTCAGGGAGAAAACCGAACAGCGTATGTGAATCAGAAATGCATCAGTGTATGCTGCAACATCCATCATCACTCGTCCACGCCTCTCCTCTCCAATCGAACATGCCTCAACTCATAGCAGCCGGGGTAAAGCCAGTTCCAGCAGCAGTCATCTGTATTCTCTCTCTCTCTCTCACACACACACGCACACACACACAGCCACACAGCAGGTGACATGGAGGTCTTGGTGAAGTCTCAGTCTATAAAAGGCCGTGGATGCTCATTCTCAGGCCTCCTCCTGCTCGGGGAAGTTGAGGATCTTGCGATGGGCCTGGCGGAGGTACTGCTGCTGTTTAAAGTACACCTTAAATGCACCCTTAATGGCTACAAATGCAATGCCACCCTGCAGAAAGAGGAAGCATCGTGATGCATCATTACTGTGTACAGAACACTGGAGAGACCAGGCAGGACTACAAACATCTCAGATTCACTCTCTTTTTAAGAGCAACATCTAAATCATCGTTAAGACTGTTTCCAGTCCCATTCTGCAGTAAAGCTGATTAAGCCTAGGGCTGAGTGACAACACCGCTACAGTAAAAAGACAGAAGGAATAAAACAGGACAGGGTGCACTATTAGACACCTCATGTTATCTTTTGAGTACCAGACCATGACCTGGATGAGTGTTTTGAAAAGAAAGCTTTCCAGCCTACCAGGATGGTCCTCTGCAGGTTCGAGTTGACGCTGCTGAACATGAGCTTGCCCACGATGGTGGCAATGGTGGGAAACACCAGCGCTCCACACAGGATCCGTGTGGCAGATACATGATCAGCTAACGGACTTGCCTCAGCAGGGATTCTGGGAACTGGACATCCAATACCTGTAATAATTATAACAATGGAAAAAATAAATAAATAATTTTTTAAAAAAATAAAATAAAATACAGTAAAATAATATAATATAATATAAACAAACAAAACAAAACCATGGGTGGTCCAGACTCAAAATAAATCACCAGTTGGAGGATGGAATCACTCGGTGCTAATTATTATTATGTGTTTCAGGATTTTATAGTACATCAGTCAGTGGAGATAGAATACTGAATAAAGTGCTGACATCACGTATGTCTTGTTATATCACAGTGCTGTTGAACTCTAATCAGAGAACACAGCTTGTACAGGGAGTGCTGCCTGTCAGACATCATGTATCAAATGTAAAGTTTACATTAAATGTGCTTGTTGTAAAGTGTCGATTACTTCTATATAATTAACAGCTCATTCACACAGAGAATTGATGCAATCAAAGGCTAATCTACACATTTTCAAATAAGTTATTTAACCCCAAAAAAACCCAACCAACCCTGATATGGTGATGGGTTCTGAGAGTAGATTCTGGCTGAATTAAATTTTTTTAAAAGATATTCATGTCAGCACGTTCAAAATGTTTTTTTTTTGGTTATAACATCACCACTAATATTAAATTACATTAAATTAACAGGATTACAAAAAAGTGATGCCAAATCATTCTATAGTATAATATAATCACGGTGGCAGAAGGGGAATGAATCAGAACCTGCTGTTAAAGAAAAATAAAAATAACTCCACTGCCTGTCAGGCCACATCACACCACCCTGCAGCTCACTGTTCGCCTCAAACACCATTCACACGCTACATATTCCACAACTTATTATTATTAATATGTTTATTATTGTTATTATAATCATCGTCATCACAATCGGCATCATAATTGTTCTTTAAATATTATTATTATTTTTAGTTACGCACCCCTACACACATCAAGTGTATTCTATACTATATGAAGTCAGATGGTGTACTTTAAGAATCGAGTTCCAGTTAATACTCCTCAATAAATTCCCCCTTTAACAATCAAAACTCCAACACAGTTCACGTGTGATTTAAAGAAACCTGGGTGTTATATCAGATGATTAGTCCACATAAATCAAAATTATGAACAGATTAATCGAGTAATTCGGAGCTGTGCCCATCTGGTCTTTCTTTGGCAACCCTTTTCCCAGTACAGTGTTCCACACAGCACTTCCCAGCAGATATTCAGCTACAACATGTAAACAGGTACGAACGGGACTCAAACCTGGGAGGATGCTATTGAGGATCTGCAGTTTGTTGGAGTACTTCCTCCACAGACGTAGCACGTAGTCCTCCCAGCGGATCATCTTTCCCAGGATCAGCATAACTGGGATGGTAGGCAGTCCAATCAGGAGGAACAGTGGATCAGCTCTCTCCATCACGTCCAGCCCCTCCTTATGGCCGACCACCTGGTAGAATAAAACCAGAAGGGCCATTAAATTCTGCACTTTTTCCCCTGAATGTAAAGGTATAGGTTTTTATTCATTAGTGCTCACCTGCATCACTGTGACAGCTCCGTATGTGACCGCAGTCCAGTAGATGGAGCCCACCATGATGCCAGCTGCAGCAAACGGACATGCCTTGGAGATGAGGCGGTCTGCCAGATCCAGCACATAAACGATGGGCCCTGCACAGAGGGAGACGAGGAGGGATAAAGAAAGAGATTTCAGTTAAGGTCATAGCTGTAGAATCTGAGATCATGTATTTGTTGAGTAATCCTTGACTGAAACATATAAGGTGTTAATTACAAATTATTTACATGGACACACTGACTGACTGAACTACATCAGTTTTAAAAAGGACAGGTTCAGATCCACTGGTAAACGAAATTAAAAATCAGATGACAGAGGTATAGAAGTCTATAGAGGTCTGTCTCTCCAGCAGGGGGCAGCAAATCATTTTCTAGTACTTAGCACTTGGAGCATGATCAGTAGATTCCTTCATCATTGTTTACTACCTGATGCTAAACTTATTCTCCTGACAAACCCCATCTCTGACAGAAAGCAAGACTGCACAATTCTTGCATAATACCATGCAAGGGGAAGGGGATACTACCAGAATTTAAATTGAATGCTGCAGCACTGGGGTTGGCACCAGGACAAAACCATCACTCCTCTGTATATCACTATGGAATAAGATCTTACCATGATGCTGCTGGAGAGCTTCTGCGTTGCTTTTTCACATGATCAGCAGCACATGAATATACCAACACCCTCACTATTGCATTCTTGAGTCCAGTGGCTCCCAACCCTATCCTGCATAGTTTGTGCTTTCCTACTGTAACACAGCTGGTCAAAAATATGCACTGATTACCATGTCCTTCCTCAATGGATGTAGGTGTGTTGGAAAACATTAAGAGAAAAAATGTCTGCCATTCATTACATCGTTATATGATTAATTGGGAAACACACAAAGCCTGTTACTCTCTAAATACCACACACAAACACACACAAAGTGAATTACTTCAAATGGAATGTAAATTTACTGGTACTGACTGCAACTAGGCTCAAGTTGATTGACTGCCACTCCTTGATTCTTGATGCATAGTTATAAATGCCAGTGGAAAAGCACGTTCACAACAGGTCCACCTCACTTCCACTGATACCAGTGCCTGGAAAAACCCCATAATGCTAAAAGCATACCTTTATAGCACTTTATAAAAGAAGGATGCATTAATCTCACCCTTAATGAATTCAGAGCTACACTCCACATCCTTCCCTTTCTCTCTCTTCCACTTTTACTCGGAGCAGTTTGGTGCACCATGATACCAGCAAGCAACCTGATTTCCTCCTTTTATCCTCCATCCAAACATATTTTTAACCTCATATGCTTAAAAAGGTTGTCTAGAAACAACATTAGCCTTATTTGCCCTTACAAGAAAACAAGCTGGCACTGAAAAAGGTACTGAAAGTTGACAAAGTACTTAAGGAATGGCTTAACTCTTCAACAAAGTATTTTAGCAGCTCTGTTTTGAAATCGGAACGTATTAAGTAGGAAAGGGAAGGTGGCAATCATTTCTCGGTCCAAATCAAAGCAAGGACATGACGTGATTTACTGAAGGACAGTGCTGTTAATCTTCGGCAGACCGGTTTGAATGAAACTCCGGCTGCTGCTCCTCTTTAAAAAGCAGATTGCGTGGCACTGTTGCCATGGCACTCCAGACTGGCAAGGAAAGAATCAAGCCTCCCTTTTAGTTCATATCCTCCTTTTCTCCTACAGTGGTGACAAAATGTCGTGCAGCGTTGACTCAAGTTCACATTACAGGTTTGAATAGGTGTTTTCCACTTACTGGCTACAGGGCAGCAATGACGGCTATTCTCAATCCCAGCCACAGTAAGAACACAAACATATTCATCATGTCTAAGTGGTTAATTATGAGAGTTTACTATTAGTGGTCAAATAAACCAACCACTGCCATGAGTTACCTAATATATTGGTACTGGCATTGTAACCTAGGAAACTATGAAAATATGCGATTCAGAGAGGCAGTAGAGCCCCTTATTTAATAAAAAATAGTACTTGGATGAGTAAAGCTGCATTAGCCCTTAAACACAACCAAATAGCAAAAGCAGTGATGAACATGGACACTCAAAAACACCCAAAGCTAACACAGTGTCCTTAATTTGTAATGTGCACAGATGGAGGAAAATACCACTAAGATTTAATGTTCTGAGTATTTCTGGGCCTGGAAAGCCATTGCATTTAGACATTACCAATGCAACCACTTTTCAGGGCAGTGCTTTAAGCCATACGTGCCTGTGCCAAGCTCATCAATATCCCTCGCTGAAAGATCCATCCATCTCCGATGACAGTGCCGGAATCTTTGCTTCTTTCTCCCTGTCTAAGCATTACAGCATGACACTGAGGGGAAGCGGTCATCCCCAGGAGGTGCGAGTAATCCCTAATGGCTATTGGAAAAAGGAAAAGCTGAACCATTTGGTTCTACTACAGGCCATAGATTCCATAATTAACATCATTTTTAAAAGCGGGTGCAAAGTGAGCCACCCTGAGCTCCCGGCATGATGGAAAAGTGTTTCCAGCCATTCTGTGCCAGCTGCTGGCTGTCGACAAAAACTTATTGTCCCTGATGCCAGCTACCTGACGACAGCTACAGGAACCCTAAACGTCATGATTTCATTCGAACATAAAGTACAAGCTTAACCTGACTAAAATATTCTCCTGTGACACAAGTCATGAAGAAACACATTTGAGAAAACAAAAATCTTTGTTTCACTGAAGGATCCCCATCGGTGTCGGACCCATACTTCAGCCCCCTGCCAAAGACTTCATCGAGACTGGCGAGAACAATGAGTGACTAAAGCAGTCTAACTCGAAACCCAGTCATTAGTAAGGAACATCATGAAACTTCAGTCAGGCTCTTTTTAAAAAGTAATTAAGTAGAATGTCCTTCAGAAAATCAATACAGTTGGACACTGAAGTGGCGTGTACCATTCCTTATTCAGAAGGCCTAGAGCCAGAGTTCTGAAACTTTTTACGGCTAAAAACTTTCACACAGACCCTCCAAAATAATCCAGTCTTTAAATATAAGGCTCATTATGTAAATGTACACAGTAATAGTTTGGCCATGTATTGCAGCTATAGGACCTTCTATCACTAAATATTGAACTAATAATGTTTACAGATCCAATAGTTCTTGGAGTTATCTTGGAGAACCATGCTTCAGCTGCCACTGAGCACCAGGTGCTCATGGTTGACTAGACATGTTACACTAGGGTGGTCTGCCTTTGCCTTCCTTTGCCCTTCCTCTCTTGCACAGCACCTGGTATTACCAGGTGGTCTCCCATTAAAGTACTGACCAGGCCCGACCCTGCTTAGCTTCTGAGATTAGACAGGATCGGGCAGCACCGCACTCTCAACACCAATAAACTAGAGGACGTGACGAAATTTAAAAAGAATTAACACAGAGTTATATGTTAAAGATTACTGTGCTTACTTTGCCAGCCTGCTCTTGAAGTTATGTTCCTAAAGAACAAATGTACCTATAGACAGTAGAAACCTTTTGTTATCACAATATAGGTTAATACATAGGAGAGCATCTTGAAACCTGCTGCAAGCTATTTACCAATGAGGCGTATTCCGGTATTCCCCTCCCCCTGTACACACAAAACGAACACTTCTTACATTCAACTGAATACAGTACTAAGAAGAGATATTTAATGTTCAAAATTTCTTACACTCCCTTTGAATTTGATGCCTGGAACAAGTTCCAAAAAAGTTGGCACAGGGAAAGAGCTGGGCGATACATTTTCATGGAATAATAAAACATTTTTTGTGTTAAAAGGGGTGTGGGGTGGGATACATGATTCACTTTGAAGCTTTAAATATGTTTGGGTTAGGGTTATCTTTCTTTCCTCACACTCATTCAGTGATAGGCTACCGTCTCGGTCATCTAGGAAGGGGGAAAAAAAAGCCTGTACCCGCCCAAAAACACACATTAGCAAGAAGGCAGCAGGTAAGCGAGTAAGCATCTGGTTCAAATGGTTCAGCTTTTCGTTTTTCCAATAGCCATTAGGGATGACTCGCACCTCCTGGGGATGACATCTTCCCCTCAATAATTTAGAAATATTTTACTTATGCAAAGTCTAAAGGCACGAACCACTGTCTGCTGTAAAATTAGTACAAAGGCTGAAACAACTAAAAGGTAACAGCAGAACAAGCTTATTACTTATTTTTTTGTACATTTTTTTTTTACACTGTAGTTAATACAATAAGCCCAGTGTAAAGAAATTACAGACACGGTGCTATATCATATTGTCAAAGATATGGTGCCCATATATACATTAAGGAAATAATTAATTCAGATACTAAATAAAAATCAACCACTGATATGAGCTACCATGCCAAAAGTACTTTACCAAAGAAACCCTGCCCCATACAGCACTACACATGAAAGTGGAATCATAAATCAGGTAAAGGTTGGAAAAGATTAGAGATTTCTAAAGAAAATCTCAAAGATAAAAAAAAGGAAAGTTGCGGGATGCTTAAACACTACTGTTCAGATAAACTGGAAAGGAAAAGCGAGGGTAGAGAAACAGTTCAACTTTGGTCCAGTTTCAGAAGCAAGTTTCTTAATGAAAACATTCTCGATAAAACAAAAAGATTCAGAGAATAAAGAAAACACCCTGCCAATGACCTTTGATCCCTTAGGCGGCACTGCATTAAAAGTAACATGATTGTATAAGGAACATTACTACATGGGCTTATATATATATATATATATATATAAATAAATCCCAACATTTTTGGAAATAGGGATCACTATCCCTTTTGCAATCAAGCAACACTACAAAAAATTAATTCTCTACAGTAGCTGCTTCATACACGAATACATCTCCAGTAATTTCTCACCCAGCATAGACTTGATGCATAGCGTATACCTGGAGCGGTAATAAAGCATTAAGCTGACAGCGCTGGATGCGGTCGTTTCTCTTTCTGTCAGCACTCTACTCAGTAAGGTCAGCTGTGTTTGATGATTGCACGAGTGCTGTTGAATATTTTTAGGTTTAAGTTTTAAGTGGTTCATCAGATCTAGCATGGTTTCACATAGTGACTATGCAGGACGTGAAGATACTGCTCTGTTAGATAATATCTGTCAGATATTGCAGTACGAGTCCATTAATCTTCCTAACCCTCCCTTTCTACAAAAGCTTCTGACTAAAAATAAAAATAAGGGGAACAAGATAATGAAGCCCTGTCAGACTGTCTGCTTTAAGATCTCTCTTATTTACAATAAATACAACTCAATTACTTGCGCATCTTCTCTTAATCTGTGCATCTTCTTGTGTCCATCCTCTGTGTACACCTGCTCCTCCTTCTTCAAATTCATCTCAAGTCCCAAATCAAATACTCACTGGCAGACAGAATATTTGAAGGAGGAAATGTTTAATAGCTTGGGAGTGCCTAACTTTAGGAAAAAAAATAACTTGGACAAAGGCAGCAGTCGTGCCCACTCCATCTCCCTCCTCGCCCTACCACCGCCTTTCTTTTGCAAGGTGAATGAAGCCTGCATGCAGTGCAATTTCACAGCTGGCCACATATGAGGAGGTGAAATGATACAGACAGCATTATCCAGAAATAAACCAACACGAGCATGACGCAGCCAGACAAGTAGTCAAGAACAAAGGAAATGGAGAAAAAAGTAGGGCTTTAATAAGATAATCTAAAGGTTATTCGATTCATCTGCATAGATGCACAAAGTCTGTCTGCAACAAACATGGATACAAATGAATAGACGAAAAAAAATAAATCACAGACTGGCAAGCACACTCATCAAGAGCTCATGGATTAATGGAATTGGAGAGGACATCTGCTCACTGCAGAAGAAAATCAGTTTGGATTTACAATGTGGCAAATGAACATTCCCAGTCTTATACAAAGCTAGCCAGTGGGTGATGAATATCAGTATAGTTTCATATGAAACTTAATTTCAAGAAGGAATAGTACAATCATTAATAACTGTAATGCATTTATGAGCTAATGAGATCCCTACATGAGTTCTGTGACCTTGGTACATACCTTAAAATCAATCATTTGATTGGTCGTAAGGGGTGTGTGTGTGAGTGAGAGAGAGAGAGAGAGAGAGAGAGAGAGAGAGAGAGAGAGAGAGAATGCATGTCCGTGTGTGTGTGTGTAAGAAAGAGACGTGGAAAGAGGGACAGACAGAAAGAGTGTGGGATGGAGAGATAAATGGACACAGTGAAAGAGACAGAGAGGGGGAGGCAATGAGAGAGCACGAGAGAGAGCGAGACAGGGATGCAGACCGAGGCAGACAATTAGAATGAAGCAGTGTGACAGAATGACCAGACTGTGCATTAGCTGCAGACAGAAGTCGTGTCCAAGCAGATACAGCACATCATGTTGGGCTGCACAGCAAAACCACTATAACTAGCTCAGTGCCTGCTTATGCCACGGCAAACACACAGAGTCACTATCATGGCTCACTCTGCTCTGACCAGGAGCTACCAATAACCCCAAAACAACAGCAGGGTAGATTAGGCAACCTTGCCTGAAGCTTTATAATTTCCTGTCCTACTCAACTACAAGCAATAAAACAAGCGTCACACGTACAGGGGGATTGTGAAAGTGCTGACAGGATTACTGGTTGGACCAGAGACAGCTAAAGACCTTGTTGTGATAGCAAAGATTCACCAAGAATTTAAAAGATGACTTTCCTAGGACGCTTCCTTATTCTTCAAAACACTGACATGAAACATCTCGTCTGAGCAATCAAACTGAGACGACGAAGGAAAATGAGAGAAAAGACACCGCAGGAAAAGAACTGAATAACATGAAGTCACATTTTGATTCAAGTTAAAAGGAAGAGAATCAGAGAACAATCAGGCTGCGCCATGTGGACAGCATTCCTCACAAAGGATAAGGAAATGAGGCACTGGAGCACACACAGACCTCTTTAATTGCCAAGTGACCTCCCTGTGGGAAAGACCCTGGACCCACAGTAGTAAGGATTAGGGCTTCATAACACAGCGCTATCTCATTCTGCAGTATTATAATGCTGTGCTGAAATCACAAGTGGGCACTGGCAATAATCTTTAGAGGTGAGAGGTTACAGGCTTCTTTCCTTTCTTCATATTTCGCTTTTAGTGGAAGGAGGGTTCTATACTGGAAACAACCTGAACGTCTCATATGATATGCCTTTCTCTCTTAAACCTTCTTCCCATGCCACTGTAACAAGATCTGCAAGGTGAATTTACCTCATCCTTGTTTCTCCATTCCACTATCATAAGCATATAGTTGACATGTCTAGATTTACTCATTCTAGTTATTGAGAGTCTTCAAACTGACTAATCTAAACTTTAAGACAAATCGATGGCCTAAAATAAATAAACACTTTGCATTTTTGGACAAAAACGCACCCATAAATAGCCACTGTGCTTCATGCTCACTAAAAAGAAGAGGAAAAAAAGACCTAACTGAATTAAATTTATTTTAAAGTGAAGTAAAAGGCAAGCCTTCCAAATTTTCATCTGGTGGTTTTTACTTACGTTTCGAAGCTGCAATCTGCTAAAATCTGTTTGACAGTTTACATCAGCAAGCTTAAAAAGGCTGCCACTTCAATCTCGCAAGAGTGCATAGGACGTGAATCCCCAGTTCATACAAGGCAAGATAAGGGCAATATTAACAATATTCAGATATTGAACTAACAAATGGAATTTAAGCTAGTGAACTTCTGAATAAAATAATCCAAGGTACGTTTACAATTCACAGTCAACTGCATTTGCATATGTTACAACAAGCGAGCTATCATACATACAAAAGCAAGAATTCCGTGCCATGTATTCATATGCAAATTAATTCCATATTGTTGGCTCACAAGACGAGAAATGATCTCGTGTCTTTTCGCTACTTTTCACATTACAATGGCACCTCTGTGTGTGAAGTAATGGCTGTTTTTTATCTGTAAACAAAAAAAATATTCATGAAAACAGCATGTTTCAATAGAAATAAATAAACTAGGCATACAAGCTTTTATTAGGTTTGAGTCCACAGTGGCTCTGTGGTTAAGGTTAAGGGTTTGAGTCTCACATTCTTCCCATGCATGTGTGGGTTTCCTCTGGGTACTTCAGTTTTCTCCCACAGTCCAGAGACATGCACATAGGGTTCACTAGCTAATATAAAAATGCCCATAGACAAGAGTGTGAATAGTTGTTTGTAGGGTTGCCGGGAAAAAAAATCGATTCAGGTCTGAATTATTCTTATTTATTAGCATTCTGAATCGATTCAAATTTTCAAGAATCGATTTTTAGAACATGTTTTTTTCGAGCATTTCCAACCTTACTCACAGCGCATGCCGTTTGTCCAGACGCGGCCTCCGTCGTGAACTGTTCCAGTGAGTGGCGGCTCCAGAACTAGCTTTTAGCCTAGCTTTGACATGGATGAGGAAAAATAAAAACAGCCAGCGCCGCCTTCGCTGATTCGGATTACTTCGGATTTTACAATTCCGGGTAAGCAGGAGCTTGACATGACATATGCAGTGAGCAAAATAAAAGTCAAGTATTTCGGAAAATCCCCGAGCCCACATCTTACACCATCACCTAAAGCTAAAACAACCAGAGCAGCAGGCACGACCAACTCCTGACCAACGCACACTCCATCACTTCACTAAACTCCCAACCAACTCTGAACGAGCAAAGGGGATAAGTACAAAACCAGCTGTCTAGTAATATCATTTCTTTCTTTCTTATAGAACAATTCCTAGCTTATAGAACAATGTAGTTACTCGTGAAATTGGCTCCTTTTGTTTGTAATGGTTATGAATCAAACATCGGTTTGAATCAAGAATCGATTCTGAATTGAATTGTCACCCCAAGAATCGGAATCGAATTGAATCGTGAGTTGTTAGATTCACATCCCTAGTTGTTTGTGTCCCTGCAATAGAATGAGAACCTGTTGAGGGTGTACACGCTTTTCACCCGAAGTCAGATGGATTGGTTCCAGCTTCCTCACGAACCTGACGGATAAGCAGTACAAATAACGGATGGATGGGGAGGGAAATGACCCAAATATATCTGTCTTCATTACCGGTGGTCAAATATGAGCTCATGTTTCACTGGGCTATAAACATGAGGTGAGACAGAGGCCAAACTCCTGGATATTAATCACACAATAATATACTAGTATAATGTATTTTATCAAGCTTTGACCTCAAATCATGGGTCAAACTCATACTGACAATGAACTGGCCCCAGACTCCGACTCGATCTCTTCTTCCTGCAGGCAGTATGTGTAAATTAGAAGTTCCTATCAAACCCGCTAATTTAACCAATCACAAAACTTCAACGATTATTGCTTTGGAAAAGATTTGTCAATTTGTCTGGATCAATCAATTCATATCATATTGTTGTCTGTCAATAAATGTCCTAATCATTGTCAATTAAGCCTACTCCTGTAAACAAAAAAAAACCCAGGGCAGACTTGACTATTCAATACATGTGGAGAAATGTAATGACCAAGTGCTCTATGAGTTCAGAAGCTACACATACCCAGCTTGGGGAAGACGATGAGGTAGTCGGTGTTGCACTGAGGACAGGCAACGCGTGCTGTGCTGTTACCCCGCTGCTTCTCGTCCACCCAGCGTTGCAGGCAGGTTTGGTGCACCCACTTGGTGGAGCCGCGGCATCGGCACGGCCGCACCCACTCAGCAGTACGGTCATCCTCATCTGTGGCAAAACACACCCAGCAACTCCTGTATGACAAAGGGGTTGAGAGAACAATCAGAAACATATGCCCTGCCACAACATCTATTTTGTTAAAATGCTCCATTACTGATTTCAGCAGTTAGAGGAGGATTGGTTGGTCTGGTAATAGCAGCCATCTTGAAGATGGGGCCCCTGCAATTTACAGACTTTTTCTGTTAAATAACAAAACATTTTCAACACCAGTAATTTTCGACTAGTAGAGGTCTGAAATGACAGCCAACTGAATAGTTAAAGATGAAAAATAAAAAAGGCTTGTGAATCATCATTGGAATTTATTATGAATAAAGCCCAGGTATTTGTAGCAACACAGCCAGTTTGGGAGGAACGGGAAAAGTACTGTTTGTGGGTGTGCTGGTATTTGGCTTCTCTCCAGATCTATACTTCCGTGAAAAACCCAGCAGAACTGGACACTGGTCCTAACAATACAATTCAGGGCATTTGGCAAATGACATCATTCATAAATATTTAACAATGTTTGCATTTTAATTAGATTTTTTCCAAGTTTATATTTTTAGTTACCTTTTAACACAACAATCTGTTCCCAAATGAGGTATGAGTGAGAAATCTAAAGAGTGGGTAATGCAAAATTTCCTCACAAAACCAGACAAATATTAGTCAAGTAATAGCTCCCTTTTGTACATGTGATTGAAACACACACACACACACACACACACACACAGTCACTATCGTAGCCACCTGCCTGCTTAAAAAAACATGGAAAGTGAGAACACAAGGAAAGAGAGCAAGGGAGGGAGGGAGGTAAAACAAAACAAAAAAAAGACGACAGAATGGGAGCGAGGAATCATTACAGAGCAGCACTGGAAGGACAGCCCAGCATTCTGTGTCAGTGACTAAGCACAAGTTAAAAAATATTCAATTCTCAGCATCATGAAGAGAAACTCAAGTGAAAAAGAGGAGAGAGAAAAGAAAAAAAAAAAACATTAAGGAAAGCCAATTTAGCACATCAAGGCAAATTTGGCAAGCACGGTGGCTCACCACTTCAGAAATGAATTTCCTGCCTTCAGATCCAGAATAGAGTCAAACATCAATCCAATGAAAAATAAAAAAAAAACAATCCACCAAAATAACCCTCAAAAGCACAGATATTTCACATTTTACACAGCGGGGCACCTTTCCCAGCAAGCCAGAGACATGAACACCTCATGTAAACTTGGTGTACAGAGCAGCCCGGACAAGAGTTCAAGAGTCTGGAAATCTACCAAACCCAAATTCCCATGTTGCTTTGTTGTGGAGAGATTGTTTATAACCCTTACACATTTCATAGCATAACACTGGGACAAATGGCCTGAATAAACATACAAGAAGGGTGTTTAACTGAATAGCAAAGTTTATGATTAGTAATCTGAAGAAAACAAATGAAAAGAGGACAAAATGCTCTAATAAGTCAACCATCACAAGCACTAATAGGTAAACTATTATCAACAAAATAACCATGGACGTTTACAGAGGAATGGGGAATAAG
>JAQMYF010000027.1:23889168-23900334 GCA_030014195.1 Neosilurus mollespiculum
TGATGTACATAACACGATAGACAACAGGGGGAAGGGGGGATATACATCAATCACCACACATACTTACATATTTAACCATGTGTTACCACTGACTCATACCTAACCCTGTCCTGCCCATCATTCATTGTTTTTACACCCATGTTCCCTCACAGACAATCAACGATTCATTAGGGTTCCTATGATGTCATAGTTTCACTCTTGGTTCTAGTTCATGATTGGACGGTTGCTTCACAGGTTTCAAAATTCTAATTAAAAGATGTTTCCATCCATCACTTTGTGTTCCAACACACACACACACACACACACGCGCGCACAAAACAAAGTAGTTGTATTTTTTCTAAAAATACATGCAAACCATGAATTAGTCTATAAGCTAAAGCAGAGAACTCCAGACCAATAACAGCCGATAATGCGCTAGTACAGTCTGTGATCATCGATAAACCACAAACAATCCTTTGTTTCTCAACATCAAGGAAAGATCTCTAGCGGCAGCATTTTAATATCATATAGTGCTGTTCGAGAACTTGTTTCCATGTTTACAATACTCTGAACTTTACCAAACACAGTCCATGATTCAAAGAATTCAAGGAAGCCTGTGTGCATCCTCTGTTCTTAAAGCACTGTTCCCACAATCCTATACAACTGTTCAAAGATGGACCTTCTCAAATAATGCACTTGCTAAACTGTTCTTATGTGTTCTCTGAATGTTCGGAACAAGTTGCCAAACCCTTTATAGAACCAGACTTGGAAGGACCAATCCTACCAATGAAGCACCTTGCTATAGAGAAGCACAGATTGTCTACTGCGCTTTCTTTTTTTAACCTGCCCATCAAGTTCCTTGCTCCAGTGGCTCTCATCTCTTTTATATCAGGATGCAACTCACCCAAAGATTTCCAACCCTGCTACGACTGAAAATAGGTTATATTTATCTATACGTAGAACAGGCATGCGTGTTTGTAAGTATGTATACACTCAATAAGGCTAAGGAGGTACCACTACATTAGAGCTACTGATTGCTCGCACCAGGGATTGTACCGTAATAATGACCCATAAACAAATCCATCCATCATGTCCCTGTTGAATGCCATCAGCTGACTTTTCCGAGAGCTATTTATTTTCATTCCGGCATCACGTTTACATTCCTATTTTCCTTATTACACTGAACCTCGAGCATTTGGTATTTCACTGCTTCACTGAAACAATGATTAATCTCTAATATGTATACAATCTCCATCTAAACAATGATTACTGGAGCAGAAAAAGTTGAATCCAAGTGAATGACGTGACAACTGCAGATAAGCAGTAATGAAAGCCTCTATTTTAAGCCTCTTGCTCACACATTGTCCACATGACCCCGATTAGGAGGAAAGCGTTCAATCTGCAGAACACTTTGTTTAATGATTACACATTGCAGGATAGGTTTAGAAATAACAGCGTGACTGTGCATCATATCCCATCCCAGAATCAACAACAACAAAAAAGAAAATTCAACTGAGAAAGAAAACAAGTAGTATAAGTAAGCCTGCACCAGGAATCTCCTGCCTCCCAAAAAACATTACATACATTATTTTCATTTTTAACTTGAAGAGTCACTCTCCTAGGTCATTTCTTAGTGGGGAGTCTCCTTTCTCTCCACCCACACTGAACCTGAGGTTTCAACAGGATGTTAGTGGAGAGTTGGACATGCTGCAGCCCAATTGCATACTACCCCATTTATAATTCAGAGCTCAGCCTT
Organism: Neosilurus mollespiculum; assembly: GCA_030014195.1. Classification (NCBI taxonomy): domain Eukaryota; kingdom Metazoa; phylum Chordata; class Actinopteri; order Siluriformes; family Plotosidae; genus Neosilurus; species Neosilurus mollespiculum. Next base: position 23,890,904 of record JAQMYF010000027.1, read on the forward strand.
GCTATAAATAATGCAGGGTAAATCTCTAGTCCTCCATCAGCATTGCCCGTCCCAGTGTGCGCTGCGGCAGGAGGACAGTCACAGCTCTTCATCTCGCACGACCATTCTCTCATGTAATTCTTTCCATCCAGGGCTTCTGAATTAAACATAAATGGCAAAGCTGCTCGAATGACTTAGTGGAGAACAACCCTGAGTCTTATCTGACAAACTATTAACCTCTAGTACTGCTGGGTCCAAAGGCCATGAGGTGACACCATGAGACCAAATAACAGGAGTGTTGTCATCGGACTAGGACTTGCTGAGCCATCATAAACACATTCTCTAGAAGATTAGATCATTAAGAGGAGCCGTAAGTGACACGTGCATTCTAACACTTCTCTCCAGTGGGAAAATGGAGTCTTCACTAAACAGGCAAAAATACCGGAGCTCATGTCCCCTGGGATCTAGATGTAGTTGTGCTTTCGAACCATAACAGCAGAAAATCCATCCAAACGGATACAGAGCGAGGCACAAAGGGAAGGTTCTTCTCCTACAAGCTTCTTGCTTTTGTTCCTGTAACTTTGCCTCTCTCACGATGGCCGCCAATGGAGATCAGAAACGCAATCCACACAGTGAAACACAAACCTCTGTCTGATAACGCAAGGACACCACATAATAAACATAATATGACAGGAAACACAGTATCTTGTGCCATAACATTAATTTATTTTTTCCGTACAAAATATCATACGTTACTTCTGTGAGCCTACTTTATCTCCCAATAACTAAACAGATAATATTTAGTACATAAGTACCTGAATTAGATGTAATTTTGCCACATTTTAAATAAAAATATACAGAAATATAATTTTTTTTTGTTTATTTGTTTAACTCATTCACAGTTTATCAGGTATACTTTTTTGCCCCAACAAATTGTTTTACGGAAAAAAAAAGAAAAAAAAAAAGAAAAAAGAAAGAAAAAGGCAAATATTTGATGCTATCATAACGTGCATGCCAAGGACAGACAACCAGACTGTAGCAATAGCATACAGGGACAATTCATATCATATTGAATTCCTGCAGCTGATCTAAATCCACACGAGACGGGACACACTCAGGGTCAACAGTTATGTGATAAGACAGGTCCGTCATTCAAACATGTTATGATAGCACCTGTCCTTCAAAATTCCTGTTATGATGGCAACAATCAATTTAGTGGGCGTCCAAAACTTTAAGATGGTGGTTCACTCATTTCACTGTGATATCATAACTAATTTCCGGACGTATTTAACAATCTTCAATATTTCTTAAGTTATACTCACCTTTTTCTTGCCTTGTTGACATCATGTTTTTTGACATCCTATAAAATGTGTATATAATTACACAGAACAAATTTTCTTTAATTTTCCCAATAAAAAAAACTAATTAGTAGGTTAAAGAGTAGAGCGGGGGGGAAATAATTAATTAATATTATTTCTTTTTTGAACATTTATCTACAACGTGATTTGCAGTGGGAAGTCTTGGGTGTCCATTTTGACAGACATTTTGGAATTTTCAATTTATAAGTATGAAATTTTTTAATATCAACCACATATATCATGTATGCTACATACCCACTACATATGATTAATCTTGTCAATATATCTTCATCTAACTAAATTATTTCTTTTTTTACAAGACTATATTGTGCTGTTGTTACTGGCATTGTGTTTCCTGTCGTATACACACACAAGACATTTATTTCAAAACACTGATGCATGGACACTCAAGATTTTTGTCCAATAACCCCATTTTAAGATATTAAAATTTTCCCTTAGATTCTTTTTCCCCCTATTGCATTTCAAACAATATTTTCCTACATGTAAAGCCTATTTCACACCATGATTATCCTCACAGCACGTTGGACACGGCACTGCCGCAGTGTGATGTGCAATGGGCTTAAGGGAAGCTTCAAACAATACAATCTAATGAAATATTACCAACAATAATCTCACAGTTTTAATTGTATTAAATATTATATAAGTGACCCAAAAAAGGGCTTTACAATGTGACAGGGGGTCTAAAATTTTAAGTAATTATTTTATGTTATTTAAATAGTTGCATTATGTGACATCTGTATATGTTGAAAAAAATACAAGTCAACCATATTGGGCTCATGTTCTAGGAAAAGAAAAAAAACAAAACCTTTTTATTCAGTAAGGCTATGAATTAAAAAAAAAATTAAGCTACATTTAAAAAAATATATTTTCAAAATGTACAAATATTACCTATGAATATAAACCCTGTTGTGCAAATACACATGTGAAAATAATACATCCATGTCATCAGGGAAGAAAAAGTCCATTGCTGAGATAACCTGCTCATTCAGTACATTCAGGTCATCAGCTGACCTCATTTTATTGTCACATTACGCTGCTGAGCCTCTACATGTTTGAGTGAAGCAACAACACAATGGCAATTATAAGCTGTACACAAGGATGAAGGCGGTCCCACGAAATATTACTGTGTGGGACCTTTTTCGAGTAGGTAGTGTAGTACTGCGACAGCAACAACTACAATAGTTGCAATGAGGAAATGTAAACCAAGCAAGGACAGGATATATGTCCTTATTACCCATCCAAATCTTAAAGTATGTTTGTTAATGCAACATTTTCTGTGCGCCCAGATGATTATTACTAACAATGAAAATAAATCCACACACACACACACACCAACCACAAAAATAAATAAATAAATAAACTCAGGCTGCTCCATTACTCATCTTGTCACGCTTAAAGCCAGTATCCCTGTGCTAAATTACAAATTACAACTTTAATAAGTTTGGGAACTTATTCCTCTCACTAGAAAGTCAAACAGCAAAACAGATTAACGGCCTGGTCCCCGGGTTTCAACGTAATACAAATTACAGCCTGAAACTAACGTCTCCTCATTTCAATAAGGGTCTGAAAGCTAAGCCTTTATCTATTTTGACACAAGCTGAGAGTCAATTCTTCAATCAGTAGCAAAGGGTTGCATTTCTTCTCACTGTAGAGCGGAGCCTGGCTTTACTGCAGCACATCAGAACACAGTGTTCTACCAAAGACTGGATCTGTTACATCAGGATTTCAATGAAATGGAAAAGAAGTGAAATTTAATGTTCTCTGTGCTCAAAGCAATGATTTAAAAAAAAAAAAAAAAAAAAAAAAAAAAAAAAAAAAAAAAAAAAAAAAAAAAAAACTGTATTAGACAATATCAAGATAATTAGATTTATTAAAAATGTTTAGATTTGCATCATAGTTTATGGAAACAGTGACAGAACTCCAACTGAACAGTGTGCAAAATTTCAGGCCTGTCACTGCATTAGTTTTTCACAGATAGAGACTTCAAAAAGAGGTGTGACCCTTATTTTACAGTAAAAATAACTAAATAAATAAAATAAGTGGTGGAAACACACGCTCATTGACTTTTCACGTGTTAAGGGTACTTGGACACCTATGCTCTGTCTAACTTGAAGACTAAGTCGAACATTTAATTCGATCCTGTTGTTAGCCCTATTGGAAAGTTCTTGTCTATGTAAATATAATGACTACAGTAATTGAGAGCTTACGGAAATTGTACTAAAGTAAAGTAATATTACGGTAGTCATTACATCTGCGCGTCACAATACCTTCCACGTAGCTCACGTGAATGGTAAAAAGGTCAACAGAAAAGTTACACTTTCACAAATCATATATCTTTTGTACACTACTTCACATCATAAGTAAGAAGCAATCCAAGTATGCTGATATTTATTAAAACTGCACTGCCAATGAGCTCACTGACCAATGCTCCACATGTAAAATGTTCACTGAGTTTAAGACACATGCGCACACGTGAAATGTTTGTTTCTTTGGGTGCACATTTTGGTAAAATAAACCTTATTATGGAAATTATAAGTCATTATTTTATAGTGTTTTTTTTTGTTTGTTTGTTTGTTTTTTTAAACTGACCGAATATACACAACTATAACAAATATGAAAATATTATTTTACCATGCAAAGAACTAGTAGAAGCAGTCCCCAAAGCTTTGCGGGTGAGATATCCCAGGGTGGTAGTGGCTCTCTGTGGCACCACTGAGTGGTGGTCATGTGTCACTAATAGGACATCATGACAGAGACAGAGGAACATGGAGTCTGGCCTCCAGTAGAGCACTGCTAAGTGTTCTGCCCATTATATGGACATCCTACAATGATGACGCTTTTTTAAAACTAGGCATGTAAATCGGCCCTCAATACTGCGCTTGAGCATCGGACATCGATGTACAATCGATAATTGAGCAATATCAAGCAAAATAAAAAATGTGAAAACAAACCATCACCTTCAATGGCCATTTATCTCGCAATTTGTGTTGAATCGAGTCACTTGGTATGAGGGATCCTTGGTATGAGAATTTTATTTTATTTTATTTTTTTTACATATATATTTGGTTAATGTGATGTTATTTCTCCAAATTCAAATGCTGGAATGGCACCGTCGTCTGCAAAATTAATTCAGAAATAATTACAAGTTGCTCCCTTAATGAAGTCACGCCACCACACCCCTCTTTGCGCATGCAAAAGATCTCGTTTATACCAAAATGGCATTGTAACAAAAACAAGGCAATTGCTGATTCTGAGCAGGAAATAAGTGAAAAATGCCGTAAAATCGAACAAAATCATATCAAATCTATGGGAATCATTGTCAGAAATTATCGGTAAGTAAAATTTCATTATGGATGCGAGCTGTTACGAGTCCAGTCGAGCTATTACTTAATAGTTTTATTGATCGTTACAGGCCTATTAAAAACACACATGAAGGTTGTAATCTAGATAGACTGGTAAATCAAAAGCTTTGCTTTTCGGCTCAGCTCCCTCTTCAACCATAGCAGACTGGTGCAGCACCAATTCATCTGTCCATCACTTAAGGCAATGACTCATCCCAACTCAGAGGAAGCAAACCATCTTTTCCTGCTTGAGAATCATAGCCTCAGATTTGGAGAAGCTGACTGTCATCTCGGTCACTTTAAACTCAGCTGCAAACCACTCCAGTGCATGCTGAAGCTCACATTCTGAAGAAGCCAACAAAACCACATCATTTGCAAAAAGCAGAGATGCAACATTAAGGTTCTCAAATCAGACACCCCCCTCCCCATGACTACACCTTGAGATCCTGTCCATGAATACCACAAAAAAGGATCAGTGACCAGGGGCAGCCCTGACAGAGTCCAACACACACTGGAAACAAGTTCAAAAGAGCTCTTGCTTTGGTTCTTTATGGAACAGATAGCTCACAACAGAGACCCCATTACCACACACTCCTTCAGCACCCCCCAAAGAATCCCCGAGAGGACATGGTTGTAGGCATTCTCTTAGTCCATAAAACACAAGTAGACCGGATATTTAAATTCCCATGACCCCCTCAGCAACTCTGAGGGGTTAAGAGCTGGTCCACTGTTTCACGACCCGGGTGAAAACCACACCACCTGATATCTGCTTTAACTTCCAGGGCCTATTCAGGAATTTTCCTCCACTGAGAATTCAAAAGTGTCTGCTTTTTTTTTTTAAACTGGGTAACAACCTGGCTTCCCGTAGTGTTGGGTGATTTCCCTGCTTGAAGACACTAGTATTAACTCAGTAAGCAATTAGGAGGTTTAGTGAGTGCCTCTGAGGAAAATACACCAAACTATGCTGTACTGTGGACCTCTATATGTGGATCTGGTTACTCCTGAATGATGGGAGAGAAAGGAAAAAAAAAAATAAACAGAAAAGAAAGAATTTCAGCTTTAACCTACTCCAAGCACTTAATCCCCCACAGGCAGAAAACCAAATGCATTTATTACAACACATCATCATAAACTTGATGAGGGAACAGTAGCTTATAATACTATAATGTTGACCACCGTCCACATCACGCCTGTAGATGTGTCACACATTGAGAGTGGCCATCATCAGTGAGGAGTCATATTCTTCAGTACCAAAGTCTAACAAAACATTTAAATAAGTTTCCTAAAGAACATCTCATTTGCTTTATAAATTTTACACGATTAGTCACGTCCCTTTGCCAGCTTAAATTTTATTTCAGCCCAAGAAAAACTGTGCCATTTATAAATACCCGTTCTCGCTTCTCAGATCAGGTGGCAAGAACTGAGAACCACAGTCTCTAAAATAAGCACTGCACCTTCTGATTTCTTTTGTGTGTGTGTGTGTGTGTGTGTGTGTGTGTGCGCATGCGCGAGCATGTGTTGGGGTCCCACTGGAGAACAATTCTACGTTCTAGTGTGAAACTAAACCTCATTACATTCAGCATTGTTACTGAGAAAAGCAATCCCACTGTGGCATTCAAAATTAAGGTCCCAGACCTCTAGATTACCATTAACATTTCAGTATGTGCAGGATAGAACCCTAAGGGTCTATTAGATAGCATCTCTAGGCCAGAAAAATGATCCTGCTCACCCTTTTCTTTGTCAACTGCGGCCAACTTACACTACACAAACCGAAGAAGCTATACCTGATGGGCTCCTTTAAAAAAATAAAATAAAATAAAAATAAATAAATGAATATTCCCACCAACTAACCCCAATACCGTATTCTCACTGAAGTAATTTTCACGCAGACACCCACGATAAGGCTCACCACACGGTGTAGATGCAGGAAAACAAACCCCCCCCCCAATCCTCTTCCCTTCAAAGGCATGATTCTGCAACAATAGCTGAGGTGAACATTTACAGCTTTTTATATCACGGAAAAATGATATGGTATAATGGTATGATTAACGGTATACGATAATGGTATGATTAACGTGAGCATCATATGGTACCACCGGTGCTTGTCAATGTTCTCACGCAGTTCTCAGTGGTCATAAATGCTGGCGGTAGTGTCACGTTGTCACATGACACATTTTCGGTCTTTCCACAGATATGCAGCGGAAAAACCAAACGTTAGAATTTACCGGGAGTAGCTGCAGAAGGCTGCAATGCCGACGGTTCTTTGTGACAACTTGTAGTACACGCAACAACAATCGCACGTTGCTCTGCGGAAGTATTTCTGTGAGCTTCCGCGGGTCAAGTTGCATCGGCGAGAAAGGGGCATAAGGAATAACATCTCTTCTTTACATTCATTATGATTCCTCAAGAAATGTGGAAGCGCAAGTTCTGCTTCTAATCATGACTAAAATCTGAGAGTCCACAGTGCTGTGCAACTGAAGGATCTTCCCCTGAAGCTCAGCAGTGGCTCTATATCAGTCATGGAATCTGAACTCACAACTGTTAAATAAAACCACTTCTTATTTTTATCCTGTTTCGCTAAAGAACCTAATCAAAAGGGCTTCCCTAAATCTCTTGCTCATACTGACATTCCCCTTAGGCAAAAACACAATCCCAAGTATTTATATCTGAGGTTTGCTTTGAACTTGACCTGGGCAACTATGCAGGCGGCTCTGTAAACTTTGTGTTTTGCATATCTGAAGTAGTTGCAAAACAAAGGATAGCCACCGAAACACCTTCAACCATCTGCTGGGTGTGAACACCCACGTGAAATTCTTTACACCACATATGGAAAGCACACATCCAGAAAGCACCAGACATGTCATTATGTATGCTACTGAGGTTTTGCTATTTCTTGTAGTCCATTTGGATGCAGGTCTTAAAAAGGGATTTGAGTCACCTCAACAAGTCTTCTCTCTCACAGCCTAAGTCACATGACTGTGCATGCTCAATAAAATAGTGTCATAACTCTAAGTGACAGAGGAAACAAACATTTCCATTTCTATTCAAGTTACTATTAATCTTAAACTGAATGGTCTAGTGCTTCATTGTGCTTTAAAGCTCCTTCCATCTTTATATCAAATTTCTAGTTTAATACTAAACAGCATTCTATTAATAATAAGAAGAACCAATACTCCTGTGTGAAAATGGACGATATACATTTTATACCTGTCAACTAGAACTAAAGCAGTTAGTTCTGCTCCACCAATTTGATTGGTTGAGCAGTGTTCCAAGACTGCAGATATTTCATCATACCCCATACATACATGGGACATTTTACTGTATGTAGCGTAAATCTCTGCTCATCACAGTTACAACAGTAGTGTTAGCAGCATCATCGGGCAACATGCTTATTCGAGGGAGATGAGAGATGAAAGCTTTTTTTTGCAAGCAGTTTCCAACCACCAGGTTATTACATCTTTCTGTATCCTCATCATACGTGACATAGTGAAAGTTAACATTCGTTCATTTATTATTTTTTTATTAATGGTGAACCTTATGAATATGGTCCATTTCCCACACCTCTTCATGCCCTAGAGTTAAACAACTCTACCACAATGCAACATGGTAGGAACTATGCCATTGAAATGTCCATACACCCTGGCAGTATCACTGTCTTTGCGTTGAACTCATCACCAATCTGTTCTTTAATCATTATCAAGAATGCTTGTAGTACTAAATACTAAATAGCATTCCAAATTCAAAAAGTAGTCTTCATAGAATCATTTGCTGTTATTTTGCTGTTATTTAACCAACAGGTAAACCAGGTTTGAGCAACACTATAGGAATTGGCAGATTCCCACCATTATGATCGCAGGAAGTTGATTTATCTGATTTAGATGTCTGTTGAAGACCGTCGTGTCTGCAGCTTTAAATTTTTCTTTAAAATTTCCTTTCTCCTCCAGAAACTTTATTAACACTGCATGACAAAACATCTTTTGATGCCTCTTAGCCTCGCTTGCCTGTGTTGCCAAACACTTCAATCCAGAGAAAGACTATACTTGCAAAACATGAACAAGGGCTTAAATTAAGTTTCAGTGTGAATTTGCAATACAATTCAAGAACTCACTGCTGCTCAGCACAGGCCTAATGTTCATATACTTCATACACATGTTCATTTACATATTATAATGTGCCATGTTACAACTAACAACTTCTTAGATTTATTTACAGACCTGACATTAGTTTTAAGTTGTGTCCGCGCTCCCGTGCCCACACAGGCAGCTCAACGCTTGCGCAACCGCTGTTGGTGCTGAGTGCACTTGCACTTTGAAGAAAGTTTTCTTATTTAGTCAATGGTTTAAATTCTTGAGGAGAAATATGTTTTCAAATACCATTAAAAAGACAGCAAGTTATATTATGGCTGTTTCGTTACTGAAAACAAATGCAAACATTTTCAGAGTTGCCTAAAATTACTGTGTTACTGACTATACTAATTTGCAATTAATTAATTGGCAGTCTGGCATATCATACAATTGCACAGACCTAAACAACAAACATGCTTTATTCTGCATTACCTCAATTTGACAGTGGTATTCTAGGGTGTATTAACTTAAGTTTAATTGCCTTGCAAATTCAAACCTGGTGCAGCTGGTTTATTTTTTTATTTTATTTTATTTTATTTTATTTTATTTTATTTGATTTTATTTATTTTATTTATTTATTTATTTATTTAATTTATTTATTTATTTAT
>JAQMYF010000027.1:23909323-23924979 GCA_030014195.1 Neosilurus mollespiculum
ATAGTCATGAAAAGAAAGGAAACTCATTGAATGAGAAGGTGTGTCCAAACTTTTGGTCTGTACTGTATACACACACACACACACACACAAGGGGTGCCAGAAAAAAAAATCGATTCACGTCTGAATCGCAATTCTTATTTATTAGCATTATAAATCGATTCAAATTTTCAAGAATCAATTTTTAAGATCACGTGTTTTTGAGCATTTCCAACCTTACTCACAACGCGTACCATTTATCAACACACGGCCTCCGTCGTGAATTGTTCCAGTGAGTGGCGGCTCCAGAACTAGCATGTTTCCCTGAAAATAAGACCTAGCTAAATCCATATTTTGTTCACACCCTCCCCTCATTTTCTGTGAATGCACGCGCGCCAGCGCCATTTATAGTAGCGCCGCGGAGGAGAGATAGAAAAAGAGGAAATTAAGAAAAAAAAAACGGTAAGTAAAGTATTGTAAAGCAGGACTGAGGGGAATGATGGGGATAAAAGCAGGACTGGGGAAAGCATAACGGTCATCATTTTATTTACCGGTATTATCTTCTTTCTTCTGCCTATTATCTAGGCAGAGTTTTGTGTTCACACTTACCTGTTTATTGAAATTGCTGTTAATGTTAATTAAAATAAGACCTACCCAAGAATCGGAATCAAACTGAATCGTGAGTTGTTCGATTCACATCCCTAATAATATATATATATATATATACACACATATACATACATACATACATACATACACACACACACACACACACACACATGGCAAACATAGAAAAAGATCACTTCGCATAACTGCTGCTGGGTGAAAGTGATGACCTTAGGCTGCTTTGCATACATCATTAAACCATACTGAATTGTGTGGGAAGCACTGGCGCCATGGATAGGTCTCTGTACTCCACATTTAACATATTTTCAACTCCTGTCGGATGACAAACATTTGCACAGCCCAATAAGTTCTGAAGGAAGAAATTTGTCCCTGAAGACTACAAACAGACTGACCGACCTAGTCCATAAAAAAGCAATTTAAAAATAGTGGAACAGGTGTACTTTAAGGCAAAACAGGGACAGAAGTTTTCTAGAAGAACAGTTATATAAGCAGCAGAGTGTCCTGGAGGAGATCTGGAAAGAGTGACATGCAAGGAGAAGAACAAAGAACCTAAATTTGTTCGTAGACACTTTCAGAATCCTACTGGCTTTGTTAAATTTTACCTCTATAAATCATTCCTTTAAGTTTCACTGTTATCTTTCTGATCTCATGCATGTTGGTACAAACTCTAAAGTGTGAATCTCAATACATACCAACACAAGTCTGTCATCATACTGTTTCATATGAAAATCATAAAACTAGATCATGTAGTAACGTGCTACCGATCTGCGAAAGAAGACAAACCAATTCTACACATCAATCTTTTGACTTCTGAAGATAGAAACATTGACAAACATTTTAGATTGGTTAAATACCTTTTACCGTTTTTATGTAGTGATCTGTTCACGACTTGGCTACATCAAGTGCCGCTGCCCAGGCCATGTGTGTTTACAGAAAAACAACTGCAACATTTGTTTTAAAATCCCCAATCTGTGTGTTTAATCTTCTTATGAATTAATTTAAATACTACTGGTGGTCAATGTTTTCCCAAGACCCTGAAAAGTTATTTTCAGTTATTATAAGATGACACCTGATAATGTTAACAGTCATGTCACGAAAAAAATAAATAAATAAATAAGCCATCAAACACCAGAGTCCTATACATCACCCAGAGGAAACTCCTATGATCACACTCACAGTGATAACAATATCCAGAAAATTAGGGGCAAATTGTTTTCATTTTATTAGTTTCCACTAGGACCATTTCTAAACATATACTGTTCACATTTTTTTTAATTCCTTAACATTTGCAAAACACTGTTTACATATAGCTTTTAAACAAAATGAAAATATTTACGTTAACCAAGTCATCTAGTGATGGAGTTTTTTTAAACAGGTGTTTCTTCTCACAAATACTTGTTCGCCCATTTTTATTACTAAACTTTACACTGGGGCCACGAAGTCCATTATTTGAGAGAATCATGATGATCTTCATAAAATTTTGGACTGTCAAAATCTTTGCCACGATTATTACGCTTTGATGCCAATCGTGATAGTTGGTGGAAATCATAGTACAGAGTAGCAGAGCTTAACAGACCTTGATGCACCATCGTAGGGAGTCTTGATGAACTTGGAGACACGATTCCTTCAAGTTTCATCTCTTGGATGCACCTCGCCTCCTTTTTATAACCCAACTGGGCTCCAGGTGTGATCATAAATCATGGAGCCCCACTTTTTTTTTTTTTTTCAAATGTTGACATCGTTACCCCAGTGTAAACCCAGGTTTACTACACTGAGCATCTTTAAAATCTCACACACTGAAGTTCTTGGTCAAAATTCATTAGCCTCCCATTTTGTTTGAACAAACTTTTGCACTACAATGCAGGCACTGACTGTGCACACAAAACATCTAGTTCAAATAATATACATATGTCCATGAATTACATTATATACATAATAAAGTATAAATTTAATGTAAAATAACTTCCAAGTACACTTATTCTAACCCCAACAGTTGACTGATAATAACTTATCCGTGTTAAAATGTAAATGTTTATAAATATATATATAAACAAACAAATTAGCACTGCTTTAGCTAACTAACTCATGTTAGCGGAAACATGCTAACTTTGCTAACCGCAATGGTGACGTTAGCTAAATTATTACTAGCTTATTTTGAATTCTCAAACGAACACTTAATATTTACATACCTGTCCGACATTTGCTGCATTGCGTCGTCGGCCATGTCCTGAACTCTGTGACTTTCAAAACCACACAGGAACCGCTAATTCTTACAAACGGCTTGGTAATTAGCGGAAGCGAAACTAAGCTAAGCTAAGCTAAGCTAAACTAAGCTAAGCAAAAGCCAGGCCTGTAGAAGAACGACAAGCCCACTTATGCTAGCTAACTAGCTGCGATAGAACACACACCGCTAAGCTAAGAATATCACATAACAACCTAATAACTCACACTAATACTACTCTTATGCTCACGGACCTCGTTCTTAAACCACACCACTAATACTTCATATGTTCTCAGCGTCAACGAGTCAGTGTGACCGCTTGACTCCATTTACAGCTCAGGACTGCGCGCTAACAAGGAGACGCACTGCGCATGCGCCAACAAATCATAACACTAGTCTGTGAAAGCCACATGGCGCACGATGTGTTCTGGGATATGTAGTGTGAATTCTGCACATGTAGCCAAAACCTCGAGTTTGGGTTATTTTTTAACAGGCGGGCCCGAGCTTAGGGCTGTTTGAGAGAGAGAGAGAGAGAGAGAGAGAGAGAGGAAACATGAAGATACACATATGGCTACAAAACACTTCTTATTGCGGTAGGAAACTGGTCGTTCTTTGATGGTATTATTCCATCAAATGTTATATATCATATGGTATTATAAATGCGCAATCATTATGAATTATGTCTTAAATTTAAGTAGATGGAAATGAGAATTTAGGGAGGTTGTGCTAAAATGTGTTCAGCACTCGTCAATCTGCTTTATTATGTGTGTGGTTGCCTATTTTTTGGTTTAATATCCATAGAACGTTGTGACAGCGAGTTATAATGATGATACAGTTTGCATTTCACGGGATTGTGTTATATTTAGGCCAGTGGTGACTAAATATTCAGCAATATTTCTCCAGTAATAGTCTAAACATCATTCTAAATTGAATCTCTTATCTAAATTGAAGTAGACACACTGACTTGATTGTCATCATTAACATTCAGTGTTCTGGATTGTAGTGACATTTCGGAGAAATGGTATTAAAAGTCTTTCTTTAGTCTTTAAAACTCTATAGTGCTGTTTACTCTTCTGGTTAATTTACAGTGGGACTACATTTCCCACAAGCCTTTTGTGCTCCCCATGCGCCGCAGTCAATCAGCTGTTGAGGCAACTGCTGTAGAAAGATAGCTGGTTTGTCATTATCTATAGCCGGACGTGGCATACAGAGATAGCCTTATTTACAGAATCCAAAAACAGGTGCACGGCAAGGTAAAGTCTGCTTCGGTTAGTGTAAAAGCGCAAATAGAAAAGAGAAAAGCGTGCATGTATTCGTAGCATATGTTTGTGGCTTGCTGTCGGTGCAGGGGAAGATTAGGGAAGCAGGATGCATGACTCTTTTCCCTTCCGATTGCTTCCACAGTATGTCTCATGAAACATGGAGATGTACACGCTTTGTGTGTGTGTTTGTGTGGCCTACACTTTGCCCAAATGCCAGCTGTATTGATCACAATCTGTTGACCTTGACTGGGCGGTTCTTATGCAGCAACGTGAATACAAGGATTATTTGCGGCTGCCTCGTCCCTGCTTATATTGCACGGAAATTAAGTGTTTCTTGGATCTTAAAAGTAACCATTGCTTTTATACATATTTCTATTTAATGTCCACTGTGCTGTGAGAGGTGCAGCTTGTGTGTCTTGGGCTAGATCTAAAATTGTCGCATAGCGCACTTGGCCTAGATTTTTTTACAGTCGTATTTTAATCTACACATTAATATCACATAATAATCGATAGGGCATATTCTATTTTCGCTTAGCTTATTGCTTCGGGTTATTTTGGTCAGCCATCTGCAGCAGAGACAAATTTAAACCCTTCATTATTTTCTCTCAGGAAGAAAAAAAAGGGTACTAAATTGTAGGTACATATCCTTCTCACTGAGTTGGTACCCACAGGAGTGCACCTTGTGTTCATGTAGTACATCTATCTTAGAATGGTGCAGGTTATGTTAAAGGTTACGATCCACTTTCATGTACCTTAAATCATTTTAGAGGACACTTGTACCCTGTTACTTAGTAAAAGATTGATTTTAAGGGTACGGTTTAGTAGCTTAGTTCCTAAGATAGCTTAATATGTGATCAGAATAAAAAAAAATACTAACTATTATAAAATATATATGTGTGTGTGTGTGTGTGTTTTGGCCAGTGCCATTGTCTGGTGTAAGCTCAGATTTTGCAATAAACAAGCATACTGTGTAACTCAGCTGCAGTAAAATCTCTCTTTTTTTAAATACAGGGTGACTAAAAAGTGTCTAAAAAGGAATCTATGGATATATATTAAAAATAATACATGAGGGAGTGGCTAAGCCTAAACTGTATACGGTGTATGGGTGAACATATAGAGCATGTTATAAATAATAGGTTAAATATCAGATTAAACACAATTTTATTTTCATTGGTTTCTGGCTTTGAGAACACTGTTGAATGAGTTAGTCATTTGTGGATTTTTAAGGTTATATAACCAGACCCCCCCCCCCCCCAAAAAAAAAGCAAATCCAGGGAAATGGTTAACACTTTAAATTATGTATTGAATATTGTTCAGTTATATTAGTTTATTTGTTTATATGTATGAAGTTTTATTTTTTATTAGCTTTTCTAGTCATTTAAGAGTAACTATGCTCGAATATAAAGCTGTAAGTTATATAGGTTACCAAAATACCACCATCTAATATCATATCAGGGTTTTGTTTATAAGGATAATATACAGTTTTGCAGTTTTCAAAAGCCGGTATCTGCTCCAAGACTACAGTGCTGTGCGTCTCCTTTAACCTTGCTGAAGGACGCGGCTATATTTATTGACGTATGCAAATGTATAAGAGGGGGCGTGGCTACGGGCAAAAAAACAGGAACAAGAATCACTTTCACATTGCAGTCTGGAGTTCCGGTGAGAGGGGAAAAGAGACGTGGCGAAAAAGAAATCGGTGAATATCGGTGCCTTCAAAGCTCTTTTCGCCTTAATTAAGATTTGGAGCAGTACCCTGTGTGTGTGCGTGTGTGTTAAGGATATCCAGTTTGTTCTAAATGGGTGATTACGGGTTCGCCTTACACTCGGCTCTGCTCAGCAGTAGCGGCGGCTATAACAGTCTCCCTGTCGCGTCGTTTCCATCGCCCAAGCACCGTAGCAGCCCGACCAATGTGGTATACGATGTCCTCAATAATAACTCGTCTCTGTTTCTCCCCCTTGCAGCTCAGCAAACCATGCAGGATGATTTACTGATGGACAAAAGCAAAGCTCAGCCTCACCACCACCAGCAGCAGCAGCCAGACCCAGCGAGCGTCGAGCCTCCTTCCACACCGACTCCCTCACCGTCCGAACCGGGGATCTCCGAGGACAGCAGCCCGTCGAGCGGGAGCAGCCAAGCGCCTTCAGTCCAAAGCAGCAAAGAAAAAGTAGCAATGGAGTCGCCGATCCTGCCGGGTCTGGGGTTCCCGGAGACTGGCGGCAGTTCCTTATCTCCGTCGTTCGCCAGCACTTGGTCGTCTGGAACGGCGAACGCAACGGTGGACGATAGTTTTTTCCAAGGAATCCCCTCGGTGAACGGCACCATGCTTTTCCAGAACTTCCCGCACCACGTCAACCCGGTTTTCGGAGGCGGATTTTCGCCGCAGATCGGCTTGGCACAGTCGCAGCAGCAGCAGCAGCAGAGGAGATCTCCGGTCAGCCCCAACCAGGCTGCTTTTCCTCAGCGGAACGCATACAGTCACCAGGCCCTGGTGAACAGCAAGGCCTCTCCGTCTCCGTCCACCTCGTCGTCGGCGTGGAGCGCTCAGCAGAGCGCCGTGTGGAGCTCCGGCTCCAACCCATGGAGCGGGCTGCCGGCCGGCCGGGACCCGCGGAGAAGCGTCGGGGTCGGTGTAGGAGTCGGCCTGCCTTCGGCTCTTAACCCCATCTCTCCAATGAAGAAGCCCTATCCGACTAATGTCATCGCACCGCCGAAGTTCCCCAGAGCTGCCCCGCTTACCCCAAAACCCTGGCTGGAGGACAACGCCTTCAGGACGGACAACGGCAACAACATGTTACCTTTTCAGGTGAGCTGGATGCATCGTTGCCTTGCTGTGGGTACATCTGTGTTTAGGATTATTGTGTCCTGGGCAGAATATCAATAGTGTAGAATGATGTGCTGTTCAGGTTGGAGCTCCTAATGAACTGATATAAGGTTTCTACCTCATGGTGTTTGTTTCAAAGTTAGGCTGGGTCTGATCCTGATGTTTCATGGTTGGGAAACACTTGGGGAATGTTTCTTTATTAGTTTAAACGTGGATCATGTGATCATTTCTATCATGCTGAAAAGGGGATGAGTGTCTTGTGGAGTATGTCCTTCAGAGAGATGTCTGAATGATGCCAGGGGTAAAGACTGGCTAACCTTAACTCAAAGGTCAAGTACATCTCTCTCTCTCTCATCTCTCTCTCTCGCACCCATATCGTTTCCATTCACCACTACATCTCAGTGAAGGCCTGAAGCTCTCATGACACCGAGCTGAACCCAACCCAGCCCCAGTTCTCCTACACATTTGCACCTTTCTCAAGATGAATTTGAATGCACGTCATCCTTCCAAATCGTTTTTACAAATGCCGTCATCTGGCCTGGCTTTAATCCTGTTACACCCCTCAGACGTGAAACCCTATCTCTTTGAAAATAAAGCTTAATTGAAGAAAAAGCACCAGATACAGGTTGGCTGGAAATGGTTAATTCCATCAGGCAGTTGTTCTTGCCAGCTCACTCGGGGCGTTTAAAGGTACCCACAAATGAGTTTGATTGGTGGATTATAAAGAGGGCGGGACACACAGGCCCCGCCCCCTGGGCATGTCAGAGCTGTTTGTCACTGCTGTCATGAATGGAAACACTGGGCCTCACTGATCTGCCTGGTTCTGTTACTCTCCAATAAAGTTAAATACAGGTCAATCCATTTCTGGTTTGTGGCTTGTTTGACAAAATGTTCTTTTTTAGATTCAAAACCACTTTTTAACTTTTCAGAGTATTTTTGTAAGATCTATGCCCATTTTAGTGGTCATCTTGTATGCCATATAGTACATTACTTGAAAAAGTTTCTGGAGTTAAATCTTTCTGTTTGTCTATATATGAAGACATTTAGACCCTCTTTCTCATTCCAGACCCCGATTTAAACTTCTGAATTGTATATTTATGCTGTATTGTGTACTTGTCCTGTGTATAGATTAGCCCAACTGTAGCTGCACTTTTACACCAGTGGAAAAGGTCAGCACTGCGGCAGAAAGAAAACTGATGAGTCATGTAGGTGGTTATTCACCAAGCGACAGGTTCTGCCTTGCGTCTCCATTCACGACTCGTATGAGTTATGTTTTCTTCAGTGGTGCACGGTTTTGTTCTCATGGGCATGAACCTAAGAGTAGAACCGGTGTCGCTTGAACACATTCATATAGAGAAAGCAAGAATATTTAAGTTGCACTTCTCACGAAAAGATAAACCTGATAAAACTAAACTGTGTCTTTTCTTGTCTCATCATGCTGTGAGATGATCTCGCGTGGACAGTGTAAAGACAGCCTGTGTTCGATGAAACGGTGGTGCTTGTACTAGGACATAGCTCTTAGCCAGATTCCATCTTGGCGCAACGGGCAACGCCTGGGTGTGCGCAGGGACTTTAATCAAAGCAAAATGCAGAAGAAGCTTTTCCTCTTAATGAACATTAGCATGTTTATTTCCTCACTTTCAAAAAATTTTTATCATCGGACTCTAAGCTTCCTGAAAAGATGTTGAGTCATACATGGACACAAAATATTCACTTTTTGGGGGAGTGTGATTCTGATTTGGGGTCAAAATCGTCATCAGGGTTTTAAAATTTGCTATTTAAAATATGCGTTTTCTGTACTTTAAAAAAGTGATTCAGGGAGTGTTACGTATGACCTCAATTAGTGATGGCATGATGTATTGAAAATTTTTTTTACATATATGGACATGTGTATTTCTCGTTCTTGGCAGTTTTTTTAATTATAGGTAGAGATGCCCAATTTAGTACTTTCCTAAAAATAACATAAACAGGTTATATGACTTTGCTTCTAAAGGAACATAACTTTACTAGGTGTTGAGTTCATACCAGGCTTTAGTGATGCATTAGACCTGGTTAGTGACACGCTTTCCCTGAAGGTGCTGTTTTCACCTGACTCACTTATTTGTCAAACTGCTTAATCCTCCTAGGGTCATTGGGAGGGTGGAGCCCATCTCACTGGACGAATGCCGGTTACACCCTGAACAGCTTGCCAGACCATTGCAGGGCTAACACACACACACACACACACACACAGCCTCACATCCACAGCTGCGGCAGTTTGGAACATCCAATTAGCCTAATTTGAATGTCTGCGGATTGTCAGAGGAAACCGGAGTACCCAGAGCAAACCCACACAAGCGCAGGGAGAACATGCAAACAAAGTCTGGAACTCAAACCCGGGACCCTCCTGCTGTGAGGTGTGCCAACTTCTCTTAACCTGAAGGTCCAATCTGCTGTTCAAACATAATGGGCATTTTTATTTAAAATAATTGTCACGCTTGAGTTAGAAGTGATAAACGGTTTATAGCCGTAGACATGGTATTACGATGTAGACTAATGAGAACACAAGGCCAGTGGGAGTGGTATTACAGTCTGGTGTGATGAAATAAGGCAGCAAAAAAAAAAAAGAGGAAAAGTGGGCATTTAGAATCACTAATCAGCTACTCATCCAGATCCCTCAACAGAGAGCCGCCAAGCATTATTGACGTCTCTTTCATTGAACTGTGCAGTCCATCAGTTCCCTGATCTAGGACATGCAATGAAATTTCCACATATGCGTAACTGTACTGCTTTGCAGATCTGTGGTCATGTAGTAATATAACCAGCTGCCTTATATGACCAGTGAAGAACCTTTTGAATTTGTAAACAGGAAGTGTTTTTACCTTACACATGACTTGTTTACTGTTAGCACATTACACACCGAAAACAATAGTGGCTTCTTTTAATAACCTGGAGATTTTATTTCAGGGATGTATTCAGATTACTCCTTCCTTATAGTTTAGTCTTCTGGGTTAAGGTGGGGTTTTTCCTCTGTTTTGTGGTGTAACAGAGCTGGTTACTGAATATCAAAAGACAATCAAAGTTAACAATTGCAGCTTACAACATGACTTCATTTTCTTTTAATAGTTTGATTTGTTTTAATGATAATAAGCAAATAAGGTGAATAAATAAGGTTACATAAATAATAAAACATGATGGGCTGTGCCGTTACAGGACAATAATCAGCGATGTGGTTCAAGCAAAACCAGTTGATTGATTATTAGTTGGTTTGTTTGTTGTTGTTGTTGTTGTTGTTGTTGTTTTTTTTTTTTTTTATAACTATTTATTTTGGGAGGGGGGGTATTACAGTGGCTAAGCATTGGGGTTACTGATCAGAAGGTCAGGGGTTCGAGCCCTGGTACCACCAAGTTGCCACTGTTGGGTCCTTTAGCAAGGCCCTTAACTCTCAACTGTTTAATTGTATAAATGTAAGTGAGTGAGGGAGGGAGGGAGGGTGAGTTGCTCTGGATAAGGGCATCTGCCAAATGCTGTAAATGTAATTTCAGAGCAATTAGCCAACGTGAAATGTTTTATCATTTGCATTTAATGTTATGGAACGTTCATGAAACAAGTCCTGTTATCACTTTCTTTACAGCAGCTATAAACAGTGGTTCCCTCGCCAATGACATTTTTTTTTCATTGGGTTATAAAGCCACAAAAAAAACACAGCTCATCATCTTACTTGGAAATTAATGACTGATACACACTGACATCACGTACGTTGTCATAGCAGATAGTTTTGTAAGCCATACCGTTAATTGCTATAGTGGCAGTATAGCTGTATGTATTAGAATGAATTTATTAATAAAGTCTTGTAACCTTTCTTACTGGTAGACCTGAACGATTAATCCACACTTTCATAACAATCAGATTTGATAATTGAACTATTGGAAGAGGGCAGTATTCCATGACTGAATTCACATGGTGACGTAGAGGTTAACACACCCTCCCCGCAGCAAGAAGCTCCTGGGTTCGAGTCCCAGGGCTCGCTTGCATGGGTTTCCTCTGGGTACTTTGGTTTCCTCCCACAGTCCAAAGACCTGCACATTAGGCTGATTGGCTGTTTCAAATTGTCAGTGGGTGTGTGTGTGTGTGTGTGTGTGTGTGTGTGTGTCTGTGTGTTCACCTTGCAGTTGACTTGCGAGCTGTTCAGGGTGGACCCTGCCTTTGCCCAGTGTCGGCTGAGACACAGCCACCCCGCGACCCTCATAGGATTAAGCGGTTTGACAATTCACAAAACTTTGACGTCTCAGCTTTCACAAGAGCTTTAAGTGAAATTGTGGGAAATACTATTGTCTCAATTTCAGTTGAGCCCCCCAGTCACCTCGTAATATACTGGAATTTTGCATTCGAGTGCTTGTGTGATCTTCAGTCAAACCAGGTGGGGTGGCTATGTAAATGTGCTGGTACTCCCAGCGGCACATCTCTGTTTTGAGATGCAAATTTTCAAGGGGCGTGAATACTTTGTTATTAAAAGATGTGAACTTAAGATGCCTTTCATGCTTATTTTTCTCTTCCATAGTCTGAAATTATCACTGGGCTGTCAGTTTGACATCATTCGTCATGTGTCATTTTAATGCTTAAGCCCCTGTCACAGACGTCACACAGCAAGTATACAACAAGTTCACGACAGAAGATTGCAGACATTCCTAGGACAGTTTAGGGTGTGTCATATGAAGCTCAGTGTGCGACAGAATATGCTGTCGTAGACTCTTGTTGTGGAATTTTGAACATGTCCAAAATTTTTCCATCTCAGAGGTAATTTCTGACATCAGGTCCATTTCCTGGTCTGTTTTGTGATGCCCTGTGGTGTTACTAGTTACTGCTAGTACAGATTTCTAGCAGTGGTCCTATGATTACCCTACATCTGGGGTGTCAAACTCCTTTTCACTGAGGGCCACATCACTAAATTTAAAGGTGATCCAGGGCCTAAACATCTACTCTCAAAGGGCAACCATGAAATCTGTGTGGCAAAATGATTCGTTTAGGCATTTGTCCTCTTTTATTTAATTGACGTGCATTTTCTGAACAAGCTAACATGCAATCTTGAGTCATGAATGACTAGCTGTTTTCTTGAAATAGGCTGTTGCCCCCCTGGTGGAAGAATGATTAAGTTTCATGACAATGGTCCATGCAAAGTATGTACGATAATCATATTCTTTGAAAGCTCTTGTGGGCCACATAAAATGAGTTGGGGGCAGGATTTGTTACGCGGCCTTGAGTTTGACTCTTGCGCCCTACGTTGACTTCCATATACACCCACGTGTATCGTATTACGTTTAGGTTGAGCATACGCATATCACGTAACCTATGTACGGTGGCTGTATGTCAAGTAAGTATTAAAAGAATACTATACTAGAATTTTTGAATTGCAACAACCGTATCACATTTATATTACCGTAACACAATTTTACTGATGTACCCTATGACAGGTGTACAACGCATATCTGCGTTGTACATCTGCGAATGCAACTATGCAGCTTTCTGATCCACCTCACCCAAACTTATGCAAGTTCCCTCTGTCATAACTCCGTTCAATTTAACAATATAAACAAATTTGCAAGTTGTTTGTAAAATGGGTTTAACAGAGGCTTAAATTTGGTTTGAAATCAGCCTGATGATATTTAAGGAAATGCTAGTCATTACATGTCAAGGCCATGTGATCAGTTAATAATCAGTGTTTCCTGACACTGGCCATCTGCAGCATGTGCTGGCAGGATGTGTGTGTGTGTGTGTGTGTGTGTGTGTGTTTGTGTGTGTGTGTTTGTGTATTATAGCGCCTGACTGAAGTGAGAAGCTCAGCATTTTGAACTCTCGTGATTACTACAAAGTGGGCAGATTCCTATCTGGGCTCAGAGAGGGGAAATAACACTTTTTGAATGGCTTTGTCAGTTACATGACAATAGCTGTGGTGCTGAGCAAACTGCGTTGCTGGGCAAGGGAGACTTTAGCCAACAACGCTTTTTTTTATCTCTCATAAATACACGTTCTCTCCAGTGTATTGTTGTGCCTAGGCTCGTACTCACTCGTCCATCCATGCCATACACAGAATTGCTTTGTACTGTCCAAGCCACCATTTTGTGTAGAGATGAGGTGAGTGGTCATACTTCAGACTGTTCGAGTTTCAGCTGTAATTGAAGTTTAATTTAACCCGAATTTTAACCCAGATGCCACTTAAGTTTCTAGTTACACCCACTGACCCACACTGTGAGTTATGAGGCACAACATGGCGGGGGGTGGGGGGAGCGTTTTTCATTTCAGACGTTTTTTTCGATTCTTTCTGCAGAATGAAGTGGAAAAATACTGCACAGTGATATTTTAATTATGAAAGACAGCCATGGTACACTGCCAGGATTCGTCATGACATGATGTCTTAGATTGAAATGTTCTCACAATCTTGTGTAATTTTTGTGATTGATATTAATTTTACCACAGCACTATGGAATTCTCTCTTACTCATACTTAACCGCTTAATCCTACTATTAGGGTTACGGGGAGGCTGTGCCTGAATCAGCCGTCAGAGGATGATGGAGGGAAACACCCTGAACAGCTTGCTAGACTATCGCAGGACGACACACACAACCATTCACACTCATATCCACACCTACAGGCAATTTGGACCAGCCAGTTAGCCTAATTTGCATGTATTTGGACTGTGGAAGGAAACCGGATTACCCGGAGGAAACCCACAGCATGGGGAAACATGCAAACTTCACACAGAAATGCCCGAGCCAGGGAATCGAGCCCAGGCGGATTTGCTAACCACTGTAAGACCATGCCGTTGGATTCTCAATTCTGATTGGTCAAAATTAAAAGATAAAATGTTGTATTAAATAGATTAAAAATGATCTTTATGGTATTATGAGAATCATTAATGAAAAATTAAAGTTGTCCATCAAAGACCTTTAGAAAACATGGAACTTTATTTGATTTGATTTGATTTGATTTGAAATGCTAACAACGACTTGCAGGTAGCTTGGTAGGGGAGCCACACAGTCTGAGGGGAATCGTGCCTTGACTATATCTGACAAAGAGTTTAATCTAAACTTCAGTGTTTCATGTTCTTGGTTTTCTCCTCAGAACAAAATAAAAAAGGAAGTTTGCATAATGCTTGTGTTTGATATTCACACTGAAGCTAATGTAACATGCAAAGAAAGCCAGCATAGCACGGTGCTTATTGTGTGCCCAAATTCTTCCACATTTGCCCCAGAATCAGACAAACTCTTGATCGTAGATTCAGATATGACTAGTTATAAAATGAAAGAAAATAAAACTGTAGCAGCCATCTTAAAGCCAGGATTTCTTTCGCAGCATGTCCTTCACTGCCAGTGTGCATCACATCAGACCCACATAGGAGATGGAATTATTCATGAGAAGAGACTCGGGTCATAACAGTTCAAATTTGATTTGTGTATTTAATTTTTTATACAAAATGGATGTAATATGCAGTTTAATGAATGATGTAGAAATGGTAGCCTATTAGCCACTGAGCCAGACTGTGAGGGGATGATAATCTGAGGTGAGGGTGTGAACATTTAAATACACAGTGAGTAATTGTGTTAAAACAACCAGTAAACTTTACTTGCTAACTACACACAGAGACGGACACTGTAGTGTTCAGTGAATATTATACACCACCACTTTTGTCTAAAAAGAGTGAAGTGAGTGAAGGAAAAAAAATATGTGAACACTATGCCTGAAAGGTTAAATACTGTAATCAAAGTAATGGGTGGCCACAATAAATATTGACTCTTTTTTTTTTTGTTTTTGTTTTTCTCAAAAAAGAGGCTATTTTTGTTATTGCTATATATTGTTGTTTATTTAGCTATTCTCATCAATATGATCCAATATTACATGAAATAAATACTTGAATAGTGCTTGGTTTCTGATTTATCTTCATTTTGTTAGGGGTGTAATCATCACTGCATCACTGTATTTTTTTTTTTTTTTTATTTCTTCACTCGCTAAACCATTCCATATGGTTTGAAGTTCATTCGTTCTATGCAAAAGTCAAAAAAATACAAAGTTTCCTTTATTACTGTTTACTGTGCTTTATAGAATTTTTATATAGAAATCTTTAATGTCATTATTTATATGTAAATATAAGGCACCTTTGTTCTACACTATTCCTTTGTGTACAGTATCTAGTGGGTGTCTTACAGAACCAGCCCCAGTTCTCCTGGAAATGTTGACTGTCACACTTGTTTCTTTATTTGCATTTAAATAGCAGCAGCCTTCATTATATATTTGTCTGAAAAGTGGTCTTATAAGTAACATGCTTGACAATATTATTGACATACTGCACTAAAAATTTTTTATGTAACATTTCATTTTTGTGCTGGAAAACTAATGTTTGGGGGGGAAAGTGTTTTTTGTACCAACTTGCTAATATGCAAGTTATAAAATTAAAATCTATAACAAAGATAAAAAATAAAATAAAATCAATAATATATATGTATATATAAAATTCAAATTTATTTGTCACGTACAAAATCATACACAGTACAATATGTAGTGAAATTCCTGTTACAACTGTCTTAAAATTTGAAGAATAAAAACTATCAGTATCAAGAAGGAAAAAGAAAAATAACTATAACTATTTGAAGGACATCAATAGTTAAATGTCAAATATAAATATAAAAATGTAAAATATAAAATTTAATTTTATATTTTACATTTGTGCGTGTGTATATATACATACACACACACACACACACACACACACACACA
>JAQMYF010000027.1:23937412-23956346 GCA_030014195.1 Neosilurus mollespiculum
GTGTGGGTGTGTGTGTATATATATATATAGATATATATATATATATATATACCATATATTTCGCTCTACTTCGATGTATTGAGCACTGTCTTACGGAAAATCGACTCAGGATTTTTTATATATATATATATATGTGTGTGTGTGTGTGTGTGTGTATGTATGTGTGTGTATATATATATATATATATAATAGAGTGTCAGGGCATGCTATTATAGGCAATAATCCACTCTGGGGCGATAATTATGTGGATCATTTTCCCATAACAGCATGTCCTGAAATGTGCTAACACTCTTATACCCCATAGTCCCGATGAGCTTATGTCATGGCAATGTTGCGTCACTCCATCCAGTGTCTATCCACAATTTTCCAAATCCTTCTTCTCCCTTATTTCTTGATGGGTTTTGATTGTGTTTGTCTTATTTTGTAGGGCTAGGTGTGGGCTTTCAAACTTCTATACACAATTTGGAAATTCATTAATTAAGCAAATTTATGCAAACATTTTCAAAAGCACAAACAAAGTTCTTTTTCTTCTGTTTCTTTACAAATGTGAATTTTGTTGGCTTCGTCTGATAGAGCTAGGTGGGTCGTTACAGTGGTCAGGTCCGCTCATCCTTTTATTCACTTCTGTTCCTACAGGCCTTAACACACATTTTTCCGTTTTGTTTTGGGTTTTTTTACCTTCAGATTTAATGATGTTTATAAAAATTTACCTAACATGTTTTCTCTCATAAATACATTCATCAAATGTGACACAAATAAGTAAAATTCAGTGGTGCTTGTCCCTATAAATATTCAGTCGAACACCTGCCCTTGCTGAAAATTGCATGATTTTATTTTGTACGGGTGTCGGTTGAGCACTACGTCATTGACGTTCTGGTCTTCATTAAAGATCCATTATGAATGAATGCCCCTCCCTTACCCAATAAACACTGATTGCTCTTCTTCCTCCTTTTTTTTTTTTTTTTTCATTTTCCTTATGGTGCTTCCTTCCAGAATTCACGCTGCCACTTGTCAAATCGTGAAACACTAAAGGCGTTCTCTAAAGCTTTGCCCATGCTGGTCCCCTGTAGAAACATGGTGTCTCTGTGGAAGAGAGCTTTCCCCTTATGTGGATATACAGGGTTCGTTCTAAGGTTACAAAAACACAGTGATTTGTAATTACAGGTAATTATACACTGTTAAAAACATTCATACTTATGAACACTCTCTTCAATAATATATTCCATTTTTGCCCATAGATCCTCCTACAGCGTACACAGTGGACCATTTATTTGTTAATGAATTACACCTCATGCTTTTAGCCATTTATTACTGCATGTAATAATATTACATTCCTGGGGAATTATTTTATAAGATTATCACTTGTTTTAACAGTTATAAAAGCTTAATCCTTCGCCAGCTTCTCTTTTTAATTACTTGAAATTAATAAAGCACGAAAAACACAGCTTGTCAATATTACTGAGAACTGTAAACCCCACTGTTGGAATTTTATAGTGCACGATCCCTTTTTAAATCCCTTTTTTTATTACCACATGCCTCCATGTTTCTGTGTCATTGTGGGAAGCATTACTGAATATCCGCAGAAGGCTACAGATGCAGAGGGCAGTCTGATCATGCGTCTTCTATAGTTTCCTAAAAGAGAAACGATGACCAGAGAATTACACTAAAAATTAACAATTGGAAGGGGTTTGCTTTAGGTGAAGAAATGCCATTTGGATCAAGCTTGAATAATCTTTTAATAGGGTCCATGCAACATACATACATACATACATACATACATACATACATACATACATACTTTCTTTCTTTCTTTCTTTCTTTCTTTCTTTCTCTCTTTCTTTCTTTCTTTCTTTCTTTCTTTCTTTCATGTTTTTACTGATCTGTTTATTATTATTTTTAAATTATGGGCAAATAGAAAGTCTCATTTATTAAACATTTCTTCTACAAACCATACACATCCCAATGAGCAAGCAATAGTGTTAAGGAAACACTCCCTCAGTCGACACGAGGAAGAAACCTTCGGAGGAACCAGACTCAAAGGGAAACTCGTCCTCATTTGGGTGAAACCAGATACAAATCATGTAGCAGAAACTTCACTATAGTTTCACATGAAGTCTAGTTGGTTATCTTATAACTGTAATGCTGAATGTAGACCTAAATCATTTTAATAAAAGAGTTTATATCACCTGCAGTGAAGAAGTCATCTACACAGTTTCTGAGTGTATGGGCGGATGGAGTACATCCCAACGCACTTCCTCCCATAAACAGTCGATCACATTTTTTGATAAGGCCTCACATTTCAAGTGATGGGCAAACATCCAATCATTTAACGGATGGAATGTTCAGTTGCACCATCAGCATGGGGCACAAAAGAACCAGTATGGAGAGAATTTGCAGACACAGGTCTGAAATTTATTTCCGGTGGCCAGTGGACATTAACCACCAGCACAAGAATGGCTTATCGCGTGTGGTTTCGGACTGCACCGAAATCTGCTTTACTCTTGCGGAATAAAATTTGCTCAGTGAATCATGCATTATCTCTTAGTCGCTAGAGGCTTAAAAGCAAAAACAGTTTTCTTTTTTTACTTGAATCGAAGAAAAGAAATGCATGAACTACAATGATCAAATGCACACAGAATGCTAATGTTCTTTTAATAATCGGTTAAATATTCTCGGGGAAAAACAGTGACCGTGAACACTCGGCATGTTGTCATAGTAACTTTGACTATCATGCATAAAGTAAAGTGCAAAGCTCTTCACTCATTGAGCTGAGTATACTTATATGATATAAGTGCATTATGTTCAGTATTATTTAAAGGTTCCTCAGATAACATTCTCATTCTTTATACTTAATTGCTAAAATGGGTCACCAAATTAAAGTCTCGCCTACAAAAGTACTGTGGTAAGTGTGGAGAAACACTGTAACGATGAGGAAATTGATGATAAAAGTAAGATGTGTAAATTAAAATGGAGTGATTAAATTAAATGTCGTCCCCAACCCCCCACACTTTGCTGATTTATTTAAACCAGTTAATCAATATTACTCCTGAGTGGGGCATCAACCAGCTGCCTGGAGATCATAGGTTGAAATCCAGGATGATGTCACAGCCATGTGTGACTCCATGGCCAAGGTCTCACAAGAGGAAGGGATTGCCGATCACCAGCCAATCATGGGTGTCTGCGAGCTCATTTGTTCAAGGGGCGGAGAGTGTGTTCCCACCAAGTGTGTTAGGCCGCTCGTAAATTCGTAAAAGCTGCGGGTGGCAATATTGAGTGTCACAGAGGGAGCACGTGCATGCTTACACCCCCCCCCGGTTGGTGGTGATCGTATGTGATAGGGCGGCAACACTGGATGGGTGGGAATTGTATACGACTAAAATTAGGGGAGAAAATGTGAGAGAAAATTTGAGGAAAAATTCTTCAGTAATATAAAAATATAGAGCGATATGAAACGAATTTGCAGTGAAAAATTTGCCTGCCAGTCTTAACAAATCACACTCTGTGATTCAAGAATTCACCGGTGCTCTAAAATGTAGGCGCACGTGTAGATGTTTTAAGATGTGTCGACCAAATTTATTTTCACATAGGTAAAACATGGTAATGTTGGCACAGTTTCCTGACCAACTGGAAGACTTTACTATCTTTATAACAAAAATAGAGAAAATGGACCAGAGTTTAGATAGTTTCTAGAATTTTCCGATCATCATACACACAAAAAGTTTAATAGCGGATCTTGAAGGAATTACATGAATCAACCTCGGCCTTTCAGTAAGATTTAAGAACATCATTACAGCCCAGATGTAAGAACGAAGAACAGCCCTTAGCATTCTGGCAGAAAACTGAGGAATAACAGCTGCACTTTGGAGATGAGCTGGAAAATCTGGAGAATCAGTTGCTCCGTTCCATTAGCATTGTTAATGTCACTCCATGGCATGCTATTTCCAGGTTTGGCGTTTCTTACCTTTTCCACTTGGTGATGAAGTGACTTCTGTTTTTTCCTTAGTGAGTAAATGACTTGACTAGGAGAGTTAACAAGATTGAAGTGCGGACATATGCACATCATTGGACTAAATAAAAATTTGAATAAAAGGTGTGGTGTATATTAAGTAATGTTTATTGTTTTCCTATATTAGCTAGATTGCTATATAGCTGGAGTCCACCACAGACTTACCAAGCAGTAATTCAGGGTGTTTAAGTTAATATGAGTGTTTAGTCACCACCATGGTAGTTCAGGTTGCATTAAACAAAACACCCCTCCATTACAGGTTTGGAATCTCCTGACTTAGCAGGTTTGTTTGGGCTGCCTGCTTGCGCTACCGCCAACGTCTCATTTAATTGAAGTCTGTGAAGGTCACTGTATGTGAGTCTGTATGTGTGTGTGTGTGTGTGTGTGTGTGTGTGTGTGTGTGTGTGTTTTCATTCACAGCTAGCACAGTTCCAGACTCTTAAAAGCAAATATAATTTACTTACCAACTTTCAGTTCACACCCAGGTCTGTTTCGCTGAGATGCTGGGAATGTATATTGTTGATTATCCCAAGACAGAGAACGAATCAGATTAGGATGCTCCCATGTAAAATCTATGTACTTTGTATGCATTCAAAGCTGCTGCATAATGGAGCCCCATAGGCATGGAATATGACGTCGATGGTTGTCCTGTGTCTGAACCCCATTACTAAGGGACTGTGTTGCTATATAAGGGATAATGTAAAGTGAGCCATTCGTTATCATGAACTGAACCCAGACGGGGTTCAGGACCATGGCGAATAGCAAAGGAGACTTGAAGCGGTTTATTTGTGATGAAGACTGGATTTCTATATTTCACCTATGTTATTACATGGCTAGTTAAATATATTTATTTTAAAAGAAAGTTTTACTGATTTCACTGCTGTTGTTGATACACTTCATAGAAATAGTCTGTTTTAAAGAAATAACAGAATGCTGAATACCATAATCGACCAATCGGAATCGAGTATTCAAATGTGCCATGTAATAAAGAAAATTCTATCACGATTTTTACCCAAAAGGTCATCTTAATTTGCCAAAATACTTGTCTGTATTTGTTAAATGTTCATTCAGCTTGTGAATAAAAAGGAGTTGAGAGTTTTAAGCACAATATTGACCATGGAAATGGATTTCAACACTGAACCTCATTTACTGATCTTGTTGAGCTCAACAGTTTTCAAAAATCGAGATCTCATTGTCTCGTATTCATCGTAAACCAAATATCCATCTATATGAATGGTTACGTCTTGTCTGATAACACCATTTATGATAGTTAGGATATTATCAACAACCATGGCACTGCCCAACTTGTGACCTTCAGTTGTTTTATGAATGGAATAAAACAGTGTCTCGTTTAGTTTTAGACTTTCCATTTATCACCTGAGCTATTGGCCTGGAGTGATTTACATCACCCGCAGTCATTCAGCAGGATTTAAGAATATTTTAATAATGACCTGGTGAAAGACCAGTAAATCTGATGGCGTCTGGGACAAAACAGAGCAATAACAGATGCACTGTATTTGTGTGAGCTGTGCTGGAAAATCAGGAGAATCAGTTTCTCCATAACTGTAGAGCCATTACTGTGAGGTAATGCTAATTAGGTCTGCCTCGGCTGGACTTGACTAAGGTCGTGTTGAAGCTATAAGAAACGTTACATTCAAAGTCTGTTTGTTGTTGGTGCAACAATGTCTGTTCAGTGCTGCAGACATCATTGCAGTTACAATGACTGTAGTGTTCAGTAATGGTCGGCTAGCAGGCATGTGGTAACATTAGAAGGAATTTGTGTTGTTCTGGAAAAAAGGGTGGTGCTTAGCTGTCAGGAACGTAAATAGAAGAGAGATTTTTATCTGTCAGTCAGGTGTTTGCCGTATGTTTTTATTTGGCATTCTAGTGAAAGGGGTTGTGGTAGAATTTTGCAAGAACTTTGACTGTATCTTCAAGTGCCATTGCAAAAAGAAAATCGAACACTATGATGAAACTGACGCTCATAAGATGACAAGAAAGGAAGACAAAGACTTACTTCTGCTGTCGAGGATGTTCATGAGAGTTACAAGACTCAGAAATTGGTGATTGATGACATATCAGATTAGAGCCTACAGTAATACTTCAAAAAGGTCAAGTACCAAACACATCTCAACAGCCATCATGGTCGAACTGCTGCAGAGAAACCACTAGTGAGGGAAGCCATTAAGAAGAAGAGAAGTGTTTGGGCCTGGAAACACAAGGAATAGACAGTACAACTGTCTCTACTTTGGTATTATGTCCAAATGTCAGGTTTTTTTTAGTTCTAGGGTTAGGGTCTTTGTGAGACACAGAAAGAGAGACTGGATAGGGTGTTTCCATCGTAAAGAATGAAGGAGAAAGTGTGATGATGACATGCCATCTCATCTGATTTTGCACATAGTGGAACCATCATACCAGTATGGTGGCGTAGGGGTTGGCACGTCCATCTCACAGCAAGAAGGTCCCGTGTTCGAGTCCCGGGCTTGGCGAGGGTGTTTCTGTATGGAGTTTTCATTTTCTCTCCGTGCTTGATTGGATTTCCTCTGGGTGCTCCGGTTTCCTTCCACAGTCCAAAGACATACACATTAAGCTAATTGGTTGTTCCAAATTGCCCCTGGATTGAGTGTGGAATTTTTTGTAAGATTAAATGGCTCGGAAAATGAATGAATGAATGAATAGAATCATCATTTGTTTTTCAGCAGGACACTGACCCAAAACACCACTCTGGGTTATGTAAGAGTGAAGGGGACAAAACCAGCTCCTAAAACTGATGATATTTAAGCTGATCAGCTGATGACTAGTTAATGCTGCCCAGGGTGAAAACTGCTTCCGATCATTGGCCAGTTCTTTCATTCAGTCATTAACTCATTATCGCTACCACTTATCGTGTTAAACGTTATGAACAGCTAGAGCCCATCCCAGCTGACTCTGGGTGAAAGGTGGGGTAATATTTATGTAAATTGTATCTTTTAATTTAAAAAATAATTAATCTCCCTCATTCTTTTGGCGAACCGTTTAATCCTATTAGGGTCACAGGGAGGCCGGAGCCTATCTTAGCTGACATCTTAGCCAGACCATCAAAGGACCAACCATTCACTCACCCACTCACACTTAGGCACAATTTGGAACACCCAGTTAATGTGCATGTTTTTGGACTGTGGGTGCAAACCGGAGTACCCAGAGGAAACACATGCAAGCATGTGAAAAACATGCAAACTTCACACAGAAACACCCTTGCCGAGCCCGGGACTCGACCATCGACCCTTTTGCTGTGAGGCAAATGTGGCAACCACTACGCCGCCATGCCACCCAAATTTAAAATCTGTTTTATTAGTATAAAATTATACACACTAGTTATTTATCTAAATGTTTTAGGTGCTAACAAAGTGAAATACTTCAGCCACAGTGGTTTTTTTTTTTTTGTGTGTGTGTGTGTGTGTGTGTGTGTGTGTATAGATTTGGAAACCAGAACTTGCCGTTAACATGCTGAGTCAGAGTTGAGCCTGCAGTGTGTTGCACAAGAGACATGCTAGTGTCACTTTAAAAGCTTGAAGGCTCAAGGCTTCGCCTGCAGGAATGCCTGTATGTTGTAGTGGCCCTACTGTGCAAATTCCTACAGGTGCCTTATCGCCACCGCTGTGTTTGCATACAAGCCAGTCAGAGTCTGTTGAAGCTGCAGGCGTCCTCGTGAGAATCTCACGACACCACAGGGTGTGTTGCTATCTCTGTCACTTGACCGTGACAATAATTGCAAGGCAACAGTGCCAAGCTTTAAGGAGAGTTGTAAACAATTCAGTAACATACAATATTTGGAACCTTTTATTGTTGGAGGGAGCTGTGCCGAGTGCTGGAGGTGTGTGTGTGTGTGTGTGTGTGTGTCAGGAGAGAGAGAGAGAGGCAGAAGTTTATTCTTGCTGCAGATGGCACACCTCTCTCGCTGGCTGGGATTGGCTTGGGGTGACTGGACCAGGCACAGAATGCATTCTCTGTCAAATTCCCAGCATTCTCCTTTCCATTGTCTGAGCTGTGAGCTCTCTTTATGCAGCATAGTCCAGTGCCTTTGCCTCAGCTGAATTATACTAAAGGCTCACTTGTACTCAACTTCTGCACATTCACAGAGGCATGCGTTTTCGACAGATTTTCACTCGCTCTTCTCCAGTATATCTGCTTAATAATCTTGCATTTGCTAAATGAAGGATTTCCCAATTCTACTGTCAATCTGCTTCTTCTTTTTCTTCTTCTCCTTTTTTTTATTTATTTTTTGTTTAAACTTACTGCTACTTTTAACTTGATCATGTCAACATATTTTTCTTGGCAGTTGTTCTGATATAATGTCAATTTAGCTTGTAGTTTATTTCGTTGACTTTTGGGTTGGTCTCTTTTCAACCCCGAGAGCGATCAGTTGTACTTTGCACGACTCTTCAGCATTTGCCTCATGAGCAGTATCATGTGATGATGAGATTTCAGAGATGTGTTATTTCCCATGAGTCCTTTCCTTTCAGGCTTTTTGCAAACAATTTTTTGCAAAAAATCTTCATGTTTTTTTTTTTACAATCTCAAGTATTACAGCAGTTCATTCCTCCATTAAAAAAATACAGATGTTTTATGATGTGACTTGTATAAATTAGATTAGATATTTTACAGGTCAGATATTATTCCCATTGTTCAACCTTTATTTTATTTTAGACACAATTTCAGCCCCAGAGTACAATTTCTTATCCAAAAAACTTCACAGTTCTTCAGAAAGCTGCTTGCCAACCTCCCTCTGATTTTGAGTGTGTGGGCTGGACACCTGAATGCTCCATGCCCATTGCACTGGGTGGCAGACAGGGATAGGCGGAGATATCACTGTGCATGTTGGGATTGGTGTTTTGGGCCAGCTAAATCAGAAGGCTTAGGACATTCCCCCAAAAATGTACAAATTGGTGAAAACCTTGTGTTTACAGCCAGCACAAATAGCCCAGAAGCAAAACAAACATGTGCTGACCTTGTTATATGACACTCTGGCATCGTCTATCCCGGCCATTTAACACTGTAAGAACATTTTATGTTTCAAAAAGTGTAATATCTCCCTTTTAAATCCCCCGATGTGGTTTTCTGTGCACATACAGTAATAAGTAAACGGTTGATTTACACATTGTATTACACAGAGCTTGGAGTCAGGTGAGTATTAACCTACTGCACAGTGTATAGTAAGAGTAAATGAAATGAATGAGTAACGTGGCAGTTTCCAAGTGTCATTTTTATTGTGTTGCGCTTTGTACTGACGTATTTTGTCCTCTTTCCTTGTGTTTCCGTAGGACGCATGGGTCTGAACTTTCATCACCCAGCAGCAGAACACATAATGCCACTGAGTGAGTAATAATTTTCTTCCTTCAATCTGAATTGTACATATGTTTAGTCACTACTATAGTATTGTATTCATCATAAAATGTCTGTGATTATAGTTGTATACACTTTTTTTACTGGCAAAATTGCACCTTATTAACTATTTTTGAAATATTCGTCTATAAATAATGGTGTTGTGCATTTCCCCATTTAGTTCCATGTAGTTATTCTTTCAAACAGCTGGCTGTAAGCCTGGCTCATTTTTGCCTGCCTGTTTGACCTTTACATAGCCTGAACTCTCTGGCTGTGTGTCTTATATATTTCACTATACTGCTTTGTGGCTCTGTTTCGGAGGACTTGAAGCGCACTACAGCCAGCTAAACAAAACTGTATGGAGCCTACACTCATAAGCACTAAAATAACAGCCTTGAAACACTATATAGCCGCTCAGTCCCCTTCAGCAGGTGCCTCATAACTGCGGGGGTGCATCCAGAGAGGGAATGGCTGGTTTTAATCAACACACCCATGTGTACTCGACACACTTTAACATGGGGTTTGGAATGTATAGCAGGGCCTTAGGCACACAGTAGGTGTCTGCTGTTTTCTGTCAGTTGGTGGTGTGTGTCAGTGTGTGTCTGTCAGCTGGTGGGGTGTGTGTGTGTCAGTCGGGCAAAGTACATGGAGTACATTTTTGTGGCCTATTGATGCATCCGTCTGGTTTAGGGATAATGTTTGGTGGGTAAGCACAGACAGCACTTTTTCTCCTCCAACAATGTCTTAGTGAACATTTCAGAGGGAACATTTCCTCATGGACCGACTGTCTAGAGACTGCTATACTGTAGAGAAGTACATTACAGGCAAAATTCTTCTTAGGGTTGTCAAATATTTCATGGATTAGCAGTATTATACTCAGATGGTCAGTGTGGCTGCATATTTTCATTCATGCTAAGCAGGAGCTCACATGTAAGCCACTTCTGTAATGGTCTGAGGGGATTCTGATTGGTTCGAATGAAAACCTCTAACCACACATTCTCTGCAGGGAACTGTAAATAATATTGGACCTTCCAGTCTCTCATTCTCACAAAGACTGCACTAACAGTAGAGCTTTTTCATTTTAAACTAGATTTATTATGTGTAGCATGTTAAGTCTGAAAACTGTAATATCTTTACACCAAGGGTTTTTCTTTACTGTTGAGATTAAGCATCATTAGGGATTCATTAGTGTGCATCTTGCATTTGGTGTAGCTTAAAACAGCTTTTCTGAGTAAAGCTTTAAAGATTCATCAGTAGCCCTTAAGATCCAATATTATATCTCACCAAATGTACAGTATAGCATGTTCATATTTTCAGATACTAAGATACAAAAGCAACCAAACCAGAGATGGTGAAAAGTACAGTCTGGTAACTTTCTGTATGGCTGAGAGTACGCCTCCTCAGGCTCTATAAACAGACTAAAATACAAATTATTTAGACTACCCACACCAGCCAATCCTGACAAGGAAGTGTCTCGACTTGCCTGCCCAGCAGTATGTCTTAGAAAGTTTGTGTTAATATGACTGGGGTGTAGCTTAGGAAGCAACACTCATTAAGAGGGCGGTATTTGTTTGGCTTTGAGAACTGTTTAAAACGATGAATATGTGGTGGTTACTGACTCCCCATCATGATCATCAAAGGGCAATAACTCTATATTTTTAAGTTAATTCAACCATCCCCTAAAGTAGTGAAGTAGATTCTTTTTTTTTTTTTAATCAATTTTTTAAAATGTTTGTTTGGGTTTTTTTTTTGTTTGTTTTTCTTTGGTTGTTTTTTTTTTCTTTTTGTACTTTGAGGGTACATTTTTACATGGCATGTGCCGTGTCTGCATAGCATAGTTCTCAAGGTGTTTTTTTTGTTTGTTTTTTTTTTGTTTGATTGTTTTTTTTTTGTGGCGCTCGGCATGTGTAGAGTGATGCTCTATAATTTAGGGAATATGATAAGGCATCAACATGATTTTTCATTTCTGCATATCTGTAAGTATGTCCATCTGCACGATTACCACATCAGGCTTATATCCTAATTACTGATTATTTTTTGATCTTGATCATTTCTTCCCAATTCAATGGTGGAAAAAAACTTTATTGTTTATATATTATTATTATTTTACATTTTTGCTAGAAAACAGTACACACCCTTAACTACTCTCACACAGTTAAAAATACTGATCACAGAATTTTTATATCAGTATCGTAGAGTGTTTCAGGCATTAAAAATATAACTACAGTATTTTACCTTAAATGGAAATGAAACTCTCATAGATCTTTAAGGGCGCTCTGCTTCAAGACAGCGCTGGCATCTATTTATTTAAAATGCTCCAGTCATCTTATTTTACTTATAAAAAATAAATAAATAAATAAATCTTCCTCTATACAAACATAATGCCATGATTATACATATCTATTAGCTAATCAACTTTCTTTGAGTTTTTGTATTCTGTTAAAATCAATTGTTAAGGGAAAATAATTATAGGCGAATCCTTTGCTTTAATGTCAGTGCAATGTTATTAAGCTTGTTATCAGCACGACAAGCAACATTTT
Source organism: Neosilurus mollespiculum (assembly GCA_030014195.1). Taxonomy (NCBI): domain Eukaryota; kingdom Metazoa; phylum Chordata; class Actinopteri; order Siluriformes; family Plotosidae; genus Neosilurus; species Neosilurus mollespiculum. The sequence continues at coordinate 23,949,320 of JAQMYF010000027.1, forward strand.
ATAAACTTTCAGGGAGTCCAGAAGAGCCTTTCTACAGTTACATGATGACTTGCACAGTCACTGTTGTTAAAACTGTGCCAATATCAACATTAGCGCTTGGTACTCCACAGATTTCTCTTTTTCCTAAGCCTTAAATGGTGACAGCAATTATCTTTACTGTGATAAGCTCACCATTCGGTTGTCTTAACCTTCTACCAATTGCCCCAAAAGCAAATTCCACTTTATGAAACACTTTGGACCACATTCCCCCACTCTTTCACACTCATTGGCTTGGCTAATATTGTTTCACAAGACACATCTCTCTCTCTCTCTCTCTCGCTCTCGCTCTCTCGTTGCTAGGCACTCTAGACTCCCTGACCTCTGCTCCTTAGGCAACTTATGTCTGGTCTTAGCAGCTAAAACACACACAGACACTTCAAATAAAAAGAGCCTAAATGTCCGATGCTCCTGTCTGGAGTAAATTTTGTCCTCCTGCAGTGAGAATACCACACAATTGGGTGATGTCGGAGGCCTTGCTTTGAGGTGGGGGTGCTATAAAGAACCATGCTGAGCGCCTCTTTAGCTCATTGGATACTCTGCTCTACAAGCATCAGCGTGAGCTTTATTCAAGCCTAGCACCTTCTTACCAAACTCTGAAAAGGATGTGATCCACACTATTCTATTACTTAAGAGAAGCTTCTATTACTTTTAGAAGCTGTGTAGAAATCATCTATGCACTATTGACATGTTAACAGAGACTTGGAAATGCGTAACGTGCAGAGAAAAAGGTTTGAAATGCTACCTGGTTAGATACTACCCAGTGCCTCGGCTCCAAGTATACAGTTATGGAGGATGCTGAAATGTATTGAGTGTAATTCTGTGGAATATACATAAGTATAGCAAGCCGCCTAAAAAAGTGTCAGCTTAGCCCAGAGCAAAACGGCTGAACCACCAACATTTTCACAGAATTTGCTAAATTTTCTGAAATGCAAATCAGCCTCTGGGAGCGTGTTTCAGGTTTCACCTAATCCGCAGGAGCAAAAGCCGGCCGTGACCTAGGATCTAAAAGAGTGTAGTTCCCTAGGCGAAAATGATAGTCACCTTCTCTCCCATATCGATGAATGTAGGCATGTACCACATGGATCCATCTGTCATAAGCTATTTTTACACAAGCAAGGGGAGTGAATTGCCCCGGAGCAACTTGTACCCAGAGCAAGTTTACGTGATCACTCTTAAGTCAGTAACAAGCCGGAAGCTAAAGGGACAACACGCAAGAAAACCACTGGAGAAAATCCGCCTATCTGATGGACGCTACCGCGAATGTGTAAACCATGACGTCAACTGTATTCAGAGGACAAGTTGCACCCTGAAGATGATGTTCTAGAATAACTTGCACCTTCTTGATAAATGGAGCGAGTTGCGCCCACCAGTGTCAAGTTTGTTTCAGAACAAATCGTTTTTACACAGTCAGTTGCACCTGGTCAACTTGTTCCAGGCGTAAATTGTTCCAGTACAACTGCCCGTGTAAAAGCACCTTCAGATGAAGTCTAGCAAATTAATTATTGTTAACATGTAGTTTTGAACTAGATTGCTGGTTTCTTTTGTTTTTAGAACACTAGCTTACGAAAGTCTGTGCTTCTCATATGTAACACCCCCAACATTACGTTTGCTCCAGCATTCCGCACAGACTGTACATACAAAAGTAATGGTTGCCGGTTGCTTTGTCACTCATTAATGACGCACCCCATTCGATTTTCATATTACATGCATTAGATATTTGTTGAGCAGGCATAAATGTAATATTCCATACATTACACTTTGCTGGACATTTGTGTCGACATTGTTTCTCCTGTTGTTTATTGTGTCAACACACTATTCTCATAACGTCACATGATATAACCTGGCCAATAGGCTATGGTCAGAGTGAATATGGGGAAATAGTGCTTTCTTCTAGGCAGTGGTTGCCTGAGTAGCATTCCCAATCGCTCATAAGAAAAGTGTTATCCTCTTGGGAGGAGAGGGATGTTATGGGAGGGATGTCATTCTCTCTTGCCTGCCAATCAGCTGAGTAATTTTGGCCATTGAGCTCATGTATGCGGAAGAGTATGGATAGCACTTTCTTCATTGCATTCCTAAGATACATTTTTAGCATATAAGGTAATTATAGATAATTATCCAACCTGAATTTTGCCAAGCTGAGCATGAGCTCATCCCAAATCTCTCTCTATCTCTCTCTGTGTGTGTGTGTGTGTGTGTGTGTGTGTGTGTGTGTGTGTGTGTGTGTGTGTGTGTGTGTGTGTGTGTGTGTGGATTGAGCTAAAAACGATAGAGCTGTGTTAGGGCCTGTGCTCTCAGACTGTTGCCTTAGTGACTGTTTTCAATGTCTGCCCACAAAACCCATGTCTCTGTTTCTCTCCCTCTGTCTGTCTGTCTTTTTCTTTCTCTTCATCATTCCTCTTTTTCTCCACCCTGCCCCCTGTATGTTTTTCTCTCTCTCTCCCCCACTGTGCCCCCGAACAGCCAGGAGTTATGGTCGCAGAAGAGGTAACACTCTGCCTTCTCTCCTTTTTGTGTCTGTGTTTGCTCAGATTAAGCTGTTTGTGTACCAGGGTAGAAGGTTTTTTTTTATTTATTTATTTATTTATTTATTTTTATTTTTTTATTTTGAGGGGGGTTAGGGTGGAGTTTATTGTCTGCCTCGTCTTGTTGTGGTTGGATGATATCTTATTAATCCACGCCTTTCTACTCTCCAGATTATAGTTTCTAATATTATCAGCACATATCCTTTTGGTGGGAAGGGAACTTTATAATGTTCTAACTTTATTCATGTTCTAACATGGGGCTTGAGAGTCTTATTTCCTGTTTGTGTTCGTTTTTCTTTTCTAAGAGAATACAGTGATTTTACCTTCTTTTTTTTGCCTTTGGTCAATGTGGTTTTCATGCTTAACAAAGTGCTTTGTGATTTGTTCCACTGGGTCCCTCAACACACACGCGCGCACACACACACACACACACACACACACACACACACACACACGGCTGAGTAATATGATATCGATTCAGTAATCATGTTCCAGTCTCATAAACAGTGGGCATCATTTATCAACCTTCAGTAATGTTGTGTGTAAATGCTAAAAGGCACAGAAAAGATTGGAAAACATTGATCTTCGTATTCAAGTGTGCATATTGATGGATGTCAGTAAATTACTAGATGCATTCACTGCACATCTCCACATCATTTGTTGACACCCACAAACCTCCATAAATGGCAATGCTCAGACAGCTGAAAGAATGAGTGAAAGGAAAAATGAAAAGATGTGCTTTTTTTGAACATGAGTGTCCATATTTCATCCCAGTTATCTGTTTATAATAACCTCTTCAGGGAAGACTTTCCACTAGATTTTGCAGTGTGGCTGAAGGGATTTGTGTTGATCGAACCTCAGGAGCATTAGTGAGGTCAGGATGTGATGTTTGAGTAGCATAAAGATGTTATTGGAAGCGGATAGTCAGGAGCACGTTAGGGCCATGTGACACATTGTCGCTTAAAACATACCAAATCGGTGTCATTGGTCACTCAGTGGTCACTTAGTGTTGGTTGTAATAGTGTTGTAAGAAGCCAGGTTATACAACTGCACCACATCTTCTAATTAAATGGGAGCATTTCTTTTTAACTGTATGATAGGTCTTATTAGTCTTAATTTATAGCTCTGTGTTGACGTGATGTCTTTAATGGAGTAAACTGGTAATGTTTTTTTCACTGATAACATGCCATTTTCCTGAATATCACATTTTGTGAGTAAATGCTCTGCCAAACAACTGACACAAGTATATCTCTTCTTATTCAGCTTGATAAATGAGGCCCAGTGTTAGTAGTTCTGTAATATTGACTGACTGATAGCTGGTTTGAGGTCATTTTATTTTAGATTTTTGTGTAATTTATAATTATAATTCTTATAATAAATGCTAAAAGTACAAAAACTTGGCTGCAGGATATGAGCACAAAGAGCACATTAGTATTAAATTCCTACATACTGTGGTCTTGGAAATTCTTATAATATATCATTTAAAAAATTAACCCGGCGTATCATTAAAGACGGTTCTGCTTTCATTTCAGTTCGATTTACCAGAACCTACCAAAGCCACAATTTCTCCTGACACCCACTGAAAACCTATTTAAATTCGAATTTTGTGGTTTGTTTGACTTTTGACATTATATTCAAGATGATCTTGAAACTTTAACCCAGGAAAATACTGCAATCTTTATTATCCTGAAAATGCAGGATTTATTATCCAGAAATGCAGGAAACACAAGAAAAATTAAGGCACATACTGAGTCTTGGTCATCCATGTTGATTAAGAAAGCACACTGACTTGATTGTCTTTTATTCTAAAATGCTTAAAGTGCTTGCAAAAGTGGTGCAAAACGTCCTATATTAAGACTGTATCATGGTGTTTTTTGGTTGTTGTTTTTTTTATAAACAGTTCTCTCTTAGCTGTGATTTTATTTGATTGGATTTGCACCATGGAGTCAATCACCTCCTGGCATAGATCAGTTTCCCAACTTGCTGTGTAATTTTCCTGAGCCTGAGTGGACTGGGCCTCTTTCTCTGCTCCGCTTTTTCAGTTTAGAACTCGAGATTTCATGTTCAGAGTCTGAAAGCTAGCAGTACCTGATGAAAAGCAAATAAATAGAATTGGAAGTACTTCAGCACACTCACCCAGCTATAGCAGGGTTTTTTTGTGTGTGTGTGTGTGTGTGTGTGTCTGTGTGTGTGTGTGTGTGTGTGTGTGTGTAATTAAATTTCACAACATTAAGTATATATTCACTTTTCTCTCCAGAAAAACACAATGTTCACTATGTTGTATTTTTCAGGAAAGACGTTTATAACCTTTATAACTCTTTTCTTCTTTGTTGTTTCTTTAATGAACTAATGACAAATGGGAAGAATAAGCACAATGCTCTCCTTCTCTTTTTCTTACCTTTTTTCATCCTTACATTCTTTCATCCCTATTTGTACTCTCTGTCCTTCTTTCTGCCTCTCTTTGTCGCTCTTTTTCTATGCATATGTAGGTCGCTCATCACTGTTTCCTTTCGAGGATGGCTTTTTGGAAGATGCACATGGAGATCAGTCTCTGACTTCAGGGCTGAACTCCCCCACTCGCTGTCAGAACGGTGAGAGGATGGAGCGTTATTCCAGGAAGGTCTTTGTTGGTGGACTGCCCCCAGACATTGATGAAGGTATGCAGCATACAACTGCGATATCATGGCAAAACTGGATTTTAATTTGGACACTTAAATATATTGCCTTTTTCCCTTTCGAAAAAGATCCATATCTTGTACTTTGAACAGAGTCTGTTTTTGTTTCTAAGATTTTTTTAGTATAAGTCAAACTCATTTTGTAGTCAGTAGAGTTCTTTTCTTTATATTGCTCTGTAAAGATCGTAAACGAAGAATCTGCCAAGACACCAAAAGTGTGTGTACACAGGAACAGTCCGTATAAAGCGGCTGACTAGCATTGACTAGCAAAAGAGGCTATAACGTTACAAAGTCAGCAATATTATTTTTAAAGAAGCTCCACAGATCTTGTAACTGAATAATTGCACTATTCCGTGTCAGCCAAAATGGGGATGTTTCCCATTTGTGTCTGGTTTCTCTCAAGTTTTCCTCAGCTTCTCGCCTCAGGAAGTTTTTTGTGGATAATTTCCATTGTTAAAACCAATTATATATATATATATATATAAAATATGAATACAATTGAATTGAATTGATTGTTTCTATTTCAAACATCTGGCCTACCAGGGGATATAAGAATAACCAGAATGCTTTCTTGTACACATTGCAAAAAAGGTGACATATGGCACAGTATTTACAAAACTGAATTCAGTCAACTCTATTATGGGAGTCGGTGTTCCTTTTATTCATCCTTTCCCACCTTTTATATGCCTTTCAAAGTTCCCTAATAGTACTTTCCACATCGCAGAGAATTTAGCAAATGTACACCAACAAATAGGCCACAAAACCTTACTTTTCTCTAGTAGTCAGAACATGTTGGTCACTCTCTCCCCATGCAGATCTGCTGTACAAAGGAGGAAAGAGATTTGGTAGTCATGTCAGGGTTACCTATACCTGTAGGTTTGGTGTCTTGTAGGGAATTGCCTCTAAGATACACCACTAATCGCCAGTGAGGCACTCCTGAATGCCTGACTGTGCACTTTCTCCAGGTTCTACAAGGTCAAACCCAATTAATAGAACCAGTATAGCAGTCATCTCTAAACATCTTTCCAGTTCCTCAAGACACAGATTCCCCAGGTTACAACCACAACAACCATAGTTACATTCACTGCCTGGGCAAAAGTATGAGTCTAATATTTCGTTGGACCATGTTTTCCCTTGAAAGCAGCTCGTAATCACGGGGGCATTGTTTCAACAAACGCAAGCAACATCACAAGCTCTATTTCCATACAGAGTTGGGTTCAATTTGTACTGAAATCTTAAATTGATGACGGGAAAATCAAAGCACTCCAGAAAGTCTTCTCCAGCACATCCCAACGACTTTCACTAGGGTTAAAAGTCAGAACTCGGTGCTGCCAGTTCATGTGCGAAAATGATTCCTTATTCCCCTTGAAACTTTTTGAGCCCCAATTTTATATCCATGTCATCAGGGGGAAAAAGTGCAAAGTGCAAGGGGAAAATCTGGTCATTTAGGTCATGAGCTTACTCCATTGTATTTGGCACAAAATGCTGTTGAGCCTCAGCCTGACCAACTAAAGCAACAATGCCATGGTGATTATGCGCTGTAATTTAGACTCAAGGACTAAATACATTTTTTATATGTATATATATCGCCCACTCATCGGGGGTTTTATTTTGTATATTATTTCTTCGATTCATTGAGCGCTGTTCTACGGAAAATCGACTCAGGATTTTTATATGTATATATGTGTGTGTGTGTGTATGTATATATATATATATATATATATATATATATATATATATATATATATATATATACACAGTACAGACCAAAAGTTTGGACACACCTTCTCA
>JAQMYF010000027.1:23971836-24003585 GCA_030014195.1 Neosilurus mollespiculum
GTGTGTGTGTGTGTGTGTGTGTGTGTGTGTGTGTGTGTGTGTGTGTGTGTGTGTGTGTGTGTGTGTGTGAGAATGAGTTTATAGATAATCCTTGACAAAGCTTTTTAGTTCCAGGCATTTATTCGGGCCTCCTTTACACTCTCATCACACTTCACAATCCTTTCTTTTTCTAGCTTTATGAATGGAGAGCACAAAGCAGCCATGTAATCAGCTTGACCATCAGCTTCTGGACTGACAACCATTTGAAGACATGCGTACACACGCGCACACACAGTTAGGCTAATTATAGCTTTTGCTTTCACATTCATATGCAGTAGAGCTGTTTTCTATTTTAAGAGTGTTGTTCTTATAGCACAGAGCTGATGAAAGACTGGCAGTCTGCCCGGCCAGACGGAGTGTCTGAACTGTTAAGTCATGCTAGCCATCTAGAGGAACCAGCTAGAAGTCCGAGAGTATCACACCCAAAATCAGCTGTGTGTGTGTGTGTGTGTGTGTGTGTGTGTGAGAGAGAGAGACAGAGAATTTCATCATCTGCTGGCCTGTTGTAGGTAGTACTACTGCTTTCATTTGCACTGAATTCTGGCATTCCACCAAAACCAAGGTGCTTTCGTCCTGTTGCTTCAGTTTCCTTTGCGGCTCCTGCTGACAGCGTCAGGCCGGCCTCACTTTACAATCTGCGTCGCCTCATTTTTTCCACACTTACTGCTGTTTGGTGGTTTTGATGAGTCACAGACTGGATTTGCTTTCTGAGGTGTGATATTTAAAGAAAGGCTGGGCATGATTAGTTTTGCAGTTGTATGTGACCATGACATTTCATTTGACCAAGTGATGGGACACTGATACAAGGTTTCAGGTTGATGTTTTGGAATCAGTGTTGGTGAAGCATTGGGTTGCAGATGGAGGACAGACTCTGGGATGTGGTATAAAAGTTGGACTTAACACACATTCACTGATTCATATGTAAAAACTAAATTAATAAATGGACCTTTTAATATTTAAAATATATTTAAAAGACCTTTTAATATTTAAATATAACAGAACAGAATTACTAATGACACATGTTGATGTCTTATCCGACAGTGTAGCACAGGTTTAACAACAGTCTTTCCTTAAACATGGGCGTGTAATAATGCTGGTGTAATCTTAGCTAACTATCCTCACACACATTAAACTGGTTCCACCCGTAAATCTTCTGCTAAAGTGGTCATTTTGTCTTGGCACTAATAGAACCAGGTAGAAGTACATCCACTGGATGTTAAAGTCTATCCTTATTGTGTTGCTGTTAAGTCCATTTTGGTCTTAAGCTTTAAATTAAAGAAAAAGGCAGCACTTGGTAAAAGTTAATCTTATTCAAATCTCTCTATTAACTTCTTTCAGTGTGAAAAATCTTATGCTGGTAGTTTCCGTTTTAATGATTTTAGGGGCAGTTATTTGAAAACAGTCTCAGAAAGATGAAGTTGTCAGGGCCAAAGTCAACATGCACAATTATAGGATTTTGATACATTCATGCCATTTATTGAGAAATTTGTGTTGGAGGTGTCAAAAAGGCTTAAATTAAAATCATTACATGTGCAGTGGAAATATATATATATATACACGCACCAGGATTAATATATTTAAGCACGAACACCTGAAATACTGAAATAAGTAATGTTTAAAGCCATACTCCTCCATGGAAACTTGGGCCATGATGATGTCATTTTGAAATTCAGTTTTCAAATAACCACCAATAAAATCGTTACAACAGCAGCTACCAGTTTAAGATTTTGCACACAGGCAGATTTTAATATAAAGATTTGATTGAGATTAACTTTTAACAAGTGATGTCTTCATTAAATGGCTGTTCTGAGAAAAAGTTAAGAATGTGTTTAACAGTTTTTATTTCATTGTTATTACAACTGTGAATTACACATTATTGAGAAAAATCATTATATTTATAATAATAATAATAATAATAATAAAGGGCTTGTTTGTTTATTTGTTTGTTTGTTTATTTAATAATAAACCATATTTGTAACCTATTTACAACAAATCTGCGTCAAGATGTTCTACGACTCGCCATGCAAGCGAATATTTTGCTGCTTACATATGTATATTGTGAGAAAGATGCACAACAATTTGTGAGTAATTTGCGATTGGTTTGTGGATGTTTGTCGAAAGAAAAGAATCTAATCTCTTGTTATAAATCAGTCGTGTTTTGTTGGCTTTTTTTGTTCTGAACCTTTTGCTTTTTATTCACGTTATTAGCACAAACATAATGCATATAAAATACGAATGATGACAAAATACACAGAACATGGCAGATGCCAGCAAAACAACCTTTTTTGGGAGGAGTTCATGAACCAGGCAAGCAAAATGCGATGCCGCACATTCCACAAGACAAATTTGAGAACATCCTGAGAATGAAAAGCGACAGCCACGAATTGCCATTCGTGGCAGTTGTTTTTCTATCACACCTCTAGTGTGATCACACCTTAAATAAACACGTGTTCTGCTCAGTGCAAATCTCACAGTACCTCTGTATCTTGACTGCAGGTTGAGGTGAAGCCGTATGTGCTGGACGATCAGATGTGTGACGAGTGCCAGGGCGCGCGATGTGGAGGCAAGTTCGCCCCGTTCTTCTGTGCCAACGTCACGTGCCTGCAGTACTACTGTGAGTACTGCTGGGCCAGCATCCACTCGCGCGCCGGCCGCGAGTTCCACAAACCTCTGGTGAAGGAGGGAGGAGACCGACCACGCCACGTCTCCTTCCGCTGGAGCTGATGGAGGAGTCACTCGTCCCCTCCCCCCTCACTTCTTCACTCCCATCATCCCCTCCAGCCAACCAACTAACTACCACCATCACCACCAAGAATACAACCGAAGATAACATGGGTCTTCTTTTATCCTTTCTTTTAAAAAAAAATCATCACAGCTCTTAATGCCTTTGTCCACCGCACTCTCTGCTAAAGAACATTTAGTTGAATAAGAATTTTGAGTCTTTCTGCTCAGAAGTTTGCACTTTGGCACACATGTACACATAGTTGTTAGGTCATGACAATACTGTTCTCTTTTTCCAAGTTTACTTTAATTTAATTTTGATTTAGTCAGTCAGTGTTTCCCAGTAGGACATCTTTAGACAAGAGTGAGACTATTTAAACACACAAACATATATTTTGGGTTTTTTTAATATCTCTACACATACATATAATTCCTTTTTTAATTTTTTTAATTTAATTTAATTTTTTAAGGAGCTTGCACTTTCAAAAAACCTATATCATCGCCCCAAGTAGAAAATATGACGAAACAAAAATTACCAAAGGTGGAAAAAAAAAAAGAATTTACCCAGGAATCTAAAATTAGTATACACCAATTTGCTCTCCATTTTGAGAATAGTTCAGTTAATACCTCATGTGCACAATCAGATTTTGTTTCCTTCGCTTATAATTTGTAGGCCTTTATTTTTTTTTTTTTATAATAATTTTTTTTGTGTTATGTACATGTAATGCTGCAATAGCTTTTGCTGCTAAATCCATGGTATATTGATGTATACCATATTACTTTATTCAGGCTGGGGAGTGGATGCGATTCAGTTAGGGTGCCTGGTTGGGAGGTGAACATGCCGGCATGAGAGCGAGCGTCCTCGTCCTCGGTGCGGTCTGCATTCGCCCCCTGAACTGCATGTTTATCCAAATCAGGTCGCTGCATGCAATAGAATTGTCAGTATCAAGTCTATTATTCATCTTGGCCCACTTTGCACATGGTAGCCGAGGACACAGAGCAGGAAAGCGCACAGGAGACGCGAGACGCCACGAGAGGGCAACCCGTCTCGCCCGATGGCTCGTTTTTCTATCTTACTGATCATATCATGTCAAAAGCTAAAAGCGTGAGCAGACGACTAAACCGCAATTCTGATTTAAAAGGCCTATATGTAGGATAAGCCTTCAAACAAACTCTGTCTAGTAGGTGAAGAACATTTTCTTTTTCAGTGATTGTTAAAATACTTGTGCAATTTTTTATACAGTGTGTAGTTAGGTTTGAGTATATGCCTAGAACTGTGATTCGCTTTAACTGTTCTTGATGTCTAACAAGTCCTGTGAAAACTTCATAACCATTGTATACAGGTCTCACACACACACACACACACCTTACATACAGCCTTCCCTGTCCCTCTGTTCCGTGTACACTGACACACACACACATTTTTGATAGTTCTCACTCATACAGGATGTGTAAAAACTATCCCTTCCCTTAAAACCTTCCCACTGCATTGACTAGAACTAATACTACGTCAGGCCTCGTCGCTTCTGTCTTATTATTAGACAAAAAGGAAAATACTGCAGTGACGTGTGTGTGTGTGTGTGTGTGGATTTCCTTTAAAGACCCACATAAAAAGTTCAGACAGTGTGACTGCAGCACATTGGATTACCATCACCTGAACATTGTGTGCTCGCTGCATTTATATATCTCTATATCTCGTGTGTGTATATATGTATACACCGATTTTCCTGCAAAGCTTGAAGAATAGAACCAACCTGCTAATAATGATGGTGGATATTTTTTTAAGACTACGATATGGGCGTGAGAGAGGACGAGTGGGAGTTTAGGAGAACACAAGTATTGGCTGCTGATGTGATGCGTTTAAAGAGTGAGAAGGGGTTTTATGAGCCCACGACAATCCCGAGCTCGGTGTTTCACGGTGCGAATCCCAAGTCGTCCCATCCCACTTTCCCGTAGTGACGTTTGTCACTCTGGAAAAGGCCGGAGCAACCGTGGCTCGGGTTTTTAATCCTGAACCGTCATCTTTAGGATGGAACACTTTGTTCGCTTTTGAAAAAAAAAAGAAAAAAAATTATGTAAAACAAGAGCTACTTTTTTTACTGATGGAGGAAAAAAAACCAGAGAACTAATCATGAATAGCAATGAGGATCCTTATGGACGTGAATTCTGGGGGGTTTGTGATATTTCCTTCCCAACCCAGAAGGGTTTTCTAGATCTGTTCCTTTTCTGTAATAGACATTTGTTATGCACTACTCTTTGTATCTAGATCGTTAGCTATCAGTCAGCTATTTTTTTTTTTGTTGTTGTTGAGAGAGAGCGAGCAAGAGCGAGAGAAATAGGAATCGTGTGCTTTCTGACTGACGTGATCCTTTGCAATACCTCAATTTTGAAATATAATAGGAGAGAAATCAATATTTTCTAAGTAAGTTTATTCAAATACAAAATATATATTAATTTAAATTTGCAAGAAAATGATTTAACAGATGGTTAATTTTATTTTTGTCGTGTTTATTTGCTTTTATGTTTAATTTTATTTTTTTGGAGAAAAAAAATTATTTAAAAAAAAAAAAAAAAAAAGCAACTGAAGGAGCTAGAGCTTTATAACTTTAATAGAGTAAGAGTCAGCTGAAGTAGAGAGAAGACCTTAACACGGCGTAAACTGAGAGAGAGATTCGCCACCCATGCGCCACAGTGTTTAAAAAAAAAAAAAAAAAAAAAAAAGTTCATAAAAAATGCTTACTCCAGGAAAAAAAACAAACAAAAAAAAAAAAGTGGAGTTGAGTCCATTAGGTGCTTAAAAAGTCAATTGATGATACTTCCCTTGGTTTTTGTATGTTTATAATCAGTCATTTACTGACCATTGAAACTAAACTTTTTTTTTGTTGGTGATTTTTTTTAAACAAAAAGCTTTTTTATGTTTCTTAAATGTAGCCCTTTTGTTTTCTAAAAGCAAATTGCCCTACTTTGTTAACCTGATCTAATTTAAGCTAAACTGATCTTCGAGGGTTCTTGATTAAATGGAGAATTAGGAAAGAATGTTGTTGGGTTTTTTTTTTAATAAATAAACACAAAGATCCAAACAGTTTCAGCTGTAACTTGATAGAAAGCCCCCAAGGTGCATCAGCAGCGTGGTGGCCTTCTATTCACCTAAGACTTGAATTAGTCCCATTTTTTTAAGGCTATAACCTCGATTCTTTGTTGTAATGTGCAATACTGTTTGTACTGTTTGTAAAAAAGAAAAAAAAAAAGAAAAGAAAAAGAGGCATAAATCTTTATTGCAAATTTATTTTCATTGCAAGCATTGTGATTCACTAAAATCATTTTCTACTGTGTATTTACCTACTCTACATGCTAGTACCTTCCAGTGGTAATGTAGCCTTTATACTGAGAAATTTTTTCATTATTTTTAGAGATTTTTTGCAAGAAAAAAAAGAGAAAGGAATTATAACATTTACATATTTTTTTCTTCTTTTTTATTTCATATTTCTTTTACAGACTTATTTCTCAACCATTAATATTGGCTATTTCTGGGGGAGACTTTCATATCTGGTCAATGTCGTTAATATTATTTTGTATTTTTACTTGGAATAAATTAATTTTATGATGCTAATTCTTTAAAAAAAAATCCTTTTTGTTAATTTTATTTGATGAAGCCGAGAACCTTTGTAATGTTACTAAAGTGTCTAGAATTTTTGAGAAGCTTTGTGTTAACTTGTTGATGATGCTTTACATTAGTGTGGTAATGATCTCAAGTAAGGGGAGAGGGGGATTGAAAATTAGGAACTGATGCTTGGTAATGGAAAATGATTGGCAATGTATCGACTGAATGGGCAATAAAAAAAAATGGCAGAAAGGAGCGAATGTGAGGTGAATGTTGTGATACATTGGGAGCTACACCGTGATTTAACCACTTCTACTCCTGTCGCTGCCACTGAAAAGCCCACAATGTGCTGAAATTAAAGCAACACCCTGCGACTGAAGAGAGTCCCAACACCTTTCTGAGAGCATTCACTACCAAATACTCTAGAAAATCCTTTTCCCGTCTATATGAAGACGAGTGTATGTAGAAGGCAGTGCTTAAGGTTCTGAGCTATGCCAGGGACACACTAGATGAGAATCAGGTCAAAGTGGGTTCCATTTTCTCACCATTTTCTCACCTCTTACCACCAGGACGCCCAATTCCCATCAACCAGCTAACTCTTCCCATCACACCACTACCTCCTATTTTTCTTGTAAGAGCATTGGGATCATTGATTTATGAACATAATCTCATTCACTCATTTGATGAATGAACTAATCCTACTATGGTCTCAGGGAGGCTGGAGCCTATCTCAGCCGACTCTGGTTAAAGGAAGGGTATAACTTGAACAGCTAGCCAGACCATTGCAGGACAACACACACACACCCATTCAGACACACACACACAACTAAGGACAATCTGGAACAACCGAACGGCCTAATGAGCATGTCTTTAAACGGTTGGAGGAAACCCACACAAGCACAGGGACAACGTGCAAACTCCACACAGAAACGCCCTCGCCAAGCCTGGTACTTGAACCCAGGACCTTCTTGCCGTGAGGTGGATGTGCTAACCACTACACCTCCGTTACGGTAATTGAGCATAATGTAAAAATGGGTGAAATGTTAAAATCTAAAATCTAGTGTGGGGTTCAACATACTGGATCCTGATCCAGGCCTAAAACATCAGTGCAGTCAGTCATATTTGGCAACTCTTACAATTTTAAACCTAAGGATTGTAAGCATCATATAGTGTTGCCCAGACAATAGTGATCGAAAGATTATAACCCTCTGAACCCGTCAGGGTGCTGTATGTGACTCAGTTCTCTGACCCTGCCATTCGAGTTAATCATTGAATTATATTTTCATTTAGTCTGTTGTGATTGTAACTGTGCATGAATGTAGTTAGTAAATGTAGCTCAATGCTACGATATTCCACTGATCCCCGGCTTCCCCTTTACTGTTTGATCACTTGTTGGGACTCAAGATGTCAATGCTCCAGCTTTGGTGTTGTGGTCATCTCTTCTGATCTGTTCGAGGTCAAATAAGAATGAATGTCCTTTCTGGCTTGCCTTCTTTAACCCATTTGTTTTAATCTCCCCTTTTTGGTTTGTTGTTACTAATCCCAGGCTTGCATACTAACCTCCCAGTGTCATCATCCTAGAATGTTATTTGTTAAATTAATTTATTTGATTTTTTTGTGGTAACACTGGCGACTGTTGATCATTTCATCATTAGCTCCCTGTGCTCATTTTGTTCCCCGTTCTGAAAAGACCTTCAGATATAACAAGGTCACTAAACAGCTGCTGAGGAACGAGGAGAAGAGAAAGCGAAGCCGGGTCCTGGTGACTGTTTAACACTCTCTGTAGATGTCTAGATAGTTCTTGTACTAGATTTTGGTAGTTATTTATTCACTGTGCTTCATGCTCATTCTCCGAGGGTGGATCTGCAGCCCACTCAGTCATGTTGTTGGTGGGGGAACCAACACAACCACCACAACATCACACTATATATATGAAGGATTGATTTCTTTTTCAAGTTATGTTTTAATTTATAACTAATGACAGGTTCAATCATGACAAGGTTTGGAGATTGTTGACTTGGAGCTGTGCTTGTCTAATGTTGTAGTTAAACTGTGATTTAAAAAAGAAAAAATATATATTGAGGGCAATGCTGCTATTGCTTACAACTTGCTTCAAGTTTGTAGTTCCCACCTTCATTATTTCCCCGTTTTCTGTACTAATAAGCAGATCTTATTAAACATAGTTGTATGATGCTGCAAAGTGTGGTCGTCTTTTGCATGGCCTCAGTGTTTTCCTGTAACACTTTGTTGCATGAACGTATCGTCTATACCACAACGTCTACTGATTTATATGCATCTTGTACATTTTTACAAAATTAAACTTGGTACTTGTGTATTGTATGGAACTCGACTGAACCACATGCTGTACCACACTAACCACTAAATAACCTCTTCAGAGCTCACTTTACTTTTATTCATTCATTCATTGATTCTCTAAGCCGCTTAATCCTAATTATGGTCGCGGGGAGGCTGGTGCCCATCTCAGCCCACTCTGGGAGAAGGACACCCTGGACAGCTCGCCAGGCCATTGCAGGGTTAACACACGCAACCAATAACACTCATATAGGGGAAATCTGGAACAACCGATGTTCTTGGACTGTGGGAGGAAACCGGAGTACCTGGAGGAAACCCATGCGAGCACATGCAAACTCCACACAGAAAAGCCCCAAGCCTGGGAATCAAATCCAGGCCTTCTTGCCGGACGTGCTAACCTCTGCGCCACCTCTGTACATATATAAGGTTTAACGATGATGTCTGGCTTTCTAACCCCTCCCCAAAATAAACTCAATAACAAATAAAATCTCACTTACTCATGAAAAGGTCAAGTCTTTCAGGCTTGAAGAATCCTCAGACAGAACTACTTAACCCTCATCACTGCATCTCCAGCTGGACCAAAAAAAAAAAAATCTTTTCTTCCTCACTGCTGCAGTCCGATGTGCTGCGCAGAGCATTAAATGTGTCTCTAAGAATAAATTGCTGTGTATTTGAAGGGTTTTACTCCGAGCAGCCCGGAGCTGATACAGAACCACTAAAAGGAGATGATCAAAGCACACTCACAGGGAGCACTTACTTTACAACTACATTACAAATCAAACACACACAATTTAACAGCAGTTTGATACAAAATTGAAGCCCCGCTGTTCTGAAACAGTATCATATTCTAAACTTATGTTGGTTGTGGTTTGCCTTCAGTGCAGTCACAGGCCAGCAGAGTTCTTCTACGCTATCACGGGCAGGTGCATGGCCAATGCTCGGACCTACCTGTGCTTCCACATGTGCATTTCCAAAAACAGATTAAGATTTAATATTAATAACGGCACAATGGTGTAGCGTTTAGCACCTCGACCTCACAGAAAGAAGGTTCTCTGTTCGAGTCCTGACCTTGGCGAAGGCGTTTCTGTATGGAGTTTGCGTGCTCTCCCTGTGCTTGCATGAATCTCTCCAAGTACTCTGGCTTCCTCCCACAGTCCGAAGCCCTGCACATTAGGCTAATCGGCTGTTCCAGATTGTATGAGTGCATGTGACTGGTTGTGTATGTTGTCCTGTGATGGTCTACCGTGCCATCCGTCTTCACCCAGAGTCGGTTGAGAAATTCTTCAGTGTTCCAGTGACCCTCATAGGATTAAGCAGAGTGCATGAGTCTATTATTCATTCAAAGCATTTTCTCATTTCTGACTGATGGAAGGCCATTTAAAAAAAAAAAAAAAAAAAGCCAGCTTGGTTCTCGTCCATCACTGAATTATTTTGAATGAATAATAAACCAATTATAGAATTCGGCTTCGATATTCAGATCCTGGCCGCAGCTGATAAACCCCCTCCTGCCCAAGTCTGAAAAATTCTAAATATTGTAATATTTGATTTATGTCAATCAGGTAAATTTTATTAATTCAAGAGATTTTATTTCTGGTTGGTGGAAAGTCATGAAATAATTCTTGGTATTGCATTATTGCCATGGGATAAGTTGAATAATTATTGCAAGTTCAACACAGTAACGTGACCGTATACTTTATGAATAGTAAAACAATTACAGAATTTGGCCTTTATATGACACAGAATCATTCAGTCTTGTAGGGTGTTACCTGCCTTGTCAAAACAACCCTTGACCATATAATTGTCCATAATCATCCTTCGCCTCGTTCAATTTTATTTAGATCCCCATAGACCCAGCATTGGCAGGGCTGGAGCTTAACCCCTAATTTTTTTCAATCCACTAAGCCTCATCCCAAATTGAATTCCTTATAGAAATGACTAGTATGTTAATTCTGAACCACAATTAATGTTCACTACATAAATGTACGAGTCTGTTGTAGCTTTTTGTATGCAATATAATATACAACATGCTACGAAAAACAAAATATATCCGATTATTCCAGTAGCAAAAATTATACTTCAGGGAAACCAATATCAATAATGTACATTGTGTTTGGTTATAAGAAATCTCGGTATAATGCAATGGAGCAAAGTGCAGCTGAAAGTAGGGGAGGGTAAATGACCAAAAAAAAACAACCCTTCTAAATGGGTGTTTTCTTAGGCCAATACTTTTGAAGAGCATGAATATGCACTTTGTTTTTGACAAGAGTGCATTTTTATATTGGGTCCTGGCATTTCTCAAAATAAACAAAAATAAATAAATAGGCTGCTTGTCCATGACAGGTTCTTTTTGTTGTTATAAATATTCCTAGAGTTACAGTTACTGAAGTTCTGCAGGGTACCAATATTGCACTCAGTATTGAATTTTCACATGCACAGCACATGCAGAGATAACAGTGATGTTTCTTTCTTCATAAGTTCACTCAAAGTGGATAATAATTGTTGTGGAATCCTTGTAGGTTTTCAGGACAGAAGTAAAATGCTGCTGTATTACCACATAGCTTTACTAAGAGAGCGAATGATGGCAGATGTGACCGAGACTTATAATACCCATGTGATATTGTTCGATGAAGTTTACAGAGAAGAGGCGATTGTTATTTTTGCATTTGAGAGTAAAATTTTGTACACAAGTTGTTGTGGAAACATTAGTATTTAGATATATTAATATATAAATGCATATAAATTTTTTTTTTTTTTTTTTTTTTTTTTTTTTTTTTTAATACTTCCACCTCTCATATTACCACAGAAAATGCATTCTCAGGTCAGGTCTTTTTATTTGTTTCTTATCTGCAAAGAAAAAAAAATGGGTCATTTCCAGGCCTGAATCAGCATTCTCAAAACATTTGCAGGACCTGATATATAAATGAGTCATAAAGACAAGACCTAGATAGTTGTGGCCTAAGAAAAAACTAGTTCCCAATGTGGTCATCACAAAATCCCTTCCATTTTACCCCTCCCTACTGAAGGGAACAGCTTTAAAGAAGGAATCCAACATGACATGCATGGGTGTGCCGTTGGAGGAAAATGATCAAGGACAAGGTGGCATGATGCACTGATGACGCAACACAAACTGCCTTAAACACAGTCATCATGCTGGTGCTCTTGGCACACTGTGTCAGCAGATGTTACTTTGAGGATGTCAGTATTGCATCAGTTACAAAAACTACAACCCTGATATCTGAACTCCTCCATTTTCTAGACGCTTAGTCCTAATTAGGGTTGATATCAGAACTAATTATTAAAAATTATTATTCCAAGGAAAGAACTTTTTTTTTTTTTTTTAAAGAACAGACAGACATCCAAGAAAGCTCATTAGAATTTATTTAAATTCTTCTGGCTTAATCAAAGAAGGAAAATTACAGAAATATGTACAAGTCCTTGTTTTTTTTTTTTTCCTGTTTAAAACTACCCAACAAGCTTCCATGAGCATCTTATAGGTTTCCAGGTAAACAGTACCCATGATTCCAGTCTGCACTGAGCCCTTGCAGGAGTCAGACATTTCACATTTACTCTGGATGTGAGCATGCCATAGTAGGCTGTGGGTCATATTCTGATCTGAGCTACAGCGGGAAATGAGGGACTAACAGGCACTGTATACCAAAAGAAAAAAAAACTATCACCCCCTAGTGGAAAGGAAAATTAGCACTTTTCATTCCAGTTAAATTTTCTCTCATCTAAGTAGGTCTACAGTGTCCCCTGGTGTTTATGATACAAGGATCCAGAAGCTTTTTTGGTTATGATGGCTGTCCAGTCTACAAAAATAAACAATATATACAAAATCCTATGTTTTGTATATTGGCTAATATGCCTATTAAGATCCAATACTGATCGGTGATTTAATTTCGAGGTAAGCTTTAAGACTGAATAAGTGCAGGAGGACTAGTCGATGATACTGTTTATGCTCAACAATACCACAGAGCTCCCACAACATGTGTGAGAATAAAATCAGTGGACCAAGTCAGGGGGAATAAGTCAATCCCAGTGCGTTCCTCCTCAGCTTGGCATTGTAGAGTCAGAAGTATGAAGGAGTGGAGTGTGAGAGTTCTTGAACACCAAGTCTAGGCTGACATGACTGACCAAATATTTTTTTAAAGAACCATGACCAAATGTTTTATCCAGATGTTTTTGGGTCAAGATGACCCACATTTTTGTCTGCAACAAATCAAAGTGGTAGATCATAAAAGGAAGTTTGCTGCAGGCGGTGTGAGTAAGGTGTGCTTGGTTAGTGCAGTGACAGCATGAAACTGTCCAGGTCATACTCGGCTTCGTATTGCTGCTGGTCCCACAATTCCCCCAGGCCGTCCAATACAGACTTCATACTGGCTTTCCCTGAGGAGGACGCTACGTCACTCTTCTCAGTTTTATTGTCCTACAAACAGAAGGTATGCATTAGACAGGATACACACGTTTCACATTATGTGAATTTCTATGTAGAAGTAAAGCTTACTGTTTGCCAACTGAACACACAACCAGCTTATCTGCGACTGTGTGTGGGTCAGTATGAAGGAATGCATGGTATGTGCATATTTAAATGAAAAATTTAAACGGATAAGACTGCAACACAGTACATTTAAAAAAGTTTTGTAGGCTGAATACTTGCATAAACATTAGCAATGAGAAGAGAAACATTTTAATGACGCATTAAAAAAAATGAAATGTGGATTTTGTTCCCTTTTAATTATTTACTAATGCACTATATCAAAGCCCTATTGTGCAAACACACACAGTCTCAAAAGATCCTCCCTGTGATTATGAGCATATTCATCTGCATGTACATATGGGAAGGCGTATAATGCGCAACACTATTGTGTATGGACATAAGCACCAGTGTTGTATGATCCTCCCCTATCCCACAGACACAACCCCTCACAAAGTCCCACTGCAGGCAGCATGAGAGGGCTCATTTGTGCCTAGGAGAACAGCTAGGGTACATAAATCCCCCTTACTTATTCTCTCAATTTTAAATATGTCAGTAAATGAAATAAATACACAGAGCGCACTGGCTCATGCCAAAGCTGGTCACTTCGGGATGTCTATATCAATTAAGTGTAGCCACACCTTCAATACTTTAAAAAATATATTTTTTGAGAGATATCAACTACAAGAAAATTAACAGCGTGAATTAGTCATGGTAGATAAAAAGGACATTGAAAGTAGGCTATTAACCTATATAAATATACGAGGAAGGATGGGGCGAAAAATGACACCAGCCATGAACTCCAGACGTTGGCTTTTAATTGTAGAAATGTGGATTACGTCTTCCACCATCATTGGTTCAAACAAAATGAACTCACCTTGTCGAGGGTGAAAAGGTTCAACAGCTGATCTGTGCCCATGCTCTGGAGGCTGGCGTTCTCTTGGCTGATAACAGTGTTAGCTATGCTCATCTTAAACTTCTGCAGACCCATGATCTTCTCCTCCAAAGTGCCACGAGTGATCAGACGATACACGTTCACCACACGTTTCTGAAAC
The DNA here is from genome assembly GCA_030014195.1 of Neosilurus mollespiculum. NCBI lineage: Eukaryota > Metazoa > Chordata > Actinopteri > Siluriformes > Plotosidae > Neosilurus > Neosilurus mollespiculum. Next base: position 23,986,040 of record JAQMYF010000027.1, read on the forward strand.
CCAGACACGTAATAGCTTAATTTTATACTTAAAAGTCTAAGTAAGTAACTCATACCACATGCACACACCTGTCCTATTCGGTGAGCACGGTCCATCGCCTGTAGGTCTCTCATTGGATTCCAATCATGCTCCACGAACACCACGGTATCGGCTCCGGTGAGGTTCAAGCCCAGACCACCCACGTGTGTCGTCAGGAGCAGCACATCAATCGACGGGTCATTGTTAAACCTATAGGACAGAAGGGTAAAGGAAAAGGTGAGAGACAGATTTAGACCAAAACAGTTTATCCAAACAATGATATTCACATATTCATTCCACTTTAACATTTTAAGTGGCCTTGTTCTACATTTTATCAACATATACATTTATTTAATAAAAATTAAAATGTTCAGGCCACTTTATGTACAGAACAAGGCATCAATATATAGTCTTTAATGCCAAACATTTTTTCCCCCCAACACAATTTTGAATTACATGTAAAAACATTTTTTCCAACATTAAGAATTTACATGTGACCTTTATGAGAATCCACCTTTGTGACTGAATCGACAGTATCTCATTGGACACAAGATGCATTGATGCTTAAACAATCATGTTAGATCACACATCATGTAGTGATAATGAATACAAAGCCTTTTGGGGTTTAACCCAAGTGTGATGGATTTAGATTTCAGCATGAAGACATGAACATTGTACATTTTCATAGATTTCACCTTACCTAAGAAATGCTTAATCAAGCTAAATTCTCTAGGAGTAGAAAAACACATGTACACACGTGCACACGTGCACACAAATTTGATCATCACCTGGAGACAATGGAATGGCGCAGGCCTGCAGGCACACTGCCATCCAGACGCAGATAGGTGACTGTTGGCAGCTGAGGTTTCAGCAGGTCATGCTCCACCATGTCCAACATGCTCTTCAGCTGGCAGAAGATCAGCACACGATGTTGAGCCACCACAGCCTCTGTACTGACGTCCGATGTGCTGGACGAGCCCAGACCACAGTCCAACAGCAACTACATAATGATAGCATGTTTAAAATAAATCATTTTAAAAGAGTCAATGCAAATTCTATGATTCTGATATTAGTGATGAGTAAAAAAAACTCATCTATCTTTCTTGTTCACAAAAATTGTTACACTCTAACATATAATTCAGGAGGCAGTGAGCCCATACATTTGTGAAAAACCTGAACTGAGAAAGCTCCTTCGTTAGCACCATGGCACGGGGCAAGCCGCATCATGTCTTTAAAGAATTCCCTTCCTGTCTCTGAACAGTTCAAGCAAAGGATATTTATAAAATAGTACAAGTTTCAGATTGTAGCTGTCATTACTTCAATCACAATCATGGCTTCATTATTCAGGTCGCAACACATTAATCCAAATGGTTCCAATAGAGTCATGGCAAAAAATTAGCTGTAAGCGTTACCACATTACCAGGAGATTTTGCTCCCAGACCCACATGACACCATTAAATCATAATGTCAATAAGGAAACAGACAACAGATAAACTGATTCTATTGATCTGAGACGACCTTACAAAAACGGGTGGATTTTTTATTTTATTTTTTGGATGTACCTGTTTAAGTGCAGAGAGTTTTGGCGCATGCTGGATGTCCCGGAGGCTGGAATTCTGGGAGGAGAGCTGCTCGCTAATCCGCTTGTGTTCAGGATGCTGAGGTGTCAGGACCAGTGCTGGGTGATTACACAGCTTCCTCAGGTATTGCAATGCCTACACAACATTCACTGCGTTAATGCAAAAATGTAATTTACATTTTATAAACAAAACTGAACACAGGGGGGAAAAAAAACCCAACAACCCACAAGCAAAAGAAAATTTGGCATATCTTAGGTACTCTGTAACTACTTTATTAAGTGAGTTGGGATTGGCTCCAGCTTATATAATGGATGGAATATGTAATCATGGGTAAAAGTTGAAAATATTTCTGCTACTGAAGTTGTGCGATGGCAACGCCACCGTGGTGTGGATGCCTTGGGCCTGTGAAAAATTTAAAATTTTGTATGCCTCGGAAAAGCATTTGGGGCAATTTTCAGCAGTGAAAGTTAAAACTGCTTTAAAAAAATGAATGCACAAAATATCTTTCTTCTCATTACGTGTGCCCTAAAATAAATGACCATATTTTATCAAAGACCCAGCAGGGCAACTTGTCTGCGGCTCACAGTGGCAAAATATTAAACATTCGATTCACGCCTAATGCTTGCAAAGTCAGTAGGACGTTAGGGCACAGGAAGGCCAGACACCTCACTTTTTAAAAAAAATTTCAGTTTTCATTTTGTATAAATCACTTGGTATAATCACATCCAAATGTATGTGTAAAAAAGAAAAAAAAAAGCGACACCTATCTTAACTGTAGTTATGTGCACACATGCTAAATAATGTGCTGTCCCCAATACCGTTGTCACTATTTTAGCATCAGTTTGCCAATTATTAAATTGGATTTGCTCAGATCTGTTATGATATAGAAGTACCTTCATGTGATGACAATTTAAGCTGTACATGTGCAAAGAAAGAAAGTGAATACATTTTGACGTTGGGCATATGAAGTTATGTTGCCAAGAACTTTGTCAGCTCGGTTACATCAACCCTGTTAAAATCCTGTATTAATATTGCTGTAACTTAGGATTCAAAACAACTGGAGCTCCAAAACTTTCCATAAATATACTCTGTACCATAGTGTTTATTTGTAGATATTTTGCAAGTATTTCTGTGAAAATCATCCCTTGGGAAGGTGCAATTAGAAATTATACACTTTCTTGAGAATGACCCATATCTAATATCTTGATCTATATGATGTACATACCGGCAAATATCTGTACTTGGTTTTAGTAAACTGGAAGTTTCATGTATTCATTGTTTTGTCACATATAATTAATTCAGATTGTATTTAACTATAAATTGGCAGAATTTTTGGAAACAATATAGACATAAAGTACATGTGCATACTATATTAAAAACGAAATGTGACTGTAACAGATACAGGGCTACTCAAAACAAATGTAAATGTTACATGATGTGTCCTTCAGTGTTAAGAGACATTAATTTAAAGTGGCTTTAGAATTTATTCTATGGATCATAATATCTTTTAATGAACATTGTTTTCTTTAGAGTCCTAACTTTGTAAATTAAGAAGAATTTTGATTGTTTTTTTGGTTTAAAAATTTTAATAAAATGTCCCCAGAATGTACCTAAGACGAAATAATGAGCCATATCTCACCTGGAACACATGCCCAGTGGCCTTCAGCTTGGGTTTGTCCTCATCTTCCTGAGCTGCTGTGGAGAGAACATCATCCACATTCACCTTTGCCCGAGACTTAGCAAAGTCCTCATACAACTGAACCTAAAGACCACAAGAAAGAGAATATTAAAAAAAAAAAATAAAAATAAAAATAAAAAAATGACACCATGTGGACATTAACAATTTCTTCAATTGCAAGATATTCATATGTAAAAGACTCTGTGTTTGAGAATTGCATTTTTGCACTGGATAAATGGACCAGTTTTAGCTTTGGCTGAAGAAGCACATGAATAAGTGCACATGCAAATGACTGTACTTGTAATGGACTCAAGTTGCAGTAGTAGTCTTGTATAATCTTGGGTGGCAGATCTTGAAGGACATCCTCCTTCATCCTCCTCAGGAGAAAGGGTAGCACCTGCCGATGAAGAGCCTCCATAGCCAAAACCCCTAAGAGACACATTTGGTCACAATATGCTACTACAGATCACCACTGCTAGTAGTTCTTACAATTTCTAAAAGTGCTTTCACACTGGGATTTGGTGTGCACTATCCAATATAAAAACCCAGAAAGGCACAATTGATGTTTAATTTGTTTTGTGGCAACACAATCAAAACCAGGAAAAACGTTACTGTGTTTAACAAGGGAAATCTCCTCTCGGTTTGAAATTTTTAATATATTACATCTAAAATGGGGAATACTAACAAAAACAGTAACATTTATGTTGTATTGCCACCTGTCTGCAAAAAATCTCCTTATTCTACAGGGTTGCATCACTCTCAGACATCACGGCAAAGTCAAAGTCCTGCATACGGACACTGTTAGTGCTAACACCATTAGCAAAAAGAATACAAAAAGGAGAGTGTGGCTCTCCAATTTCTCCCTCTTTTTTGCATGTTGTTGCCTAGCAACATTAAGTAATAGCTGCAAATTCCTTTATTCCACCATGATGATGTAAACAGGCCATGGTTTGCAACTAAAAATAGAATATGAACAGAGGCCAAAGGAGCCAGGGGGAGGAGGGACTAATCACACTTGAGTTCAGACCAGCAAAACAAGCAATGTGTGAAAGCACCCTAAATTATTTTACAGACCTTAAACCATCTGACCTAAGCGTCGGGGACGTTTTCACACTCAGCTGTATTTAGTGCAGCCTTTTTAAAAGGAACTACTTCCTTATTAAAAAGAGAAAAAATAAATATTAATTTATTGATACTCTTCGAACAGAACCACAAAAGGCATGTACCCATTTTCTCCCGTTTTGCAAGCAACTGAGCACACAACAAAACAGACATTCAAAATTGCCAAATCAATCCACAATTTTTCTGTGTGGAAACACTTCTGTAATGCTGATCTCTTCAAAACAAAATCACTACTAGATACAGACTCAGGCAAATTCAAGCAAAGAGTGAAAATGTCCTAAAAAGACCACCACTTTACACAACCAGTAGAGACGTCCACCATCACCTGAAAACAACCCACGTCTGTAGAATCTTAATACAAGGTTTTATCTAAAAGCTGATTTGTAACACATTACTAAAAAACAGTGAAGAGCCCTACCTGCTTCCTGCTCCCGGGACGAGCTCTTTGCGTCTCGACTAGCAAGGATGGGCTTCCCATAACGGGCAGCAAACTGGCGCTCCGTACCCAGAAAACCTGGCATCAGGAAGTCAAAGAGAGACCACAGCTCCAGGACATTATTCTAGAGAGAAGACAGGATGAGATTTTTTTAACACTTGTAGGTAATCGAGAAAAAAAAAATGTTGATATTGTGTCTGTTTAACCCAGGCGCCATGTTTATAAAACTTTGGCACACTCCGATTAAAACTTTAAATTCACACAAAATGTTTATACATTATACGTGACAATCAAAACAATACTAAAACCTGTAAATGGACTGCTGTACTATGCTAGTATACCCTAAATGGAGGGGGCATATTAGGTATACAGACAAGCTATAAATTTGATAAACCGTGACCTCTCTGCTCTGGTCAATACTGTCTATACTGATGGTAATACAGCATTACTATGACAAGGAGTTGAAGTTTAAGCTGCCATTTACACTGCTTGAATACCATCATAAACAGATTTTAAGCTCTTCATTAGATAACCATGTCAATTCAACAGAAGTATTTTAATTTCATGACCAAATTTTCTTAATATGAACATATGATTGTTTCCTAAACAAAAGGCCCATGTTTGTGCCCCCTGCTGGATAGCCTTCTAATGACCAGGGAAAACAGTTCAGACTCACCTGAATGGGGGTCCCTGAGAGGATAACCCTGTAGTTGGCAGGCAGCTGCTTGATAGCTTTGGATAGTTTGGTCTTCCCATTTTTAATAACGTGTCCCTCATCGAGGATACAGTAATTAAATTTAATATTCCTGTTAGGCAGAGTAAAGTCAGTGTGTAAACAGCAACCAATCAGATTTGTTGAAATGCATACAGCAAGCAGATATATCCACCTAAAAAAGTCGATGTCGTTCCGCACTACATCATACGATGCGACCACAAGGTTGTGCTTTTTCACTTGGTGCTGCAATCTAGAACAGAGACAAAGCAAAGTTGTCTAGACCTCAGTGTATCTGCTCCCTGTTGTAATGATAGCTAATCAAGGCCCACAACAACATTCTTGTTAGAACTGCAGTGGATAGTGAAGCACCATACCGTGCTCTTTCTGTAGGGGGACCTGTATAGTGCAGAGGGTTCAGGTACTCTTTCGTGCAGAACTTGCCCACCTCATCCACCCAGTGGCCTGTCAAAGTAGGAGGGCACACAACTATGGAGGGCAGAGGACAACAGTCTGCAGCCTTGGTCCTGGCATACTCCTGTGCTCTGATTACAAACATGCATAAAAATAGACTGATTTAAACAAGACAGCTTCAGAGTGAGAAGGGTTAAAAAAGACAAACATGACGGCAATTAAATGAATGAATAAATAAATAGCCTTAAGTATTAAAGCCCTGCCTTCTCTTGGTTTAATTTGCTTACGAACACAATTTGTTCTGTTTATAGATGACAAAGCATGACATTAACACAAGTTCACTTGATCAGATCAAAGGAAAAACAATCCTTAAAAATAAGATTACGTTTAAATAAATGGATATTCTATATAAATACAGCCTTAATGCATAATGGTTTGCAATGATGGAAAAGTGGTGAGTACCTGAGGTAGTGGTCTCCAGCGAGAATGCAGATGGACTGAAGAGTTTTACCCAAACCCATGTCGTCACACAGGATTCCATGTAGCTTGTACTTATTCAAGAAAGACAACCAATTCACTCCATCCTAATGCAGACAGAACACACCACCATTCTGATAAACAAATAAATAGACCACATGCAAGAGCTTCATGTATACACACTGGCCAGCCAAAAGAAAGTCGCACACAATAATATTTTCATGGAGTGCATTTAGCCTTGATCACAGCATGTAATCTCTATGGCATGGTTGCTCCAATTGGTCAGGTCGAGGCTCAGCAACATTAAAGTGGCAATAAAATGAAGTCAGCTGATCAGCTGAATGTAGGGAATGACAGGGTTATCACACCAATGGACTTTTTCCTTGCCTGATGGCAATGATATAAAATGGGGTCTCAGATACTGAAAGAGTGGTTCAAGGAGCATGAGGAATCATTTTCCATATGTACTGGCAGAGCCCTGACCTTAACCCTATTGAAAGTTTGAGAGAAGCTGGAGAAAACTTTATGGAGTGGTTCAATTTTTCCCCTTGTCAATTCAAGATATCGGTGAGAAATGAACCCAACACTGGATGGAAATAAATGTTATGTTGGTTAAGTTTGCTGAAACAATGCCCTGGAGATTACCTGCTATAAGCAAGGCTAAGAGCAACAAACCACTCCATAAAGTCTTCTCCAGCACATCCCAAAGACATCCAATAGGGTTAAATAAATAGAAAAGTTCAGTACACATTAAAAATATAATTATTTTAAGGACCCACAGATACTCAGGAATGATAGAATAATTTATATAACAAGTTTTGCAAGTAATTAAGCTTATTCATTAATTATGAAGCATGCAGCCCAGTTCCATGCCTACTAATAATCACCAAAGAACTGCACATGGAATAAAAGCAGATCCTTCCTAGATCTGCTTCTCACTTAAAATGTCTGTTTTCTTTTAATTCTCTACTGCCGAGTCCCCCACACACACCTCTTTTTTCCTTGTAACTGCAGAATAACTGTTCATGGAGACAAAAACAAATCCATCCAATTATACAGGCAGATTTTTCCCTCTGGAATGGTTTCAGGCCCGTGGGGGGGGGGGAATAAATAAAATAAGAGAGAGAGAGCCATTCCATTGTCCAGCGTAGAATTTGTTTGGTATAAGTGTAATGTGTCATCAACACACCCTTTGGCACACTTTAATTTAAAGGCAAAAGCCATTTGTAATATTGACTGTGAGGATGAAGTGAAATAGTGCTGAGTGGCCACTTGTTTAATTGAATTGCAGAAAGAGGCCATACTTCACCCAGCACTCACTCAGAGTGGCATAGCAGGGGTGAGCTTTCAGCAAACTTAGTCAGCATGTAAATGCATGCAGCAGAGGCAACATACACACAATTATACTGCAAAAGGCATGACCACAAAACCACCTACTTGCTGATATTTCCTGAGTTCTGCCTTAATAGGAACAGGGATCGTGTAATTCTCCAGCTTCCTGCTATCCAATAGTTGTTCCAGAAAACGACGCTCTCTGGCCTTCTGACGAATGAGGTCATCCGACATGGTGGGTGGGTTGGGGATACCAGCCTATAAATGACATCAATAAGAATATACCCATACTATCTTGCATAGAAAGCAGTCTAGAATAAAAAGACTACTTTTAATCCTTTTTTTTTTTTTTTATAAAGTATTTTGCGTAAATTTTATATATATTTATATTTGCATTCATATACTTTATAAAAGGTTAAACTAAAATTAAAATTCATCATCCACATCCATCTTTATTACTCATTCATTTACACAGGGATCAGTGTTATATACTGTCTACAGTAGGTATGCATGCATTTAATTAACAATGTCATTGACACGTATGCATCAAATCCAAACTGAACTTTGTGAACAGAGTTAATGAAACAAATGCTAGATTCAGGCATTACTTACATACTAATTTTGTAATTTACTAATTTTTTTTTGCTATTTCAGTAACATTGGATATAAACCCAGTATATTTTCCATCAATGCCATTTACTGTGTATCCAAATCAAACAGGCTTCATGTGCTTTTTGGGTTACTTACCCTGTAGGCACAGTTCATCAGTGATAAGCAGGTTGATTTTAATTGGTCTCGTTCCAATTCCAAATAAAGTCTAACGTGGTTTAATTGCAATAAAGAAGTAACATGACACTGAATAAAGCCTCCAGCAGGAAGTGACCCAAACAGCCAAAACAACCCACAGGACATAAACTGAGACATAACCATTCTGAGCAAACAAAAAGCACCCTTAGACTACTAAACAGGCTCTTAGAATAATGGTAGTGTTTTATAAGACCTCTCCTTTCCACAGATGGGTAAATGGTAGCATATAACGCGAAGTATTCACCTCCAGAGGCAGCAGGCGTATAAGAGTGGCAAAACACTGCGTGGCCATAAAGCGCACACTGTCACTAGGATCACTCATACGGCCCAACACAGGCACCACCAACAGCACGATGTAGGGTACAATTTCGACATCCAGCTGCTCCATCACACCTGAGAGCTACAGTGAAGGGCTAATAACATTTACATGGCTTACACACACTATAAACACTTGCATATTTGTGTAAAGGATACAGGCCATTGCCTCAATAGCTCCCTCCTGTTTGGTGTTGTCCTCAATCGCCCCTAACCACGGCAAAACTTGCTCCAAGAAGCAGTTCATTGTTTCTATAGTCGCGATCTTACTGAACGCCCCAACACATCGAGCTGCCATGTGACGCACAGCCGTGAATGGGTGCTGGAGACATGCGCACAGCAAAGGCAGCTGCTCCAATAGCTAGAAAAAGTGCAAGACAGTAATAGATTGTGTTTAACTGAGAATTTGTTAAATCTGGTGTCAACACATTTGCAGGTGTAGAAGGGCATATTCACCAACCAAAGATATGAGCTCCTGTGCCATGGCTGCTGTGGTGACCTCCAATACTTGCAGAGAGTTGACCAGCTCCTGAGCTACCAAGTGACCTTTATCCAAGAGCTGCCTTGAATCTACAACATAGTATATTTAAAGAACATTCCATAAACATTTGAGGTGATTTGGATTGGTTACGTCACAGTAAAATTACTTGAGGGATATTAATAAAAATATCTTGACAGTTTAAAGTTCAAAATTAAATTAAATAAAATACACAATCTGTCTAAGCTATTATAGCTGTGACAACTGATCTAGTAACATACATAGATACATACACACATAAATTAATAAAATTTGAGGTTTGTAATGAATGTGGGGTTACCCTTACTGTCAGCGATGTAAGCAATATAAATACACATTTCACTCTGTGCGTCTGTGTTTTCATGTGGATTGGTCGGAAGGGCTAAAATCATTAGCGGCCATGGCGCTGCTTCCCTCTCCAGTTTGGCACTCTCACAGTACAGGTGTGAAGGACAGCATAGTTGGAACAGCCAACACACACACACATCCTACAGGGAGTATCAATACACCCATGCAACACTATGCTTACCACAACCCAGCGTGTCCAGGGCCTTCAGGGGGCCTATCATAGATTCCCAAAGACAGGGCAAAGCCTTGGTGACATTAGGACCAAAGTGTCTAGCAATCGTCATGAGTGAGAACTCTGCACCTCTTCTCTGGATGAGAATTGGCTTCTTACTCTGAGAAAGAAACCAAGATTCGTATGCAATGGTGTTGAGCAATGTAACCGACAAATTATCCAGTATTAATTATAGTAATCTGTCTCGCATAAGAGTTAGAGCACAGAAGTTGAAGAGGAAAAAGAAAAAAAAAGAAACAGAAAGGGAAAGGGAAAAAAAAAAAAAAGAAAACAATCCCTGACCTCATCGTTTTCTGTGGAGATGGAGCTGCTCGGGGAAACATCATTTGATGATGTTTTTGGCAGTCTGGGAGCAGGGCCTCTCTTACTGGTGATGGCAAAAGCTGCTCTCTGATGTCGGTAAAGAGTGATGATGCCTTTTGTTTTATTCACCATGTGATGCATGCCATCTTTCTCAGACATGTTGGCTACATGAGAAAATGAGAAGAAGCCTTGTGTATATTACTAACGTCATTAGTAGGGTTAATGCCCTTCGTGGACCAACAGTAAGACAAAAAGGTATAAAAATATGCATAAATGGGACAAAATATTAACAGGAATTAAGCATGCTCACCTTTGAGGCCATCTTGCATTGGAGGTGTGCGTGGTGGAACAGGGCACTCTGCATTGGGTGTGAGCATGGGGTCTACACACACAGAGCTGCACAGGTTTTTAATGATCTTTGAATTAGGGCAGGGTGTGCGGCCAGTGCACAGCTGCAGCAGGCGGGCTATGCTCGAGGCAGCATATCCCTGCACCAGTGTGTTTTCCTCTTTCTTAACAGCCTCCATAAGAGGGCGCACCAGTGGGTTGAGCTTGTCAGGGAGAGCTGCCAGGCCTACAACAGCACAAGCCGCAAATGTATGCACACGTAGATGCATCTGCTGCCACTCAGAACTGGTCTCAGTCACAGTAGAGCATGCCTGCTGCCGTTTACTGTCCAAGGACTGCAGCTGCCTAGACTTCAAATTCAAGGATGCAGTGGCCTCAGAGAAGATGCTGGTCACCTGAAAAGAAGAGAGAAAAAAAATAGAATATTTAAGAAAGGTCACAAGAGTGGGTTATGTGCAGAAACTGGTAGCAGTGTGGCTTAGCGGTTAAGGCTCTGTACTGGTGATCCAAAGGACAGGGGTTCAAACACCAGTATCACCAACCTGCCACTGTTCGGCCCTTAAGCATGGCCCTTAACCCTCTATTAACCACCGCAGAATGTCTGCTATAGTAAGTGAAAGGGTTAACAGCCTAGAACTTTTTTTTTTTCTGTTTTTCAAATATTGGCCCAGAATCTAAATTTTTGCACAATTAGAAAGGGAATTGGTTAACAGAATGTTATTCCTCAATTGCTCAGTTGTATAAAAGTGTTAAATGTAAGTTGCCCTGGATAAGGGAGTCTGCCAAATGCTGTAAATGTAAACTGTCATGAGCATATTTCAAATATGTAAAATGATCAAGTCTGTACAATTTCTCTAATCCTGGTACAGAAAAAATTTTTATATAAAGAGAAAATTACATCTAATACACATGCTTTCTGTTTCTAGGCATGCAATGACAGTTGCTCAGATTCAACTTCAGGCTGCAACTAATGAACATTGATGCTTCAGTAATGGGAATTTAGATGAACAAACAAAGAAAACCATCCTGTTATTTATGACCATATTTAAGTGATACAAACATTGGCTGCATATTGGTATCTATACTGATACAAACAGTGCTGCATATTGGTATCTATTACCAATGTCATAGATGAAAAGATAACATGGTATAGAAATAGTCCCCTGATGATAGCAATAATGTTTTTCCTAGTGCATGAGCAACTGCATAAGATGACACGAATAATATAAAAGCATTGCATGAGTCATTAAAAAAATAAAAGCATCAATAATCCACTGGTACTTCACCATAAATCAATTAATCTTGTGCCAAGAATCACACAATTATCATTATATCAGAATACAATGCTAGACATGCATGAGAATTTACGGGGTTTTTTTGTTGTTGCTTCCAAGACCATCAGCCATGTAGACACTATTTAGCACACTACCAAGGTAGTGAAATGAAAGGTAAGATTATTTAAGGCTGATTCATTGATAAAGAGACCTGGGTTGTAGAGATGGTAAAGCTTTCCTGCAGGCACTAACCAGTTCGTTAGCTTGATCGATTGTGAAGACACTGCAGTTGATTTTCTCCCTCACGTCGATATGAGCATCGGCAAGGAGTGCGATGAGTTGCTTGCATTCATTCTGCATGCGTGTAAAGGGGATTGCGATTTCGTCATAATACAAATGTTCTGACAGGATCTCCAACAGACGAGGCTGGACCACACTGGACACAACCTGACACTCCTACAGAGCAACAGTGTAATGGTAAGAAATATTGGTTCCTACTCAAAACATAGAGAATCTCCAAGGCTGCATTATCTGTTCTGCATACGGCTCATCTTAAAAATAAATACAAACTGTCTAAATAGCACTAACAGAATTACCTGACAGTTTATCCATTTTATTTTAGCAATTAAAGTGACAACTCTAAAATTCATGAGACAAAAAGTTTCTATAGTGAAATTACATCTAATCTAGACAGGCAGTTTTCTGAATGTTCAAATTGATAGGAGAATCATTACATCAAAGTGATAACCAGTCAAGGAGAGACTCTTTGTGTAAGCCAGATCAGATGCCCCTGCTTACCTTCTGTGAACACGCCCACTCACACAGCACCATGGATACAGCGATGCGCTGTAGGGCCGACTTAGAGTTGAGGTGAAAGAGGAGAAGCTGAGCCAATGACTCTGCTGGCCGAATCTCTTGCGTCAAGCTATTTAATCCTGGGTCACAGATACAGCTGCACAGTGCCCCCAGCAGTCTGGGAAAATAAATCACTACTATTATGATGCAAGAATTGGCAATTTTTATTAAAATATTTCCAAAACCACCTAAACTACAGAGAGACTAAAATAATCAAAAGAAAGTAAAGGAAGAAAGACACTAAAGCACACACTTGGCAGCCATGAGCCGAGCACGAGTCACTACATAATCTCTCGCGGCTGGGTCGTCAGTGATCGTGTCTGCTCCTCCAATGTACTCTTGCACAGTCTCCTTCACCTGCTGTCCCGCCGGCCGAGACTTCCCACTTGCCTTCTCCTTAATACGCATATCAATAGACATAATCATGCCCATTCATACACTTGTAATTCAAATTAATCCTAGCTACTGATGGTGAAAAAATATACATTCTTCACATTTTCTTCTTACTCAAGTTTTAAAAGACCGCCGTAATTTCAGTTTCAATACATACACCATCTCCAAAAGTGACAAAAGTCATATGCTCTAAGTGATACATTTGTTGCTGGCTAGGTGGCATTACAAAATACAATTAGGACAAATGAGCTGTACACACACCTTGGTTCGAGCCTTGACCTCCAGCAGCATGTTGAGGTCAATGGGAATATGAGGTGCTTGCATCATTAAACAGAGCCAGGCACCCATCCATGGACAGCTAGCTGCTACCACATACTGCTGAGGGGCCTTCCGTAACAGCTCACCCCACACCTGGATATAATGTGATGTTTCTTTAGTACATATCCAAGTACAGAAACACATTATTAATATTATAAAATAGATGTGGGTGTGTCAGTTACATTACATACCTTCTGGATGAGATCAAGTATCTCCTGGTTGCTCTCGAGAATGCAGGACTGAAATATGTGCCTCAGCATGTCTTGCAGGATGGGGTTCAGCCACAGGGCACAGCTCTGAAGGAAGTGATCAAACTACATAGTAACACTTCAAATAACTTCACCTCACAAGTGGACAATGAGGTAATGTGCCATATTTGGTTTGCAGTTAGTTCAGATGCAACAAACAGGGAAGGCAGGGGTGGGCAGTATGGAAAAAAAAATCTATCATAGTATAAATAACTTGTATTTGACGATAATGGTATACTTCACAATATAGTATTTCCCCCCCAATAATTCACTTAATGGAATAAATGACCATATTGTGATTCCATCATTATTTTATTTGGAATGTATAGTTGTACACAAATGCAAAATACCAGACTAGCCTGGCTTCAGTCACTGCAATAAAAAAAAAAAAAAGGATAAATAAAATAAGTCACATCAAACTTTGTACATTTAGATAGCTGACTAACTCTCTGAACCCTGGATTTTCAATGGTATGAATCAAAACTATGCCCTTACATGTGCATGTCGTTACGGTGGGTGTAATTTCCTTCCATCATTGAGAATTCCTGTTTGTGAGCATTCTTTAACTTCGTGCATTTTTACATCAAGCGTTTTTATACTCTGCGCTGTGCAATTTTTTCCCCCAGGCAAGTACAGGGCTAATTACCATAAATGGGTAGATCACCCCCTAACCCTAATTACTGTATAATCCCAAGCCATACTGTTAACTTGCATGCAAGTACACGTTGCCTTTTATGCAAAGGCCACAAATCTACCGGTTTACAAGCCATAAAATATACTTTGCATGCGCCACAAGTGTCGGTGCAAAAAAACAGGTAGATGGATTGCAATACGACTACATGACCAGGCATTGCCCCTGGTAATGAAGGCTGTCCACCATGCTGGAAGCCACACAATAAGCTTACCACTACAGACACAAACAAACGCAATGGCTCTTTTGCAGTATTTTCACACGCTACCCGTCTCTGCACAGCAGAAATACCACGACAAACACTTTGTGTGATGGAAAATACCATTACGGCCTTCAGAGGACTGAGTTACCAGACAAAATCAAGCTATCGACAAGTGTACAGTTTGCGGATATTGTGAACTACCTAGCACTAACTGCGGACTCCGTTACGCCGGAACAGATGAAGGCAACAGGCCTTTGGAGTCCTACAACTATTTTGTCAGTAGATGGGTACAATAAATAACAGGAAAATCTTGCCGAAATGAAAGGGTTTTTCTCATGGGTCAGGTAAATTTCCATTTTACTTTAACACAACAAGCTTGTTTACGTCTAAACACGCTCTGGATATATTACTGAACTATTTGGCATGCCTTTTCTGGACAGTTCTTCTGCATGCGTGCCCTGGGCTTTAATAATTACCAGAACTCAAAAAACCTCGATTTCCCTCTATATGCAATTAGAACAAACTTTTACTCGGCATTTCGTCTTCTCTTGTACACTGCCTCCACGTGGCTACACAGACGGCACCGGCGCAGTAGCTTTTCCTTTGTTTCCGGATTGTGACGTGTACTGAAATCCATCTACAGCAAAATCTCTACAACATTTAATGGTGGACAAGCTATAACATGAAGACGGTATATACACTGTTATTCGGTCCAACCCTAAGAGAGTGTAGGCACAGAATTAGAGTGAACTTCTAAACCATAAAACTGCATGACTGAATAGGAGAGTTTAAAATAGTAGTTTCTTTAAGATACATTATAAATGTCCCTCTTAGTATCTCACCTGATCAGCCTTGGACAGCAGCGTGAACAGGGTCTCCAGGGCGGCACGTCGAACAGAAGCAATGGTGTGTCTAAGAAATGGCCACACTCGAGGAACCAAAACAGTCAATGACTGCTGCATGCTGCATGAGATTAGTAGACCAAAAAAAAAAAAAAGCAAAAATATCCGCTTTAATCCCAAATACATCCAGAGGTTTGAGTGCTTAACCAAAGAAATTATATATATATATATATATATATATCTGTAAATACTGATATTTCACACAGAGAATAAGCATCTGTTCATGTAACTATGTAAAAAAAAAAAAAAAAAAAAAAAAGTCTTGCTAACAGAATACCTATGCTGGTGTTTTTGGATTTATAACACAAGCAAGAATAATAAACAGGACTTGCAGACATACCTGCATTGAAGGACCTGAGGGTATGTGAGCAGGGATGACAGCAAAGTCATGATGCTGTTTGTCGAAGCTGTGAGGTCATCAAGTTCCAGCAGAGCATCCCACAGTGTGTTCACAATGAAAGGGACCTACAACATTCAAACAAAAGAACATTAAATATAAAATGGCTACAAAATGAACATACCAAAAACCAACACATTTTTTTTTTTAAATATGTAGTATAAGCAATTAATTATTTTAGTATACACTACATAGAAACACAAAGCAAACCGAAATGAACTAATATTTTTAAAAAAAGGAAGAAAAAAAAAAGGTCAGAATATCAAAGATTAATCTACATCCTTCTGGTCCAAAAGTGTGACATCATAACAGCAAAATATTCAGTTCTAAACACATCAGTTTCTATTGCATCTCTAGCAAAAATCTATTGTGCCAAAAACACTTCTGATCATAAAGATTTATCTACTCACTGGTAGATATACATGGCTAAGTTTGTGCCACTGTGAAAAATAAGAACTTTAAATCACACCACATGTTTTCCCTGTGGAGAAACATTTCTCTATCCATCGATTACACATGCACAAACTATTGAAAATGAAATTAGTTTTTTTTATTTTTGTGGCTGCATGTTTACTTAAAAGATGGCGTGCAAAACATGGGAATGCGAATGTCCGCATTGAGAATTCAAGTGCAGCTGCACCGTAGCCATATATTTAAAGTTCTTTAATTCTACAGGTGTTTTTGAACAATTCAAAACAAATTAAACCTTATTAAACGACACACCTGGGACATATTTTGTATAGAACTGCAAATTTTGCTGTCATGACAACGTGACGTCAACACTTTAGGACTCAATAATAATACACAAAAAAGCAAACTAAAACAAAATATTTTATCGAAATTTCAGGCTTCAAGCAGAACAACTAGACTTATTAGGGTTTATTTTCCCTTATTTTCCGTTGATAGCGGGCTTGAACCCCTGACCTTGGGATCAGTAATCCAGCACCCTACCACAGGGCCACCACTGCCCTTTCTCAGGATTGTATATCATTATTTTATTACACTCTTTAAAGTAAAATGAAAAAAAAAAAAAGAAATCTTGTTTTAGTTTGTTTTTGTGAATTTCGAGTAGTGTATAGTAAAACATCTTTACAGAGTGCCATTTCCCCTCATTTCTGAACGAGTCAGGTGAACAGACCAGATGTCAATAGCACCACAGAGTGGATTAGTTAGCTCAAAACAAAAGGTCACTTCAACTGCCTCGGAGTCCTGGTATATAATATAAACCAAACAAAAAAAAATCTGTTTATTTTATTTTTCTTGTGTTTCATAAAGTATGTACCAAAACCCCTTTTTTAAAAAACCACAGTTTACTTTTATTTTGCTCCTCTATTTTCTGAAAAGACACTGATAGAAACATAAAGCTATTAACTGTTCAGGATTCACCTTGCCTTCGCCCAGAGATGGCTGGGATAGGCTCCAGCTCCCCAGTGACCTAAATAGAATAAAGCCGTGGGTATAAGGGAATGATAGGGAATGGAATGGCTCACCTGGCCTGCCAGTGTCATGGTTAAATTTGTAAATATAAACTGTGTAAAAAAAATTTTTTTGTAGTACACACACACACACACACACACACACACACACACACACACACACACACACACACACACACACACACACACAC
>JAQMYF010000027.1:24011832-24024244 GCA_030014195.1 Neosilurus mollespiculum
ACACACACACACACACACACACACACACACACACACACACACACACACACACACACACACACCCCCCTTCAGGGTGGTTTACTCTGGTGTTTAAAGGAGTATGGTGAACAGACAAGAACAGAAGTCATTAACTACACAAAGCTATTAGCTGACTCAAACCACAGAACTCACCTGACCTACCTCAACTGTCAGGGTTAAAATATGCAAATATAAACTATGAATATCTCAACAAGATTTCTGCAGTCTGTGTGTGCGCAACATGCTGACTGCCCTCTCCCTGTTTACTTAAGAAATTTGTGCTACTGTGATTTGTGATACTGTGAGACTTTTGGATTTGGGGAGGTCTTTAATTCCCCAGCATGTACAGTGTACTGATAATAGTGTCCAGGTAGTGTTAGGTGGATTGTCTTGTTTGTGAATACTCATTACTGAGCATTTTAAACCCATAAACAATGCACATCTATTCAAAAATACCAATGAAACTCAATACATAAATGGAAAAAAATGTCCCATTTTAGTGTGCTTAAATATTGTTCAGTATATAGTTGGGTGAAGGCAGTAACTGACCTTTGCAGGCTGTAGGTGCACCAGGCCCTCCACTACAGGGATCAGAGCAGCAGCCGCTACTGCACGCACATCATCATCCAGATCCTGGAGCCCTTCGGTAATGGCAGGAAGCACTCGTGGAAGCAGTTGGGAAATAAGATCCTGTGGGTTAATGAGGACAAACAAGCAGTTCCATGTTTATTTTAACATTTAATTGTAGGTTTTTTTTAACATATGATATTTAATCAATATTTAAAGAACACCACAACCACACACCCAGATATTCACAGAAACATGCTTGTCTTACCTGTCTGACTGCAAGGGCATATTTGATACCCAATAGTCCTCCATGACGAACCTCCCATTGATCCTCTGTAAGCAGCTTCAATAAAACGTCTACTGTCATGGTAACACCGCATTCAGTCATGTGCCTCAAGGCCACACCCAGTGTCTGTGCACAAGTCTCTCTAACTGGTGCAACAACCTAAGAAATCATTGAAATAACAGAAAATCAAAAGAACCTGCTACAAAAAAGTGAAGTAAGTACAGTAGTAGCAGTGGGGATTAAAAACTAGTTCACAGATTATAGAAATGGTGTTTCACCTCATCAGATACAAAGTCTCCAAAACGGTCCAGAGCAAAAACACACAGAAGCCTGATGACCAAGTCCTCCAACCAGTCTTGATGCTGTTGGGCTAACTGAAAAAGCAATACAAGGCACAGCACGCCATAAGTCAGGAGAAACCTTTTACTTTTAATATAAAGAAATAACATCATGCTATTATCAACACTGAGACTGGTGGTGGGTTTTATTCCAACTCAAGGCACCTGCTATATTAAACTAACATTGTTACTTACTGGACTTATGGCTGTGATGCTGAAGTTAGCTAGTTTAGCTGCTTTATGTTTCTTTCAATATCATGTCACATCAGGGAATTTATTAAAAAAATAATAATAATAAAAAATTAATAATTGTCATCAACAAGACATTACGCCACAGCACTAGGTCACAAATCTGACCATGCCAGCTTGTGTCAATACAGATCCTTCAGTAGTACATTAGGTATGTTCAGCTACCATACGAGAAAAGAGCAACTGTTGGTCTTTCAAAAAAAGAAGAGGAAGCACTGGCTAGCAAGTGATTAGTTCCAGTTAATAAATATGGATCATCTATTGGACAAACAAAATGAGTAATGAGATTTCAACTATACCTGTTCTGACGTGCTGCCCACTATCTTCCCTCCTCCTGCACCATGACACTTCAGCACCTCTCTCAAGCCTGTGCCTGCTCCATGTCGTACCTGGAGTCCAAAAACACATTTAATAGTCAAGTTTCAATATCCTTTTAATTAATGAATAGTTTGACAAACATGGCATTAGAATAAATTGGGGGAAATTGAAAACCGTTCAAACACACATGCAGTCTAATAGATTAGTAACCCGAAGGTAAGCAACCATGATACATTTTTTTTTAATGTTAGCTACAGATAACAACAAAAATGTTCATACCTCCCAGGATGGATTAAAAAGGTCATTACAAAGTTCTTCACAGAAACTCTCCAGGGGCCACTCCTGAGTCTTTGGAAAAGACAAATCCAACTAATCAGTATGTAACGATCAAATACACCATGTGCGATGTAAGGAAAGCAAATATGAATTTGCAGTAAAAGCTCAAAGAAAGATATTTAGTAACTTATCCGTAATATTTGCATGGTATACACTGCGTGAGATTACAGCATGTGTGCAAATATTGTACAACCCATTCTTACAGATGTGTAGAAGCACATTGAGTGCAAATGTGCAGGATATGAATATGCAAGTGTTTTTCTGAAATGAGCATTTTTGTTTACACACCTCTTCAAACAAACTCGAGTTGTCAGGAATGTTATCAATTAAAACTTTATGCTCAGCAGCCGGCTGCTCGATGACTACATTTGTGGTTTTCCGCCGTTTCTCTTCAGGCTCTCCTTCAAAGCTGTCATTGCTGCGAATGAAGTTAATTAGTTAAACATGAACTCAAACAAGAGTGGGAGGAGTGCTTCACTGTACCGAAGATGACGGTACCTTTTTTCATTGGGGTCCAAATCCCTGGATTTTTGCTTTGCCACAAGCTTGGCCATCCTTTTAGCCTTGTTCTTCTGACGATTGCTCATGCCCGGCCGGAATTCAGAATCTATAAACTCTGCCGCCTGCATGGGCTGTGGAGGAGACGCATTTTATTATCCACAAAAGAAACCCAACAACACAACAGTTTCTACACTAAAAAAAAACAGCAGTGGGTGTTGTGACTAGTGAGCTGCTAGACTGGTGATATTTAAGGTCTTGTATGAAATAATTATGCAAAAAACAGCTATAGAAGATGAGAGAGAGAGAGAGAGATTTTCCCCACATATCCAGACTAGTTGTGTGTGACTTAACATTGAATAGTTTATTACCTTAAATAAATTAAATTAATTTCCTCTGGGATCAGTAAAGTATTTCTGATTCTGAAATGGTAAAACCTGCAAACAGTCAGTTGACTGTCCAATACATGTCAATATAATAACACTTGTCCATGTACATATATTAATGGGTAAAGCTAAAGAATGTAGGCCACACTTCTCTTGCTTTAACTATAAATAAAGATGTAAGTGTTTTTCTTTCCTCAAGTACTGCTTAATTTGAATTCTAATTGCTGTTATGTATTTGACAAATGATTGCACTATTGATTTTTTTTTTTTGTTGAATGTTGTCCAGTTTCGTCCACCTAAATAATAGCTGCAGGGAAAACAGAGACTCTGAAACCCTCCATTTCTGTAGTAGACTTTCTGCTGTGGCTTCACAATAAGTACATAATGATTAAGGACGACTAATTATTTGCTTATTCTCAAGTACAAACCAGGGCCCTATTTTTTTTCCAGAGACTGTGATACTAGTAAAAACGTTGTGCCAAGATCCCCACTGAGAAACAAAACCACTTACATGATGGTTTTTATTTATAGCCACAAAGTTTTCATTAAGGTTAAACTTTAAAAGCTAACTGCTGTTACCATTCAGCATGTCAGTCATCAGAGATTTCAGTTTAAAACCCCCATTATGAGAGGACAGTGTAAAACAATATCTAAAGTCAAAGCTTCCTGAAACTCAAGAGTTACTGAAGCACTAATACAGGTTAAAAGGAGTGACCAGGGAAGATTGTAAAGACATTTTAGGTGTGACAATTGGAAGTTAGGTGTACAAGTATATAGGCCAACAGGCATATGCGTAACCTAATCATTCTGCTTGATTAATTTTTAGAAGTAATTCAGACTTACTGTCTGGTTACGCAAGCTCTGGAACACAGTCCCCTTGCCAGCCTGTGATCTGTTTACAGTGGAGGTGCATGTGTAGTCCAAGTCTTCATCATTAAACAGCTCCTCTGTATCCATGCCTATAGCAGCACCCATATCCATACCAAGCTTTTTCTGTAACAGCTTCCTCTGCCGAGCCAGGCGTTCCTTGGGGTCTATCTCAGCTGTTTAGCAGACAAAAAAAGGACTATCAAACCACCCGACAAATTGGTGGGGATAAAAATCCTGTGCTTGTTTAATACTTTCACTAGAAATGAATATTAGTGTTTTAAAGAGACATGGTTAATAAATACTGAAAGCTAGAGTAATGAATAATCTACCGCATAAACAGGAAGCATTCAAGGTCAAAAAACAAAATTGTTCATGTTTTGGAAAAGCAAATTCATTGCATAAACACAGACATTGGGGACAAGTCAGTCAAATGACAAACAAATAACATGCATTGTTGACGTCAGACACTAGACAAACTTTTTGTTTACTTTGTGCTTCAGTCAAATGCAAAAGTACCCACAGGATGCCATCTGGTTTGCAAAGATTTACTGAGGTAGAGCATTACTCATGCAGGAGGTAGAAGGAGAGAGAGAGAGGGAGATAAAGTGGAAAGGGTTTTTTTTCTCTATCTGGAATAATTTCACACATTCATTGTGTCACTTTTTCTCATCAAAATACACAATCTGAGCAATTTCTGAATGCAGTCCACTGGCATGCTGAATACCTTACAAAACGTCTAATGGTTGTTCCTTACAGTGTGTGCGCTTTTGCTTAACGTACCCGACTTGTCGTCCTGTACTTCAAACTCTGCACCAGCGGACCCGAGCAGTGACACTCCATGTCTGAGCAAACGGGAAATATCAAACCTGTAGAAACTAAGTCTGTCTGAGGAGCTGTCCTCAGGAGACATGTCTTCAGCTCGGGACTCTAAACAGGACAGAATACACCTTTTAGGTGAAGGACAGCTTGCAAAATGTCTAAATTTTTCCTTGTATGTAGTTTGAACTTTTCCCTTGACAAATACCGTACAACTTCACATGAGAATTATTACAAAAAGGAAGAAGAAGAAGAAACAAAAAGATAGTACTGACAAGCAACTGTATAAGGCATTCAGGCTCTCACTTTGCTTACATTGTTTCACATTGGAGCTTCACTCTTAAACCTTTCAGCTGATGTTCTACCTACATTTAACAAATCTAATTTCCCCCAAATGTAATATTTTCCAATCACATTTGTGATATGCATCCTATCTAATGCCACATTTTAGTTTGACTGTAAATTTGCTTACTGGTCTATTGTAAAACCCAAGCTTTGAAAGCCCAGCATAAATAATTCTTGTGATATTTAATCATCATATTTTTCATTTACATGGATATTGAACATATAATTTCGGCACTCAGTATTTCTTACACAATTTCTTACAGCTATCACATGAGCAAGAAAGCAGTAAAAAATTTAAGCAGAAATATGGACATCCCATTCACGTTGTGTAAATGCTAGACTTTCACGGCAAACTATGTGAACATCAACTCTGCTTATTTTTGTTTATCCTAAATAACACAATGCGTGTTTGACAGGTAGCATTTTTTGCAAAACCCTGCTCGATAACACTGCGGAAAAATGGTTTGAGAAAAGTGAATGATTTTTATGTAGCGCCTGTCCTCATGTGATGGGGTGAACTGCAGTGCCAGTGGAAATAAACTACAGCACCTATTCACACTTTTAGTGGATGTAGAGCTTCTCTAGAAAGCTGACATTTAGATGCTGTTGTCTTGTGAACATCACATTGAGATAAGCCTTCTTTTTGCATTTACACAACCAGAAAAAAATGTCCATTTGTTTCATAAGATCGCATACGAGTCCATAACGTTAAATCATATTCAATACATACTTAAAAAATAAGTTTTTATTGCTTATATATTATGATACTACACATATCATTTAAAAATACATAAAATAGGTTATTACATTATACTTGAAATTTCGACTGTTTTGTCCCTCAAATGTTTTTTAGAATTTTCAGTCTTATTTATTTTAGTTATTTACACATTTATTTAATTTTGATACTCATTACAGTACATTAACTACACCGAATACGGCCTGTAAGGCTGAAGTACTTGCATCGTAATATCGGCTATGTAAAACATCACTCAGAAACTCTGGTTTATATGATGTAATCAATGAGTCTCTCTTTGAAGTTGCTAGCCCACAATGTAGTACAAGTGGCCGGGGTTACCTTCCTTAGGCCTGGGAGCAGGGTTCCATTCAGGAATATTTTTCACTATGGCTTCTACTGCCTGACCAGCTGCAATTCGTGTGTCCCAGTTGGGACTCCTCAGATATGTTAAAACCTTAGAGAGTGAGAGAGAAAAATAAAGCATATACCCAGTGGTTTAATTCACTTTGTACAGAACAAGACGTGTAATACATGTGCATTATTTCTGAGCTTTTTATACACACACAAACTGCTCTGCAGAACAATAGCCAATTCAAACATGGCTGTTACCTTTAGATTAATGATAAACCTTTTACCTTTCTGTTCTGTCCCTCATTTATTATTAAAAGGTCATTGTAAAATTGCATGACTGTAAAACCGAAAGAAAAAAAAAAAAACAAAGCTTAAAAAAAAATCCCTCCATAGCTTCATCAGAGGATTTGCAGAATGTTACCAGAGAAAAGAAAGATCACCTTTGATAAGAGATTATTTAGCTCATGTGGATGGAGCTTCACTACGTCTCCCAGCTGTTGAGCGGCGGCTTTTCTCGTCACAGGGGTCGTGCCCGTGTCCAACAAAATGAACAGACGCTCAAGCCTGAAATGCAGGTGAAAGAAAACAAGTAACACAAAGCGCAGGTAAGAGAAACACAGCTCATGAAAAGCCTTAAATTAAAATGATAGACTGTAGTTTTTTTAAACATAATGTGGAGCATTATCTTGAAAGCAATCCAGCTTTCAAGATAATCAGCTACAAACTGGTTTATTTTGTATTAAGTCCACAAAAGTAAGACTGCTCAACTAACTAGTTTCTATGACCTTTCAAAAAAGTTCAGTGTAAGAACAGAGGTTTTCAGCATGGCTACATTCACAAACACTGAAAAACTCCAGCTGATATTTGTAGTGTGAAAACTGGGCTGCTGTAACCACATCACTTTCACTGCTTTGGTGCACCTGAATTCAAAGGAGCACACCTTACTACAACAAAGCACTGTGTTTAAAGAAAAAACAACAACTGCAATAATGAACCACATTTTATACATCTGTTAATTTCCATCAAAAGTGGAGCATGTTGCAATGAACTCTAGAAACAACATGGGTAGACAGCCCATCAGGTGCGAGTACAGAAAAAGGCTTGGATGGGCACGAGCACATTTCACCACGCACCAATCAAGAGCTAAAGTTCTTGAGGCTGATGTTAATTTTCACAGAAGCAGTACACAAAACTGGCTTGTAGTGCCATGGTGACATGATGGTTGTAGACACCTGATAGATGGGAAAGTTTTGACTATGGCATACAATGTTTAAACTTGTCATCCAGCCATTACTGGCAGTGAGGGTGTTACTAAAAAACTGATACCCAGAAATGAAGAGAAAAGAAGTTTACTGTCATTTCCAGATCTCCGCAGGATCTTTTCTAGCTTTATTCTCTATGCTCAGTGCTTTTGTTCATGTTTGAAAGGTCATAAATATGAATATGCATTAGGGTGAGAGCATTAGTACAGAAAATAAAGGAGCATCTTGGGACAAAAGGGTGGGACCGGTGGTGTAGAGGTTGCTGGGCTCATGATCGAGGGGTTGTAGGTTCAAATCCCCGTTACACCCCCTCCCCATTGTGCTAAGACCCCTGGGCAAGGACATGATGAGCCAGTAGGCTCGAGTGTAAAAGCCCAACACACTTAAGCCAAAAGGAGTTGGATGCTTAGTGTCTTGGATCTTTGATAACAAGAAATTCAAATCAATAATATACACTATATTATTATTATTATTATTATATTTCTCACTTTGTTATTTGAACTGATGTACATTTACAGGTCTGTAAATGCCTCCAAGTTCTATATTTTTCCAGACAAACAGAGCGTTAAAAAAAAGACAACTGGACGTATATTAGCAACATGCAACTGGTAACAAGCAACTTGGTGTTTCGTAGCCAGTAGGAAAAAGGGACACTGCCAGACAAGAGACCCAAACTTGAATGGGTACTTGTAGAACATGGCAAAACAATATATGATATTAGTATAACTTCCTCCTACTGTTCAAACTTCCTCCTACTGAGTCATTCATAGCAGATCGGCAATTCCATTCGGTCGGTCAATGACAGCAAAACATGCTCAGCATCACTCAGTAAGTCAGGGAATACTTAGACACTTAAGGACCATTTGTGTCACCTTAATGTTAAGATGCATTAGAAAGTGGCTGGTTAGAGGTACACTGTGCTATCACGGTGTATAAAAATAGACAAGATGATGCAGCTTCGCTTCCTACATTTACAAAGATCTGGGCAAATAACTGGGCATGCAGCAAAGATGCAGGCACGATTACACCCATTATAAACACACATTTAGTGAAATCATTTACACAAGACTTCCATTACAGCAAACCACCTTTTGAAGATCACACTTTAATAAGATGTATTCGTCTAATCACTTGCGATTAGGTGGATAATCTTACCATCAAAATGAAAGAGGGCACGAATACAACTCCAAGCACCAACTTACAAGACTGCACCTTTTACAGCTCCATCACTGTAGTCTCGTTTTAACTAATTCATGCAAGCATAAGATGTCTAAAGCACCTAATGCATAAGGTCATCAGTAGCATCATATTCCAACATACCGAGGCCTTTCACATAAACTTTCACAACAATAAACACAACACGGATCGACGTGAACATGGTTCCAATAAAACCTCACTCTACCACGACGTCAACACACCGTCCTGAGTAAATATTAGTTTTATTTAACAGCGACTCGTCCATATAATCAGCTTGATATCCATATAAATATGGCCTTGTATCAGAGTCTCAAGATAGGATTATGCTAGCTGTAGGCTAGCATTGGAACGTGAGCTACGTTACTAGCTAGCTAAGAGTTAGCATCGCTGCTGCTTTATCAAAACATTGTCTTTAAATAGGAACGAAGATTTGACTCACCTCGAGACAGCCATGGTGAGAAATTAAAGTGTATCCTTCACTGTTGTAAGTATGGTCAGTTGGGGGGACGGTATGAAAAATGGACAGCCACCATTAATTGCTTAGTAGAGGATTAGCTAATCACTCCACTAACTGCCCGGTGTAGCGCTAGCGCTAGCGCTAGCTATTTAGCCAGCGCGTGCTATATGGAGAGAGGCCTGATATCGTCGCACACCATCCGAAAGAGAAAAAAAACAGAGTCGATGGTGGATCCACTTTACACTAGCCTAAAAAGAGACGCCCCGGTTTTTCTCAAATATCTTCGTAGAGACCAAAACAGCGAGTCACACTTAACCACCACAAACATCAATTTAACCCTCGGCACTTCTCCCAAAAAGGTATTTTACTCGAATAAGTAAAGAAAAGTAATTTTGTTGGTCACAAAAGAGAAGCCGGGAGGCTGATTTTATATGAGGAGCCATCTTGTATTTATTCCTTCCTCCGCAGTAGCCGCAACCTGATTGGTTACATGGCCTTCGGCTGACCAATCAGAGCGCAGATGTCTAGAGGAAGCACGCGGCTCGACAAAAAACCTCCTTGACAGGATATGGGATTCCTTTCCTCAATAGTCTTAATGCAACTATCACACAGTTTCTGGTGTCCCTGCACTATGCAGAATTCAGCAGTACACTGTTCACCAGTATACCACACACAGGTCAAGCTGGCATGGTGGTGTAGTGGTTAACATATCCATCTCACCGCAAGAAGATCCTGGGTTTGAGTTTCTGTGTGGAATTTGAATGTCCTCTCCATCCTTGCAAGGCTTTCCTCAGGGTTCTCCGGTTTCCTCCCACTGTCCAAACACATGTACTTTAGGCTAACTTGCTGTTCAGAATTGCCCCTAAGTGTGGATGTGAGTGTGAACAGTTGTGTGTCTGCTGGTCCTGCAGTGGTCAGGGTGTACCCTGCCTTCACATCCTGTTGGCTAAGAGAGCGCTCTCCCAGTGTTGGCTGATATAGGCTCCAGTCTACCCGGGACTCTAGTAGGATCAACTGTTTTAGTGAGTAAGGCCAAGCTGGTTGAAATGGTAGACCGTCTTTGCCAAAGATATGGGAAGCGTGTCCAAACTATGTGGCTATGTACCTTTGGTACTGTATTTATTTATTTATTTATTTTTGTAAAGAAAACAATGCAAAAGCAAAGCGATTAGAAAAACAGCAAACATGTACTGATCAATTTTTCCAAGTCCTTACAATGCTGGGAAATGACATCAGCCAGCAAACATGGTGTTCCCACTGGAATAGCCGTCTTGTGGCAGTTGGGATTTTTTTTAGCAGGACAATGATTATGGTTTGGATATTTGGTATCACTGTGAAAAAAAATTAGATTAGGGCTTCTTGTTTGTTTGTTTGTTTAGCAAGCATATATATCCCCATCCAGCTAAAATTACAGCATTTACATACATTTACTTTTTGACTATTAAAATTTTAAGCACAACTCAAACTCACTGTTCCTGAAATAGACTCCACCATGTCCCTGACTAAATTTTAAGCTGGAATTATTACAAATGTTTTGAAAATAAGAAAGCTTTAAATTCACTTTGGGTGGTTGCTTTGCCACCTCCCAGTACGCAGTACGAAGTATATTTGTATATATATATAGATATTTGTAAATTTTGTTATATTCAGACTTTAGTAAGACTTTATCTTATCTTATTCTTTACTTGGTATGGAGCAGCTGTGTGCACACAATTTCCTCCGGGATAAATAAAGTATTCTGATTCTGATTCTGAAGATTACTCCCACCATCCAAAGATATGCACATTATTGGAATTGGCTATTCCATATTGCCCCTAGCTGTGAATATGAGGGTGAGAATAGGTCCTGTAGTGGGCTTACAACCATTTTAGGTAAAAACATACATTGCAAAGGAAATCATGCAAGTGGCCCAATGAATCACGGGTGAGAAATTGAATGAAAAAATTAATCTGCTGTCATGTTTTTGGGAAGGGGAGGACACTGGAGTAACCTAAAGAACCCCATATGAACATCAATAGAAACTCCACAAAGACAGTAACCCTAGCCCTGTACTGAAGTGTGGAATGGGGAGCTGTAAGGCAATAATGATACCCACTGTGCCATTGTGGTGTCTATCTTATAACTATAATAACTAAATAATAACTATAGCAATTATTCATTCATTGATTCATTCATTTTCTGAACTGCTTAATCCTAATAAGGGTCGCGGGGAGGCTGGTGCCCATCTCAGCTGACACTGGGACACAGCTCGCCAGGCTATTGCAGGGCAGAGACACGCTGATGGCGGTCCAGTGGCCTACACTTTTCGAATGACAGCAATGGTTCTTTTACATGCCTCTCACCACAGACAGTGAGAGACATAGCTGGCCTTTGATAACCCAGTTAGCTGCACTGGAGGAGAAAGTATTATAAAATGTATAATACAATGCACTTGGTCTAACTCATAACTGACTAATATTTTAAATGAAAAAGTAACTTTTTCTATATAATCAGATGTTCTAGGTAAGTATATGACCTACATCTAATTTAATCTGCAGTCTAAACATAGATCTAATGATTGACCAATCTGCAGTAGCCGTTGGAAACTGACAGTACATCACACATCAGATTTTCCATCTGCTTTATTAGAATGTTTTCCAAATGATGGGCAGTTTGTGAGAGGCATAAAATATTTATTAATGACAGGAAATTAACAGTATGTAGCATCCTAAAAACAGCTTATATTTTGGAATAAATAAAACTGTCATTGATGTTCTAGAGGCTATATTATATAGATCTACTTGCTATGATATAGCCTCCAGAACATCAATGACAGCTTTATTTATTCCAAAATATAAGTTGTTTTTAGGATGCTACATACTGTTAATTTCCTGTCGTTAATAAATTTGTTTGCATCACCTCTAAGATCAAAATCCCTGTGTACAATCGGCCGACAGTTATCTAAAAATGGCTGCCGCTCCAAGCATGAAAACCGAAGTACATCTAGATATGGGTCACAAACATGCTAGAGTGAGCCGTGCAGACCCAGTGTGCAGGCTAACCTCGAAAGAAAACAAAACTAAAGAATCTAATTTGAGTCTATAGGTCTACCGTGAAGATGAAAATGTTGGCTTATAAAAGTCTTGATTTGAATATACAGGACAATATATTATATCAGTGGAGAAACGACCTAAATGCCACCACGCTATCATGCCGTTAGCTACGTTAGATCTGTCAACAAAAGTTTCAAGCTATTGCTAATGTTAGTTTGTTACGTGAGAATACCTAAAATCACCAGTCAGCAAACCCAGGATATGGTCTAGCAATATGTGTGTGTGTGTGTGTGTGTGTGTGTGTATGTATATATATATATATATATATATATATATATATATATATATAT
>JAQMYF010000027.1:24027207-24037441 GCA_030014195.1 Neosilurus mollespiculum
ATCTATCTATCTATCTATCTATCTATATATATATATATATATATATATATATAGATAGATAGATAGATAGATAGATAGATAGATAGATAGCTGAAATAAATCTATAACCGCCAGCTGTAGGCCTGTAGAGAGAACTTTGAAATTCAATTTTATATAAATATTAAATTGGTGCGTCTAACTCGGAAGAGCTCCCTTACCAGAGAAAGGCCTCTTGGGCCTGCTTCCAGTCTTCGCTGAATCACGCCTCCTGGACCCAGGACTGTATTACTGAAATACAGTGACATACAGTAGATCTGCCACACAGTATGTTATTGTAATTCACTACCGTATTATACTGCCAAAACTGCAGTTAAAGGGAACAGTGTATAACTCAGGACGCACAGTGGCTGAGTGGTAAGTACTGTCATATAGCAAGAAGGTTCTGGGTTTGGATCTCACAGCCAATATGGGCCTTTCTTTTTAGTGTTTTCTCCCAGTTCTTGTGTGGATTTCCTCCTGGTTCTCCAGTTTCTTCACACAGTCCAAAGACATAAACTTCAGGCAAATTACACATTCCCTTAGGTGTAAATGTAAATGGTTGTATGTCTGTGATTCCCTGTGACGGTCTGGCGAGCTGTTCAGAGTGTACCCCACCTTCACCCAGAGTCAGCTAGGATGGGCATACAGTATTAGGACAAATGGCTACTCTACAGTCAGGATTCAGGATTGTTTTATCAGGATTGTGATTGGTTCGCGGTGTACCTGGCCTGCACCCGAAGTCAACTGGGATTGGCTTCCTAAGCAACCCTGACATAAGCAGTATAACTAATGGGTGGGTTGGTAAATATAACTCCTCTTTTTGTGCTTTTTGTGTGACAATTCTTCAACAGTGCTTGTTCATTTTAATATTTCAGCAATGCTCCAAAAAAAAAAAAAAAAAAAGGCTTTCTCAGTAAATAAAATGTTAGAATAGTAGAATGACTGTTTATATAGCTTCTATAACATTGGTGATTACAGGAATTAACATTAACATCATTAAATGTAACAATAAACAATAGAAAAGTTTTATGGCATGTCATTGCCAGATTGTTGCTGTATACGAGGAGTAAATCACTTAATATGTTAGTCTCAGTGCTTAATGCTCTGAGTTACTGATCAGAAGGTTGGTGGTTCAAGTGCCTGTAACTAAGTTGCCCCTATTGCCCTTCATCCTCATTTGCTCAGTTGTATGAATGACATATAAAGTTAAGTCGCTCTGGATAACAAAAAAATATAAAAAGAGAAGCAACATTCATAAACTCATTTTGTTTGTCAAGTGCTTTACAAACAAATGTAAAAAAATAAATAAATAATCCAGAGAGCAAAACAAGATTAAAACCAGAATATCAGGTCCCAAAATGCAAGGCTTAGTAATTTCAGAACAAACTGAGAGTGACTTCGTACAGAAAAAAGACACACGAGGACCCCAGTTACCGCTGATACCTTAAATACCCTTCTCAATGAAATTATAACACATTATTACACAAAATCATTATTAAGTCAGGCTTATGATGTATGTCTGCACAATACAAAAATGAAAACATGTAATTTTGTAAGCCAACGATTCCTTTGTTAAAGAATTGATCAGATAAAAAGGTATGAGTTTTCTGCTGTGAGTTTGAAGGATCTGAGAAGACCACATTGAGAACAGCCAATGACAATATTGTACTTAAAAGTAGACTTAAGTTAAGGGTTTGCAATTGGAATGATTTGTGTACTGATTTTCTCAATTAATTTTCAGAATTTTTAAACGCATTGCATTAACTAGAAAAGCACTCATAGAACGCAGACCTCTGCCAAAGTCACAAATAGTTTTTTTTTAAAATTCTCTGCATCAAGACAATAACCTGGATCCCTGCCAAAATGTAATCAATTGTTCCTTGTATCATTTTGGACTCATCCTGAAAATTTCATGTTGATAAATCTGTCAAACAAACAAACAAACAAACAAACAAACAAACCAATGACAGTGAAAACATAACCTCCTTGGAGAAGATAATAAAGGACTTTTAAGTATTACACAGAAGCTCTTGTATCTGTTTGCTCATGGAGAAGAAATGGCAGGATGTGGTTGTGAACTCAGCATACACAGAAACATTTCTGACGTGATGGGAGTGGTCTGTTCCTGCATGACACTGTTCCTGTCCACAGGCCAAGACGACTCACTGAATGGTTTAATGAAGATAAAAATAATATAAACCATATTTTGCCTTCTCAAAATTTTAGTCTTCAGTAATTTAATATTTAAGGGAAATATTTAAGGGAAATATATTTATGTAAGACAGCTAGTTTTTCTAATAATAATAAAAAAGCTGAACTGGCCGGAAATTTGTGGATACCTCACCATTACACCTTTACTGTATGTGCCTTTTGATCATAAAATTCCAGATTGAGTCCCCTTTGCTGTTATAATAACCTCATATTATTCTGTTAGACTTTGGAGTGTGTCTGTGGGGATTTGGCCATTTTGCAGAAAGAGCTTCACTATGTGCACAGGGGCGTTGTCATGCTGAAACATGTTTAGGTCTCTCAGCTCCAAGGGAAATTGTAATGCCACAGCATACAATTACCTTCTGAACAATTGTGTGCTCCCCATTTTGTGCCAACAGTTTGAGGAAGACACACATATGGGTGTAATAATCAAGCATTTAGAAATCTTTGGCCATATAGTATATATATAGAACCTTCAAATTTGCTATTCCACAAAAATAGAGTAGGGTAAATAATATTTTATCTTATAATTATTACACATATCAATCCTGCTTAAACTAAAAGCATTTACTCTGATAACAAACTGAGTCTCTATAGTTTATAACGCTGTAAGCCCTGCCATTCTAGCTTTAATGTTGGTGTATTGTATTCTCTCCTCCTGTCATGCTAAAATGAGTTTTTCCTCTGCTTCGCCCTGTGGCTGTCACTGAAGCAGACAACTGCAAGAAGCGTTGGTAACTGGATCTGAACCCGGCAACGTTGTAATTTACCCACCAGCCAATGCACAGCCAAAAGCACATTCTGGTACAAAGATTTAAATCAGGAGCCCTACAACCAGTACCAGACCAAACAGGGAAAAAAACCACTTTTCAGCATTCATTCATTCATTTGCCGATACGCTTAATCCTATCAGGGCCACAGGGAGTTTGGAGCCTATCTCAACTGTCTTTGTGTGTAGGCAGGGTGCTGTCCTGCATGACAAGGTTCATTTGGCTTTTAACACTTAGTGGCACTGTAGCACTTTCCACCTGTTTGATCTGATTTCAATAATTGTATTATTTTTTCTTATTTATGGCATATTTCAAGCTAGTTTAATCTAGACTTTTCTTTTTCTTGTTCTCTTTTATTCCCTGTAAAGCACTGTGATCACTGTTTGGTGGAGTAAGGTGGTATGTAAATAAAGATTGAATAATTGGTCGATTGATTGATTGATTGATTGATTGAAGATTCATGGTGTCATCATCATCAGCATGTACTGACTTTGGTTTGGTTAATAAATACTGTATAAACAAAAAAGCCTGAACTGATATTACATTTTCATACCATTACCGTAACCTAACCATTTCACAAAATGTATATAAGAAGATTGCATTTATTTATTCGCCTGTACATGTATGTGGGTTTTTTTTTTAATAAACACAGATAATGACAGGAGTTAATTGTCCATGATACCTTAAAAATTGTGCTAAATATGTGTTATAGCTAAATGTTGCATGGTGACAAACACATTTTAATTACAAGGATTGCATTTTCAGAGTGATTATATTACCAGATTACATCTGGGGATTTTAATTCCATCCAAAGTCAGAAATGTTTATGGACTGAACATGGCTGGGTCTAGAAAGATTAAGCTGTATTGTACCTCCTGTCAAATGAAATCAAGTTTTAAATACAGTACAATAAAACACAGACAATGTTTAATGTTGTAAATAAGGGTTTTGTGTACATACATAATAGACATGCTATGATCACATGACCTACAAGTAATAAAATTAATTAGTAATGAAGAAATTAAGTTTTTAACGGAATGGTTAAAAAATATAAATTTTCATTAATTTCTTGTTGGTAATGGCTGTTTATGGCATTAAGGAGCTCATCATTAGTTATATCACTAAATCACTGAATACACAGTAGATAAATCTATTGCTTATTCATAGTTAAAGACTACAAACCACATAAAGCTGTGTTCTGTCATTCGTGGATTGTTAATATGAACATGTGTGAAAACTATTGAATTAATTTTGTCATTTAAAGAAACCCAGAAATCAACAGAGGAAGCAGAAAATCTGTTTAGAAAAACTGTTTCTGTCCACAATGAAATCGAAGGCTTAAGGGAATTGAATGTCTATATTAGCACATGAGTAAGTTCTTTATTATATACACAAAAAGTACATAAGAAATGTTACATTTATCTTATAAATGTATACAATTTATATCACAGCTATTCACTAAAAACATCTATTTGTCATTGATAAAAAAGCTATATATTTTATAAGTTTATATTTATCAGTTATATTTAGCATTGCAGATTACAAGACTATGCAGACTTGAAGAGAAACTGGGAACTTTATTGGCAGCTTTTCAACAATTGAAGGTGTACTTCAGACTTAAAAATGTAGTGTAAGGAATAAGAGCTGTTTTTGGACAAACCAACAGCTGGTGTCCAGTAGAGCTCTTACAGGGAGGTCAGAGTTCATTGTGTAGCAGGTAGTCAAGGTCTGGCAAATACATCAGTTTACATACAAGTAATAGAGTAAACTATCATACATTATTAAATTTACATGTGCTCATATAATTATTGGGCTTTATGGAAATGAGAGTTTGCCCACCAGTTCTTTATTAGGATATTATTTTCTATTATTAACCACACTCATGCACCTCATTGTTTTCATTACATGTTAGGAGAGAGCAAACAAAAAGAAAATAAATAACAACACAGAAATTAAATTGCTTACTTGAATTTATTGTGCTGTTAGTATGATGAATGTTATACACTAAGCTACAGCTAATCATTATAACAATTTTATCGGCAAAACTTGAGTGCTTTCTGATTTATATGCTTATATGTTTTATTATGACACAAAGCTTATTCTGCAACTACTCCATGAGTTTTGCAGGCACAGTGTGCAACAATGTTTTCTTGTCATGTGCTCAATTTAGGCTTTTACACATCTTGATAAATGTGGCTTTGAAAAAATAAAAATTTGGGACAAAATGATGAAATCAAAATGAAAATCTGAATCAAAATTCATGTATTGGCTTATGTATATGGTGTCCTGAGCTGAGGATGAGCATGAATTTCATCCTTCTGCACTCACAGATCTAGAGGTTTCTTCATATAAGTAGCACAAGGCTGCAGTGATACTACACTGATCAGTAAGAACTCATAAGATACCTCTTCCACTTTCTCAGGGTACTTTATATCACTTTCCCATGCAATGTACTGTATTGCATGAAATGTACACAATCTGTTCACAATAAGAATTGTTGTAGATGTTTAAATCCACAGAATGCAGAGTTACTGTGTCAAAATTCCATTTATAAACTTGCTTTATAAGCCTGTTTTGTGTAGCTGATGTTCTCTATCATACACCAGCATAGTTGGCTTGGAGACTCTGACCTGAAGTGAACTGAGAATGAGATTGACCCCAGTGATCCCACCAATAGCAAGATTTTTTGGGTTGTTGGAGGTGAATAAAGCTGCAAATAAGAAACACATACTCAGCCTTCACTGCTGTCTCAAACAGTCTGTAAGTGCCAAGTTTCATCCTCCCCACACCCATTTTCCAAAGTTCTCTTCAAAGCATAAATTTGGACCACATCCAACAGTGAACCACTATAGGTAGTGTCTAAACAATGCACACTATAACAAGTACTGAATATCCACAATGCACTGTGCCATTTAAAGAAGACTAAAAATATACAGGGTGTGGTTTGACTCATCGACCGTTGTTGGATCATTTGTGCTTTTATGTACATAAGGTTTATATGATTTATAAAGATTTATATGATAAAATGAGCAACACGGTGGTGTAGTGGTTAGCACTTCCATCTCACAGCAAGAAGTTCCTGGATTCCACCCCTGTGCCTAGCAAAGTTCTTTCTGCGTGGAGTTCTCCTCGTGTTTGTGTGGGTTTTCACTGGGTGTACCGGCTTCCTCCCACAGTCCAGAGACACGCACAGTAGGCTAATTGGATATTCTCAAATTGTCCTAGGTGTGAATGTGAGTGTGAATAGTTGTGTGTTAGCCCTGAGCTGGCCTGGTGAGCTGTTCACAGTGTATCCCGCCCTGGTTCATTGTGAACAGTTAGCATCCTTCTATACAGTATATTCCTTACTATCCTTAGTACTCAGTGTCATTTTTGACAAATAATTACATAGCATGCCTAAGTTACATAACATCAAGTTAAATTTTCTTTGTGATTATCACAGTGAAATTGTGCGTGTGTGTGATCTAAGGTTGGTAGTTCTGTTCCCATGATGCATTGTGCTGCATGTAATAGGGCTGCAATAAAAAAAAGAAACATTTTGCATGCTATTTAATGTCTTGCTTTTGGCATATTTTGTTTTAACAAAGACATTTGGGTTTGAGGTCAGTGGGTTTGACATTTGGGTTTAAGGGCAGTAGTGGCTCAGTCATTAAAGCTCTGACTTACTGATCCAAAGGTTGTGGATTCAAGCCTCAATACCACCAAGCCGCAACAGTTGGGCCCTCTAGCAAGGCTTAATCCTCAATTGCTCAGTTGTATGTAAATGATGAGGATAAGGGCACTTGCAATTGACACTGTTGCAAAGAAGCTTTACATAGTAAAAGTAATTTAAAAAGGTAAAAGAAGAGTCTATTAGTGCTGGGTGCAAGCAGGGAGTCCGGT
The DNA here is from genome assembly GCA_030014195.1 of Neosilurus mollespiculum. Lineage (NCBI taxonomy): Eukaryota > Metazoa > Chordata > Actinopteri > Siluriformes > Plotosidae > Neosilurus > Neosilurus mollespiculum. The sequence goes on from JAQMYF010000027.1 coordinate 24,034,089, forward strand.
ATGACTAACTATGGCAGCAAAACTAAAAAGAGAGAAACCAAAAGGAAGGCAGACATGAGGGCCCCCTGTAACATTGGGCAATCAGCCACTGCCATATCTGGCCTTCTGAGAATTACTTGATGAGTGGATTGCATGCTGTGGTATGGGCTCTGTTTTTCTGCTTTTGAAGTCTTCTTCTTCTGGGATGATTGGGGGGCTTGTGATTCACAGCAAGACATTCCTGGGTCTGAGCTACATGATTGGCAAGGGCATTTCTTTTTGGACTTTGCATATTCTCCCCCTACCAGGTGGGTCTCTTCTGGGTGCTCCGGTATTCTTCCACAGATCAAAGACATGCACATTAAGCTAATTGACCAGTCTGGATTGCCCCTAAGTTGAATGAGAATTTTACTGTGAATGTTTTTTTTGTCTGTGTTGAGTCTGCAATAGACTGGCGAGCTGTCTTTTGGTCTGTCGGGTAGGATTGGCTCCAGCTTCCCCGTGACCCTAAACAAGATAAGCGGTATGGTTAATACATTAATTATTAGTCTTTTTTTGAATGGTATCTTTTACACCTACAGTATATTTATCTTGATTTATGCAAATCATAACATTTTACATCAATGGCAGTTTTAAGTCAGAGCATTTCTGGTTATGTTTATATAAGTGTGAAATATCATGAAGTGCTTTAAAAAGGAAGTAGGAAGAAAATAGGATTTTGCATACCTTTGTTTGTGTCACGTAATCCCAAATAAAATTAAAGGCTCATATTTCCCATTTAGGCAGCACAGTGGCGTAGTGGTTAGCACGTCCACCTCACAGCAAGAAAGTCCTGGGTTCAAGTACTTTTCTGTTGGGTTTGCATGTAGTCCCAGTACTTACTTGGGTTTCCTACAGGTAGTCCTGTTTCCTACCACAGTCCAAAGACATGCACATTAGGGTAAGTGGCTGTTTTAAAATTGCCCTAAGTGTGAGTGTGAATGGCTGTGTATGGTGGCCCTGCGATGGCCTGGCAAGATATTCAGGGTGTACCCTACCTTCGCACTGTCTCCCCACAACCCTAGTAGGATTAAGCCATTCAGCAAATGAATGAATGAATGAATATTTCCTATTTGCCAAATTGTAGTTATTCTAATAAAGTAAATATCCATCTTTCCTATGGGTACCAATAATTCCCGTTACCATAAGCTAACCGTTTTAGATATCATTATTGTCCCCTTGAGTGTTTCCTAATATAATCACCATTTCATCCAAGCATTTCCTAACTATACTAAAATGTGAGGGTAATCTTTGGAGGCACATAGAGAGAGCTGAAATGTAGTATAAAACTGCATTCTATTTAAACTGTGCAGCTCAGTTGGACGTCAGGATCTTTTTCAGTGCATGCGGAGGAGATCACTGATCAGATACTGGCAGTTTTGCCTGACTTTACTGTCTAATCTCTAGAGGTGAAGGCAAAAGGTATTTTTTCTCTCTTTCTTTTTTTTTTTTTATATACTTTTTCAGACTTATTAATACATTTACCACGGAGAGTATGGAAGAATTTCCTACTATGGTTATTTCTTTTTTTGTCTTTACTGGAAATATTGTGCATAATTATAACTGCATACATACCAGCTTACACTTCATTAATGAGGGCCCACATTTCAGCTTAGAAAGCAAAAAGAATTGAATATGTACAGAAGATAATTAACACAGATTTGTGATGACCTCAAGGAAACTCTTACAACAAGAAGAATGTAGTTACACATCATTACAGCCAAGCAACTCCAACAGCAGTGGAAAGTATGAAAGCATTTCTTTCATATTTCCTTTTATTGGTGTGATTTTTACAGATACCCTGCCTTCAGCCACATTCTTTATATAGATGCAAAATGTTCAACATGCAAAAAAAAAAAGCCTTCTGAGCATCCATAAAAAATACAAGCTTTCAGGAAATGTCCATGAGCACCATAATGCAGAGACTATAATACGAACGTGCTTTATATTTCCTGTTAATTTAATCACGAACACAGCTAAAGCAAGCTGCATCAATCAAAGTCAATGTCATATTTTCAATATGACTTTTGTTCTGATGTCCAAATGCTGGATACACCCAATTTCAGGTGTTTACCTGTAGGGACAAAATAATAGCAAACTTACCGACTTAAAACTGCCATATAATGGAAGTCAAATTGTAGTTACCAATGCTATCAATAAACGCTCACTAATAGGCTGCGAACTTTCATCTGAATAGTGTATTAGGACTTAAAGTATTAAAAATAAAAAATCTCACAGGCTCAAAAGTAATTGGGGGCGGCAGGGTAGCATATTGGTTAGCACATGACCCTCACAGCCAGAAGGTCCTGGGTTCGAGCGAGAGTGTTTCTGTGTGGAGTCTGCCTGTTCAACGCATGCTAGCATGGGTTTCTTCTGGGTAGTCCAGTTTCCTCCCACAGTCCAAAGGCATGCACATTAGGCTAACTGGCTGTTCTAAATTGCCCCTTGGTGTGGGTGTGAGTGTGAGCGTGAATAGTTGTGTATGTGTTGCCCTGCAATGATCTGGCGAGCTGTTCAGGATGTACCCTGCCTTCACCCAGTGTTGGCTGCGATAAGCTCCAGCCTTCCCGTGACCCTACTAGGATTAAGTGGTTCCAGCAAGTGAGTGAGTGAGTGAATGAGTGAGTTAGTGAGTGAGCAAGTGTAAAGTAATTGGACAATTGACTGATTCGCATTATCTTGGCCAGCTAGTTTGTTTCCTTTTTCTTTTTAAGAAGCATCAAGGAAAATAAAGGTCTTGAACTGCTTATACTTGAAGTGTCGATTTTGCATTTCGCAGCTGTTCCTGGGAACTCTTAATATGCGGTACAAAGAGGTGAAATCAGACCTGGAAGACAATGAAAGAAAACTAAAAGCAACCAGAATTATTTCCATGGTGCAGAAAACCCCTCTACAGTGTCAGAACCACTCTGGAGGCGGTGGACCTATTATTGTCATAGTCTACAATCATGAGATGTCATCCTGAATATAAATACAGAGGGTTTACCTCAGTGGAGCCCATTTCAAAGGAGACTAGACACAGCACTATGTTTTCATTTGTGAAATTCTGGAATGATGACTAAATGATTCAGGATTGCTGTGTAACCCTTTTTAACTTAATGCAAATCAACAAGTCTTCATCTCAGGTGTTTCGAGTACTTCTTTTGGATACTTCTAAAGTAACAAACCCCAAAGTATTTGAATTTTATGTACACACACACACACACACACACACACACATATACAGTATATATATATATAGAGGCGGCACAATGCACTAATATATATATACAGTACAGACCAAAAGTTTGGACACACCTTCTCATTCAATGAGTTTCCTTTCTTTTCATGACTAT
>JAQMYF010000027.1:24038904-24049771 GCA_030014195.1 Neosilurus mollespiculum
TGGTATATAGAGGCGGCACAATGTTGTAGAGGTAGTACTTCTGCGTCACATTAAGAAGGTCCTTGGTTTCAGCCCCATGTTCGGTGTGTGCTAATTGAATATTCTCGATTGTCCCTAGATGTGAATGTGAACGCTTTTGTGTGATGGTCTGATACCCTCGCCTGGAGGTGTGTGTGTGTGTGTGTGTGTGTGTACATAAAATTCAAATACTTTGGGGTTTGTTTCTCACAAGAAGTATCCAAAAGAAGTACTCGAAACACCTGAGTCGATTTTCCGTAGAACAGTGCTCAATACATCGAAATAGAAAAACTAAAATAAAAAGACTACATTTTCATCCCGACAAACAGGCCAAAATGAAAGATGAAACAGTCTTGTTGGGATGAAAATGTAGTCTTTTTATTTTAGTTTTTCTCACATAACATTTTTTCCCAGCAATATTGTGTGCATGTCCTTGTAAAGTCTTATATGAGGGCTATTGGTATTACTCTTTTGCCAAACTTCTTCTTTTTTAAGACATTGATCAAGTTGAATAGTTTTCGGGTGGTGAGGGACAGAAGCAGTGTGAAGAAATGATAAGACACACAACATTAACTTTTGGGTCTCAGAAGGATATGGTTCTGGGCTACTGTAGAAACATGGCGGGGCAAGATGAGAGGAGACCCACTCCCCATGTAGATATAAAAAACTTATTCTAAGGTTCCAAAAATTATTATTTTTTTTTAAATGATTTTAGTAGAATGAAAACTTATTTTTTGATGATATATTTAATTTCTGCCAATAGATCCTCTATAATACTACACACGGTATCTTTGATCACCATCTTTTTTTTAAACCTCACTCTCACCCACTGACTTGTGCATGTTCTCTGAACAAGGGATCATTAAGGGTTGTTTTTTCAGCTTTAAGTGTAAGGATGTCAGCACATGCATCATTAACTTATTGTCATGTCATCCGACCATCAAATGAGTGAAAACAGTGTGTTTATATGAAGTTGCAATTCAGGTGCCATAAAACTGTTGCATAGAAAATGCTTTAAAACATCAGATTTATTATGTGACTTAGAAGACACTCTTTCACAGAAGATATCTATTGTATAATAATCTGTGGTAGAAGTGAGTCATGGTTAATTCTGCAAACAGTTCTTCACACAAGAGCACAACAGGCTTCTGAACCATGTCTATGACTTTGAGAGGTGCTGTAGAGCAAGCTACCAAGGGAAAAGACCGGTTACCACAGTGATGACAATATCAGGAGCAATAGTTCTGGCCAAAAGATTCTTCAGACCATTTCCTTCTCCACAGGAGCTGCTGGAGAATGACGTATGCAGCCTTTTTTTTCCACATTTAGTCAGTGTCCACTGAAACTGTTGAAGGAAGAATCCTCCCAGGATTAATATTATACAATGAAATTCCGACTTACTTTTTTGGTTTAAATTATTTTAATCAACCTTTTGGCCTGTTTTCACTTTGGTTAATGCTTTCCTGCACAACCCACAATGCTGCTCAGTATGGTGCCCATCATTCTGGATGATTGAGGTATTTTTTTTCTCCTTTCAACAAATTATACAAATACTACCCTTTAATGAAATTAACAAAAATACACTGCCCGGCCAAAAAAAAAAAAAAAGAAATAAAAAAAAAAAAACAAATGTCACACACTCAAGTATTTTATTGGAGGGCCATTAGCCTTGATCTTAGTACATAATATCAATGGCATTGTTGCTTCAATTGGTCAGGTCAAGACTCAGCAACATTAATATGACAATAAAATGAAGTCAGCTGATGAGCTGAATGTACTAAATGACCAGGTTATCAATTGACTTTTTGGTCAACTCAAAACTTTGGAGGCCTCTCAACTTTGGAGACTCAAATAGCGAAAGAGTGGTTCAGGGAGAATGAGGAATCATTTTCACATATGCATTGGCATCCCAGAGTCCTGATCTTAACCCCATTGAAAGTTTTCAGGATGTGCTGGAGAAGACTTTATGGAGTGGTTCAATTTTCCCCCTCATCAATTCAAGTCATCGGTGAGAAATTAAACCAACTCTGGATGGAAATAAATGTTATGTTGCTTATGTTTGTTGAAACAATGCCATTGAGGTTTATGCACTGAGATCAAGGCTAAAGGCTCTCCAAGAAAATATTAGAGTGTGTGACTTTTTTTTTGGCTTGGCAGTGTACATTGACATATATATTTATGGCATTTGGCAGACACCCGTATGCAGAGTGACTTACAGAAGTAGTTTCTGAATACCGTAGAAGTTTCTGATACTGCTTTACTAGGTGATGGACCAAGAATCAGTCTAAAAACTCTGATGGAAGGTAATATGTTAAGAAAAGCACACAAAGACAGTTTGCAAAGCTAGAAGGCACCAGAAAAAAGAAGAGACTTGATCTTTAAATAGGTTTAAATTGAGCAATGATAGAGGTTTAGAGATAGACTGGTACAGTGCAGGGTATGATAGGCACTTTGAGACTTTGAGGTAAATAGGTGTTAGTCCATTTTTTTTGGCTTTGGTGACAAGCATCAGTGTTTTAAATCTGATGCAGACAGCTAAACCTGGCACTGAACACTGGTGCCATAAGTAAGAACTGGTGCCCACTGCATCACAGTCAATTCCACCACCAATGACTGAGTTTATACATCACACAGAAACAGCATACCTGACATCAAGTGACCTTCAAAAATATTGAGAAATGGCAACTGGGGTTAAGCACACTGAAAGCATGGATCGAAACCGGTTCGTCGGGGCAGGCTGGAGTCATGCAGCTAGCTACTCTAAGTTCCCATGTGTGTAAATGGTTGTTTGTTTCTGTGTTAGCCCTGCAATAGACTGACAACCTGTTCAGTGTGTACCCTGCCTCTCACCTGAAGTCAAATGCCTCAAACCCAGGGTTTTCTTGCTGTGAGATGGATTTGCTAACCACTATGGCAATGTGCCGCTCTTCTATATCACAGTGTTAAAGAATTTGATCATCTTCAAAATGTAATGGTGTCCTTCTTGTCCAAAGCCCCACCTCTGGTAGAAATTTAATGAAAAGCCACACCTAACTTTCTTTTTTTTGCAAATAACAGAAAGTACACAACACCCCTTGCAGTTCCTGCTGTAATATGACATGTCCAAAAAAACCCCGCCCTACTTCACAATGTTAATTAAACAATTCTTTAAATTATTCCTGGAACCCAAATTTGATCCAGATTATCTCCAAAATCTAACTGACTCTTCTTTGTCCAAAGCTCCACCACTGGTAAAGTGTTCATGGATATCCACAAATAGATTTTTGCATGATTCATTCATTCATTCATTTTCTAAGCCGCTTAATCCTAATTAGGGTTTCGGGGAGGCTGGCGCCCGTCTCAGCCGACTCTGGGCAAGGGCAGGGTACACCCTGAACAGCTCGCCAGGCCATTGCAGGGCCAACACACACAACCATTCAAACTCACACCTAGGGGCGATTTAGAACAGCCAGTTAGCCTACTGTGCATGTTTTTTGGACTGTGGGAGGAAACCAGAGTACCCGAAGGAAACCCACGTAAGCACAAGGGAGAACATGCAAACTCCACACAGAAACACCCAAGCTGGAAATTGAACCCAGGCCTTCTTGCTGTGCGGCGGACGTGCTAACAACTACGCCACCTTGCCTCCCCTTTTTTGCATAATCCTGCTAATAAACACACACACAACCCGATGTTAAAACATAACCTCCTTGGTGGAGGTAAAAACAAACAAACAAAAAAGTAACACTGGTCAATAGATGCTGATGTCTAAGGGATCCAGAGTAGATTTCTTCAGGTTAGGACCTCTTGCTCTCTTGAATGCAGTTTGTACATGCACAATGTTCTGAAGCCATTGATGATAGCAGTGATAAAAGGAGGGTCTTTGAAGACTGTCCATGGAATATAATTAGGGTTGCTTGACAAGATAACTTGCAAGATCTTTTTTTGTTGACGGATTAGATAATAGACCACAGGGGTCCAGACACCAGCAGGACCATTTGATATTTGTCAAAAATGGAAAGTCCAAATATAGCGTTTATATAGTTATATAATATATATAATACATGGTAATGATGAAAAGTTAGGATAGCCATTTAAAAGTTTTCATTATATAAAAGTGACTTTGTGACCTTGAAATAAGATATAGTTGACCCACATACAATCCCAGCCTAGTTGCCCCTGAGGGGGACCTTCAAATTTGGTAATCCTATGTCATATGTTCCATCAAATATGGACAGAAACAATTTCTATACTCACCTTCGATGGTGGCAGGAGTTAAAAATGTGTTAATGAAAGAGAAGGGGAATCCTGAGTAGATAATGTAAGAGTTGGGTACGAGTGGAGGTCTGGCAGATTTTGTCAACTCCACATTATAAATTTCCACATTATGGTTGCAAAGCCTTTAGCAGTCAGAGAGTGCAGACCATAGGAGCAGGCAAGTTATGTGGGTGAAAAATATTTTGTGAGGATTCTGTGCTGAAGCTTTTCAAGCTCTTCCTTGAAGAAGCCTTATTAGTCATAGTCATAAATTGAGTACCAGTGATGATGGGGATGTGGAGTGGGGGAATAATCCAGCACCAACTAGAATTAACCCTAGAATCACTACATGCATCAAACATTTTTCAGTATGCTTCAGGGTAATATTTAAACTAATCAATAAAGTATAATACTTATTGGACAGATATATACAACGAAATACATCCTGTTACAATTACACTTGCCATGCTAATTAATCAGTGTGATACGAATAACACAAGCGTTTACATATGTGATATATTTAAAAATTTTACACACACTAAGGCACTTTATTTGGAACACACTTGATCATCCAGTCCACTCTCCAAACTGCCAAACACGTAGCAGCAGTACAATGCATAAAATCATGCAGACAGATGTCAATATCTTTACTTAAGACATTAGAATTAGATAAAAGGTTGGTTTGAATATTTGAGAAACTGGTGATTTTAGTGATTGCTGATTATACTGACATGAACTGAGCAGGATTTGTACATGCAGAAACATTTTGTTGATGAGAGAGATAAGATGATGACCAGATTGATTTAAACTAACAGGAAACCTACTATAAGTCACATTTCTGTGTAGTAGATGCCTCACTCTAGTTAGCCAAAACAAGAAACTGCTACAATGGCCATATGATCACTTAAACCAGACAGGTGAAGATTGATTTAATCTTTTATGCTGCAATCTGCAAGAAAATAAGAGTGGGAATTTGGCATCACCAGAACGAACACATGTTCACCAGTTGATGTTTTTAGTGGTCTAATGTTTTGGATAGTGTTTTCTTGGCACACGTTTGGCACCTCAATCACACTTTCCCAGTCACCAGATCTGAATACAGTTAAGCACATCAGGGATGCAGTAGTACAAGAGAGACTCATAAGATGATCATACACCATTTTTGTGATGATCATATCGACATAGACCAGAATCTCAAAGATTGGTTTCCAGCACTTTGTGGAATACATCTCACAAAAAAATCATTGAGGCTGTTCTGAGAGCAAAGGTGGATCCTAACCAGTATTGATGTTGTTGATAAGACAGATAATTTGTGTTTTTTTCCCTTTTAAAACCACTGTACCTTGGGGGGGAAAAAAACCTTTGTTCAAACTATTTCCATGTTACAATCTATTCCATCTAAACAGTTATGTCTTATAAAAGTCTAAAACCTATCATTGAACATAAAGCCATCCGACATCTGTCTGTTGTTATCTCACTGCTAACCCTGCAGTTCAGCATGTCTCAGCAGGATATGTTATGTTCGTTTACCAGCCATCCATCCATCTATTATCTATACTGCTTATCCATCAGGATCACAGGGAAAGCTGAAGCCAATCCCAGTTGACTTTAGGTAAGAGGCAGTGTACACACTAAACAAATCACCAGTCTATTGCAGGATTAGTGTACAATGTATATACTTGGCAATTATTGAATGAGGCAAAGCACGATATAGATAATTATTATTCATTCAATAGATTTTCTCCTTTCTGATTAGCGGCCAGTTGTCGAAGATGTGCGGCTCTGAACCGTAAGCTTAATTTTATTTTCTCAATATTAATGCTGTTATAAGCATAGAGATAGAGGACTATCTAATTATCACAATTTCCACACTGTCTACTTTGAAAATATTTTGAATGAATAATAAAACAATCATAGAATTTAACTTGTGCATGAAATGGAGTATCAAATTGTCCTCTCTCACAACATTAAAGAATCCTTTAAAACAGTGGTCATTAACCCTGTTCCGAGACAGCCACCTCACTAAAGACTTAGGCTTCAGCCCTAATCGTCCCCACCTGATCATCGAATCACTAACAAGAAACTCCTGATTAGCTGAAATAGGTGTGTTAGATTTATGGTTAGAGATAAAACCAGCAGGAAGGTAGAGCTCAGGTAACAGGGTTATTGACCACTGTTTTAAAGCATTCTTTAACATTATGAGATGGGACAATTTTTGACACTTTGGTTCATATGGGGGATTGCTGGGCTTGGCAGAGGTTTGCACACTCCAAGTGCTCTTGACAGAATATGTTACTGTATGTTATTATGGTACTCAAGCAGTAGGATCAGATCAATAATGCAGCATGCAACAGAAAATGTTGTACAAGAACAGCGCAACATATATATTTTTTTATTTATTTAAAAAAATATTTAGTACCAAAGTGCATTTTTCACATCACAGGATAACAGCCAACAGTCAATGTTTCTGAGGGAACATGGCTTTCACTGGCATAAATTTGCTGGTGTTGATAAAAATCACACCTTTTTTCCCCCCTATTCGAGTAGCAAGAATATAAAAAAAAATACTGTTCTCATAGTAAAAAAAAAAAAAAAAAAAAATAAGAGAAAAAACAAAAACCACACACAAATGAAAAACTTCACATGGAAGGAATCTGAATGAAACAAACAAGTCTAGCAGGATTGCACATGTTGCTCCCTTTCTGACATAAGTGTCTTGTTATTACAGTATTTTACCCAGCGTCCATTACTTGTGTTTATTATTACTACTAAAACAGGATTCAGAAGCTGGGGTTATTCTTGAGATGCAAACAGTGGCATTACCATTATTTTCTGAGTTTGCTTTATACTTCTATAAATGTCTTTTATATAATTAACTGCTCACTTTGTAGCTGGCATATAGCTGCCATCACCTGTTGAAGCATGGTGCTGTGCAGGAGTAAACAGAGTTCACCTGATAGGACCTGTTTGGCATCTTTATCTTGGCATCCACAGGTACAGACACAGTAGGCTGCTGTGCTTGCCCATGTGATGGGCCACTGGAGACTTGCAGTGAACCACTGTGACAGAGGTAGGCGTTCGAGGAGTGGGCTGAGACCATTACAGGTTGGCAGCTCTGCTGGGTGAATTGCATGGCCGGTCTGTGGACATACTGGGCTGCTGTAGCACTCTGGCATTGTACTGGGTACACAACCTGCCCTGGTTGTGGACTGGGCTGCTGTAGCTGGGACTTCTGCTTGTTGGCTTCCTTTACATCACTATCATGGGCACTATAATGATATAAATTATATCAGTCAGCACTAGAATCAAGTGGTATATGCTGTTGTAGTGGGGTCAGCTGGAATATTATTGGATATAATGCAGATTACTTTAATGATATCTGGCATGTCTGAGTAACAGTTATAATGTGCTTAGGTATACTAAGCAGTCACTCACAGCAGCAGTCTCTCCACACAGGGCAGTAACTGTTCCCAAGTGTAGGCGGACAGGCGCTGTAGACGAGGCGGCCAGGTCGGAGCCAAGCGCAGGATTACTCGAGATGAAGCCACACAGGCAGCAGCTACCAATGAAGGTGCAAATCGTAGAAATGCATGGTCTAGGAATAGAAACGCATTGTTTTAAACAGAAAAAAAGAAACGCGATACAAAAAGCTTTGTGTCAAAGAACTGCTGCAAACATATGGCATATGCCATCTTCTTTAAAACAGTTCTGAAGTCAATTAAAGGTGAATCACCTTTACCTTGCAAAGAAACTTCAAGAAAATAATCTGCATATTTATTCATATACAACACAGTCTTCTCCATGCACACCATTGGCCAGCCATCATGCAGATCTGTTTCACCGACAGCAATTGACTGATAATATTCGATGAAGTGGGCAGCTGTGGGTAAGTAGAGGTTCCAGTGGAAGGTTTCCAGGAGCAGTAACTCCATGTGCAAGAGGCCCTGTTTTGTCAACACCAGGTTCATAGTGCTCATACAAGTGAGGCTGTTAAGGGTTTCCAGCTTAGGCACTCGGTCCTCTCTCTCTTCAAATTTACCTGAGGTAAAAGGGTTCAACAGATCAACTTTCACATATGCATTTGCCATTTTATCAGGTGTACCTACCACGTAGACTAATTTTGGCTACAGTTACTATTTGAAGACCAGCTGTTGCTAGACACAACAACTTGTAAGCCATCTTCTATACCCGGGGTGTAAAACTCATTTTCGCTGAGAGCCACATCACTAAATTTCTAGGTCATCGGGGGCTGAATATTTCCTGAACATTCCGTTCAAAAAGGGCAACCATGAAATATGCATGGCAAAAAATTTTGTTTATGCATTTGTCCTCTTTTCCATTATTTGGACATGCAGTACTGGTCACGTGACTAACCTCACAACAGTGGGTGCCATATCTGACTAGAGTAAAAATGTATTTGTGTATCGTACTTATGTGGCGACTTAACATAGTTGTAGACATTGCTGTATTCCAGACACGGCCATTATAATGGATTGTTGACCCACACATCTCCAGCAGCCTGTAAGGGCACTTTCCAGCCCAACCACAAACAATTTCTGCTTATAATGACCCAAGTCCTTTGGATCCTGGTGTTATTGTAAGCATTCAGACACGCAAAGGTCAACATACACACTGCATAAAGACTAGAAATTCCTACTAGATAACTGGTAACTGATAAACACGGCTGCTATGTTAAAACCTCTCTCTCCCTTTCACTTAGTCAAATATTGCACTGGTAGTTGCCAGGCTAGTCACGTGGGTGTGACATCAGGCCGACTGCGGCGATTCTTGACAGCGACAAGCTAGCTTACAATCGTTCTTGAGTCCGCTGTTTACTTGAAATTGGTTGGGCCCCACCTAGTGGACGAATGAGGAATTACACTTCATGGGAATAGTAAATGCAAAGAATGTACGATAATCATATACTTTGAAAGCCCTCGCAACCCACAAGAAAAGAATTAGGTATGGCCCACAGGCCTCAAATTTGACACCGGTGTTCTATACCGTACCCCAAATATATTTAATACATCTACTTCCGAGCATACAAGGAGCAACTTACTAGCCAAAAGTAGACATGAAAGAGACACCATGTGGAGCTGCTGAACAGACACGTCATAGTGATCCATGAAGAGGTCCAGAAGATACACAGCCAGGTGTCTAGCTGCTGGACAAAGCCTGAACCGGTTACTCACTATGGCTATGAGGTCTGCAAAATAGCGCCTAAGGTTCAGTTGCGGAGACTGACCTTTGTACACAGGCAACCTCAGCTCCTGAAAAGAGAGAGAAAACCACCATTGTTACTATCAACAGCCGGTAGAGTAGAGTTACAGAGCAAAGCTAGAAGAAAGGAGCTGGACCTTGTATCGTAGTGCATGGTAGATATCTCCAGCAAGCTGGCCTTTCCACCACTGGCCCTCCAGCTCCATTAGGTGAAAGGATGCTTTTTGGATCAGAGAGATGTGAGTTAATGATGCAGTCTATGCAGGCCAATTTACTTCCAGCAAGAAAACAGGGCTTGTAATCAAACACTTCAGTGCAAACTACTGCAAACTCCACTAATTGCAAAAGTCACTCCCATTCAATATCCACTCTGTGCTCAGGAGCAATGAGAAAGAGAGAGGTCGCGCGCGCGCGTGCGTGAGCGTCACACGCTGATTATCAGCCATTGGTTCAGTCTGTGGCCAATAGTTCTCTTAATCAAGAGCTGCTAATTTAGACGCATTTAACCAGTCACACTTCTACAACTCCACCAAACAAATATAACCAAGCACCATGTTAACAACAGCAAAAAGGCACAAAAACACAGCTTGTTTTTTTCAGGAGAAAAAAATATAAACCTTCACATAATATGCTATGACTCCTAATTATTTAAAAGCATGTCTAAATCTGGTGTGAGCCCTAAATAAGTCATACCCCACCCAATACTTACCCCCTACACAATGAAACCTGCACGCACACTACAAAACAAACTACCCCGCACATCGAAACTGACCCACAGTGATTAAAGACTGCCGATGGCGGTGTTTATGTTTACGATGAAACATCTGAGTTGGATATAAGCAACACACCGCACAAAAATATTTGCCAACTTCAGCCAATTAGATGCCTCCTTACATGCCCCAAACTTGAGTCAGCAACCAATCAGGAGCGGGTTTGCATTGACGTCACGGGGGTCGGCAACAGAGCAGTTTGTCTTGTAATCCAGTCGTGGGTTTTATCATCTCTTTAGATCCAAATAAATAGCAAAGCCTGTGTAATGTGTAATATTTAATGTCTTATTCAAATGCTAATGTCCTGTTTATATCACTAAAGTTAATTACCAAGAAATATTCATTATATTCAAATTCAAATTTTATTTGTCACATACAAATTATATCCAGTACAATATGTAGTGAAATGCTTAGTACGACTGTCCAAAAATGTAAAGAATAAACTATCAAAATAACAAGAAGAAAAGAACAATAACAATAACTAAAACTTTTTAAAGGATTTTAAAGGTGAGTATAAATAATAAATGCAAAAAAAAATATATATATTAGAACATAAAGAAAATATATAGAATAAAATAAAATATAATATAATATAAAATAAAATGTAGGATACAATATATATA
>JAQMYF010000027.1:24053429-24076180 GCA_030014195.1 Neosilurus mollespiculum
CAACATTTTCACATAATTCCCCTTTCCGCTGTCCAGATGATTCAGGGCTGTGTGATGGAGGTGTGCGATGGCGTCCTTGGTAGATCGGTTGGGACGGTACGCAAACTGTAGCGGGTCCAGGGTGGCCGGTACGGAGGTGATGAAGTCTCTGACAAGCCTTTCGAAGCACTTCATCACTACCGAGGTGAGGGCCACTGGGCGTATTATAGAGAATAGAGATAATAATAATAATAATAATAATAATAATAAAGGTTTTTTGTTCAAACATGTCATGTGTGCTGGTGTTGCATGTTCTCCGCGTGCTTGCAGGGTTTCCTCCGGGTACTCCAGTTTTCTTCCACAGTCCAAAGACATGCACATTAAACTAATTGGCTGTTCCACATCGCCCCTAGGTATGAATGTGAGTGTGAATGGTTGTGTGTGAATGAATATTTTTAACTCATTTTTACTTGCTGAATTCCTGAACTAGTAGGTGATGTTTAATAAACCATAATGGGCCAATGGACTATTCAAATCAGCGACATCCATCGAGCCAGATAAAACATCTGCAAGTATAAGTGGACAAAGGTGTTTTTTTTTTATCACATTCAGAGTTTAGTATACTGTATATGACATGGAAACAAAGAAAAGCAAACTAAAAGTAATTTACAATTACATTTTTTAAATTAATACCCAGAGTGTTTATATGTACCCTTAGAATTAAATGCACACTCTGGGTGTTAATTTAATACTATATACTAAACAGAAACATACTTAACCATGCTGAATGTACTCATTCAATGTTTTAGTATATACTACATCGAAACACAACAAAAAACGGACTAAAACAAGATTTGTATACTTTGTTTTTCCATTTTAATGTGTTAATGATGGGTTAATGATGGGCCTGTTCTTAGTGACCATGACAAACTGTAAGTGTCCTTTGTTTTGATTCTAGTATTATCCACTCCGAATAATAATTTTTAATCCTGTGATAGCAAACCAGTCTGATCGCTCCATTCCAATGTAGTTCATATATTCATTCATTTTTTTAAGCCGCTCAATTCTAATTAGGGTCACATTTAATCCTAATTAGGTCTCAACCAACTCTTGGTGAGGGCAGGGAACACCCTGAACAGCTCTCCAGGCCATTGCAGGGCCAACATGCACACAATCATTCACAGTCACACCTAGAGGCGATTTGGAACAGCCATTTAGCCTACTGTGCATGTTTTTAGACTGTGGGAGGAAACCGGAGTACCCGGAGGAAACCCAGGCAAGCACGCAGAGAACATGCAAACTCCACACAGAAACACCCAAGCATGTGAATTGAACCCAGGCCTTCTTGCTGTGAGGCGGATGTGCTAACCACTGCGCCACTGTGTCGCCCCCGTGTAGTACAGTATATTCTAATTTTCTATAACAGCAGTTCGGACACCAGTGCCGTCTGTAATTCCGATTATAAGTTTATATTAATGTTCATGCTCTAATATCCTAATGTTTTTATAGCAGCAACTCATACATAGACAAAGTAGTCTATGAATGAGTTGTAGTAAAAGATTAGGAAAACATTGTTATTTAACAAAGCATTTTGCCATTAACATCATTAAACTACAGGTTTGTAAAAATGTTGCAGATATGAATCAGTGGTATTTTCTTTGTGAAACTTGGACAAGCTGTGAAAAGCACATGATTAATGATAATAGTGGAGCTCCTGAGTGGATCCCCATGGGTATGGAGCATGACTACAATGGTTGTCGCATTTCTGTGTCTGAGTTTATGCTAATTGGCTGTTGATGATGGGCAGCAATGAAAAAACCTGATTTATTCATAATTAAACTGAAACTCACACCACCGTTCAGACTCACACAGAATAAAAAAACACACAATCTATCTCAGGTAGGCATGCAAACTTCTACCGAGCAAAACAACACCAAACATGAACGGAAGCACGGAACATAAACTTGTTAAATGTATAATTAAACTAACACGACAAGTGATACACTTGAACACAGAAAACAGCCGGTTAACAGCAGTGAAAAGAAAACTCAGTGTTGACCTTTCCTTCTTTCGCTCTAGACTGTGGTCGGGAAATGATGGGGAGGCTTGTTTACGTATTTCCTCCATAGGCTGAAGTAAAATTCGTATCTTAAAGGATCCACGCCACTCTTATAACCCCAGCCTTGGACACCTATCAATAAAAACATATCTTTCAGGAGCTCTACTTTTAGGCAGTACATAAATCTTTCTATTAGATTTGTGCTGTGTTGAAAATTTTTCATTTATATTAGAGCATGAGCATTAATATAAACGTGTGCACTGGTGTCAGAACTGCAAATGTTCACAGGTACAATGCGTTTTCTAGCAGAGTTAACATCTGTTTGCTAGTTACAAATGTCATTCTGGTTTTATAAACCACAGTGGGTGTGCAAATCTCCTTCATATACTTATTTGTGTCTGCACACACATGATGAGACCTGTAATGTATTTGTAATGTAATACGGGGGTCACACAGTAGTCTTTCCCTGGAAACTTTTCTCTTCTCAGCAGGTTAACAATGGCTCCAAATAAAAAGGGAATTTGATTGTAAATACAACTAGCACTCTGTTATAATGCAGTGAGTCTAACTTGGTTGACATATGCCACAGTGTTGTAAGGAACCAACCTGAGTAAGAAATAACTTTATAGAATGGCATGCTATAATTGGGCCTAGATATCCAGCATATCTCTAGGTCATAGTGAAGAAATTTTGTACAAGGAAGCCCCTTGAGTGTTTCCTCTATACTGTGGATCAGATGACTACTCTTGTCTTCAAGGGTATGCACTGGGAACAAAGAGTGATAAAGGAATTCAGAATGAGCTTGGATTTCAGAGAAACATTTCAGTTTGGCATTTTACATAAGGTGTGGCATAGTAGTCCTTGGTTCAAGTCCTGGGCTCCAGCGTTTCTGTGTGGAGTTTGCATGTTCACCATTGCTTGTGTGGGTTTCCTCTGGGTACTCTGATTTCCTCCCACAATCCCAAGACATGGATATTAGGCTAATTGTCTGTACCAAATTGCCCCAAGGTGTGGATGTGAGTGTAAATGGCTGTGTGTGGGTTGGCCTTGCAATGCTCTGGCGAGCTGTCCAGGGTGTTTCCTGCTTTCACCCAGTGTCGCCCAGCCTTCCCATGACCCTAGTAGGATTAAGCAGTTTGGCAAATGAGAGATGATAAATGAGATTATGCACAGGCTCATAGTAAGAGATCTAGAACAAGCAATGCATCCCATCCTAGATTTTGGAGCATCATGATCAATGGAGGTGCCTTGCCCCTTTAATAAAAGTTGTAATAAGATTATGAGATGATATCCACCATACTGTGATGGGCTGTAATAGATGGCAGTGGAAATGATGGTCATGACATCCATTCTGGGCCTACACTGAAGGGTGAATGACAGAAAATTCAATTCCATCCCCAATGTTTGCATGAAACCAGAAGCCATTTAATGTAGCAGGCTCATCAGTGAACAGTGCATGAAACCATGCTAGCAGCACATTGCCATGGACACGGGACCTATGTGACTGTAGTCATAAGTTGCTAAAAAGAAACACAAAGACCACATCTTGGAAAATCAACTATATTTGGGGTTAATGGAAAAATATTTTTGTGATTTGTGATAAAATGCCCAGCAAACTTTAACTTTTAAAGACACACTGTTGTTGCCAATCAACTTGTGGTTCAATATGCTGTGTATAATGATGATTTTCTCTTCACTATGGTTGTATGTGTAAAGGCCATGGTCAGGTTCCACACCTGCCAAGCAAGAAAGAAAAAGCAAAGGGTATAGTGAGACATTTAAAGGTGCCCATTCACTAGTGAATAGCCACTGTGTTATATTTTATATTATCAGTTCATTTTGGCTATATACAAAGGGTTGCTGTTGAAACAACACCAGTTCATAGGCTTAGTATCTCTTATTCACCTGTTTTACAGCTGGTTTTGGTTCTGTATCTTTTTCCAGTAACAACAACAAGATATTGTTGAATGATCTGGTGCAGGCAAGATAACTTGGAAGTGCAACACTGATTCTCAGAAAGAGGAAAAGACTGAGATCATGCAACTTGCTTGCCTCAAGATGGCGATGTTTACTGATATCACTGTGCCTGATGCTGGGGTCATTGACACTTGCATACATTAGTAAGCAGATCAACTCCATTTTATTTCCAAGGAATAACACTGTATTTTATGTTTATTTAATGTGCCTGGTAAGTGAGTGGTGCCCTTTAAACTGGCCACTATGTCCAGAGTTATAGTGTTTTATCTGAACATGAAGTTCTTCACCTGTACCTGCAAGAATTTATTATTTTTTTTTTGGTAAATAAATTGGACTTCTTATGTGGCACGGTGATGTAGTGGTTAGCATGTCCACTTCACAGCAAGAAGGTCCTGGGTTCGAGTCCTGGGCTTGATGAGGAACCTTCTGTGTGAAGTTTGCATGTTCTCCTCTTGCTTCCTTGTTTCCCTTAGATGTAAGTGTGAATGTAAATGGTTGTGTGTGTTGCCCTGCAATGGACTGGCGAGGTGTTCAGGGTGCACTCCGTCTTCGCCCAGTGTCGGCTGGGATAGGCTGCAGCCTCCCTGCGACCTTAGAAAGAGTTTAGCGGTTCGGCGAATGAATGAATGAATGAATGAATAATAATAATATTGGACTTCTGTCATGTGACTCGATGATTACATAATTGTAAAAAAGGTTTTCCTAATAAAGTGTATAATCAAGTTAAAGTTCTGCACAAACTTACTTGTAAATGTTTGCCTGTGTAATACATTAAAAAAAGATTATATTATTATTATTATTATTATTATTATAAGATTGGTTTATGGATTAATATGCATACCATTTTCTAAAAAGAAAAAAATGCATAATAATAATAATAACAACAACAACAATAATAATAATAACAACAATAATAATACTAACAATAATAATAATAACAATAATAATAATAATATTAACAACAACAATACCAATAATAATAATAACAATAATAATATTTACAACAACAATATCAATAATAATAATAACAACAATAATAATATTAACAACAACAATAATAATAATAATAACAATAATACTAACAATAATAATAGTAACAATAATATTAACAACAATAACAATAATAACAATAATAACAACAATAATAATATTAACAACAACAACAATAATAATAATAATAACAATAATACTAACAATAATAATAGTAACAATAATATTAACAACAATAACAATAATAACAATAATAACAATAATAATAATAATAATAACAATAATAATAATAATAATAACAACAACAATAATAATAATAATAATAATAACAATAATAATAATAATAATAATAATAACAATAATAATAATAATAGAGAAAGGAAGTACTATGTTATGCTGGAAATGCAGGAAAATGCCAGGAGGAAAACATATGATGAAATGTCACAGAACCAAATTATAGGCCTTGAGCTACATATTGCAACAAAATGAAAAAAAAAAAAAAGTCAATAATAATAAAAGAAATAGTGAAGACACAGTAACATGATCTTTTTCCCTGTTTTGCCTGAAGGCGGGCTGACTGTCGCTGGTGTACAGATGACGTCCACAGAGTTAATATGACTGTTATAAACTGTTGATAGAATCCGAAGAGGAAACACGTGTCGCTCATAATAAGTTGAAGCCGCGCGTTTTTTTTCTGTCTGTTTGTTTTTTTTTTGCAAACAAATGTTGCAAACCGCGCGTGCAACATATGTATACATATATACACAGCAAGTCGGGAAACGGAAACGAATCCGGACAGGAGGGTTGTTTTGCAGAAACAAAGAGAAGAGCAGGGCCGGTCGTTAATCGGCTTGTCTGGAGGAGCTCTGAGTTCCCTCCGAGGGGGAGTCGCGCTGTGAATGAGCGTCATGGCCGCCGCCCGCTGCTGACGAACCGGGTTACAATATGAGCACGCTCGACTCCACGTAAGTCCATTTCACCCTGAAGTTTAGCACGCTAAGCTTGTGTGTTTGCATTAAAGTAACAACTGACGCGTCAGTTTGTCTATTTATCCGTGTATAAAGTTATTCCTGAAGTGGAAACTGGTCGAGAGGAGGTGGAGAGAAAGAAAGAGAGAGAAAGAGAGAGTATGAGTGGCTAAACTCTGAGCTGTTTGTGTGCTAATTTCCACCCAGGACCTGTAATAAGCATTTACTTCGTATAAAGTTTAAACTCAAACCCTAATATCAAAAAAGTATCGTTTAAAAGACTCATATGTAACAATAAGGGGGGGGGGGTGTTATCTTTTATCCTCAGCCACAGGTGCAAAACAAAAGCTCTGTTACTGCCAACTGCTGTAGCCTACAGGATAACTTTCCCTGATAGTAGTAAACAAAGCCAGGCGGTTTTATTTATTCATGGTTTCAGGTTTTGTTAAACCGTACCACGATTTAAACCTATAAAAAAAACCCCAGATGTGCGTTTGGTTCAGTTTAGGAGCTGAGAAAGCTTAACAAACACCTGAAACCCACTAGACACTACATGCAGGTACAATATTAATACACAGCCCCATGTCACTAAACATGCATTTCCTCTCTCTTCATCAAACTCAGGGTTAAAGGTCATCTGCTTTGTAATTAAGATGTTGTAGCCCCTGGTTTAAAGCTCTAAGCCAGTGCTTCTCAAAATGGGTCCACTCACCCATTTTTCAGAACCGCTTCATCCTATTATTAGGGTCAAGGCTGGAGCCTATCCCAGCTGACACTGGGCGGAGACGGGATGCACCCCGAACAGCTCGCCATACCACCGCAGGGCAACACACACACACAACCATTCACATTCACATCCACATCTAGGGTCAATGTGGAACAGACGATTAGCCTAACGTGGGTGTCTTTGGCCGGTGGGAGGAAACCGGAATACCCAGAAGAAACCCACGCAAGCTCAGGGAGAACATGCAGACTTCACACAGACACGGAGCTCGACCTCAGGATCTTCTTTCTGTGAGGTGGACGCGCTAACCACTACTTCATCGTGTTGCAGACATCTTGTCATTGGACCGTGGGGCCAATATTTTGTAACTTGGTTATACTGATGGAAATCATACATCGCTGTAATCGCTGACAGACAAAACCCAGTTAAATGGGCTTAATGCAAAACACAATAAGCTCCAAAGCTTGGAGGTCTATAAATAACAGCGTCTCAGACCGAATGTGCTCTGCCTGCGGACATTTCGAGAACAGCTCGATGCCTGTAATAAATAGAAACAATATGATTATATGCAGTGGAATAATGTTCATGAAGTAAATCTGATCTGTGTTTCAGGCTTCAGTTGACACCCGGTTTGTGAACACGTGTATCAAGGTGCTTAGCACAACTATGTCCATGGCTTCTGTAGTTCAGGTCAGAACCAAATCCTAGCAATTTTTTCACAAAAGTGTGGAGAGTGAATTGCTTCCTTTTCCATTTTCTTTGCAGTACTAGGTTTAAATTGGGCTTTAAGGGTGGACTAGGTCCACTCCTTTCATATCTGCTAACAGTGCTGGAATAACACCATTGTGAAGCTAGACCAGAGAAAATGAAATATTCTGAATATATGCCAATAAGAAATACTGTTCTGATAAGAGTTCCTCAGGTGGCACGGTAGCTCAGTGACTAACACTGTTGTCTCACAGGGTATATTCCCCACTGGCTGAGATTGGCTCCAGCTTCCCCTGTGACTCTGACTGAGAAACGATATTGATAATGAATAGATAGATAGAGATCCTCTTAGTAACTGACCTATTTTTAGACAGTTATAGTTATGCAGAGGATCAAAAGTCGTGTTTCCATTAAGTTACTTAATGCACCATTTAAAACTGTGAAATTTGAGTAAATGAAATTTGAGTAATGAATCAAAAGTGAGTTTAAAAAAAAAATAAAAGAAGTTTTTAAGCTGATAAGTTGATAGCGTGGCGAGCAGTCCAGGGTGTACTCTGCTCTTGCCCAGAGTCGACTAGGATGGGCACCAGCCTCCCCGCAACCCTAATTATGATTAAGCGCTTCAAAAATGGATGGATGGAAGTTTTTTCAGCTAGCATGAGGTGTTTTTTTTAGGTGATTCGACAGAGGCATATTTTACAAAATTGAAAATAAAATACCCTTTTCTCATTTATAACAGGCCTTGCCATGCAGAGCATATTAACATGATACCTTTCTGAAAAAAGAGTGTGCTGTAAGAGAGAAAAAACTTCAACATTAATTGCAAGACATCACTTAATTAAAAACACAGGCATTTCGCAATTGTATTTTGTCAAATATTTAAAATTTTGCTTCATTTGTGCACAAAACTCAAGTGAAAACCCCTCTAGAAATGCAGTGGTATACTCTAAGACATATGGGTGCCCCATGTTTACATATGTGTTGTGCCATTCAAAATTACTGTCACTCAGTATTAGATAGGTGCATCCATACAGTTTATCCTGTCATCATAGTTAAGTGGTAATTTCTATGAATTTTGGGTTGTCATATACAGGACAGAACCTCTGATTCAAACCTCTATTCGTTACAAGCACTATATTATTAATAAAAACAGGTTATAATAAGCACCAGTACAGATAGTACCTATGATTTTAGTGAGTAATAACATAGTGGTAATTGTGCTTAAAGGATACTACACACGTACACTACACATGTATGTTCATAACAATGCATGCAAAACATGTTCTGCATGTTACACACGAGGCATTATTATTATTATTATTATCACAGATTTGTCACCTCATAATTGTGACATTTACACATTAGACCTCATGTCAAAGTAATAATACTGTTTATACCAACCAAAGTGATCTGGAATTCTGATTGCTTAGGTCGCAACAGTGTTTGCCCCATCACTGAATGGCGCAACAGTGTTTGCCCCATCACTGGGAGATTGTAAGTTTGAATCCTAACAATTCTACAGCCATTTAAGGAAGACCCATGGAGCAAAACAGGCTGAGCTCCTGGAGTCGGAGGAATGGAGTACATTCTCCCTCCTGTCAATCAAAATGACACCAGCTAATTATGGGTGTATTTCAACTCATGCTTGCAGAAGGGGGAAGAGAGTGCTTTCCACCATGTGTGTGATGCTGCATAAGCAGCACTTCGAAAGTATTGGGAGGCTGAATTAATGTGCCTTGGAGGAAGTAAATGCTTGCCGCACCCTGCCTGGTTGACAGATATTGTGTGATAACCATGAGTTAGCTTGTGGGTGGGAATTAGCAATACCAAATTGGGGAAAAAAATCTATAAATAATTATAAAGTTCTGAAAAATGTAAAAAAATAAACAATTCAAGCATTGATTAATTTTTTATTAACTGCAGCTTTGATGCTAGTGGTGTTATCTTACTTTATAATAATGTGCTTATATATTGTGCTAATAACAAAAATATTAGGAATGTGTTCTTTAACAAAAGGTCTACACTGGGTATAGAAAAGAATCACCCCCTTCCAAATGTTCACATTTTGTTGCTTTGAAGCTTGAACTGAAGACACATAAAAATATTTTTCCAGCTATAATTACTCAATGCAAGTTGTAATAGCAAAGTGAAAGATATAATAGCAATAGTTAAGTAGTTAAGAAAAACAGAATAGTTAAGAAAAAACAGAATCACTGAGGACTGAAGGCTCACCGACTCCTAAAAATACTTGAAAACTCAGTCAGGTGTAACTAATCACCTTCTCTGTTGCAGGATAATTGGTTTCCACTTGTGATCAATTCTAATCAATTTATTTAGGTTAGCATAAATACAGATATTCCTCGAGAAGTCCAGTGCTTGAAAATGTAACTGAAAGCCAATAATTAATTATGGATTGCTAGGTTCTGTCAAAAGATCTCAGGGATTTGTGGCCAGGCACAAGTCAAGAAAAGGATACAAAATAAAACTAGAAGGCTTTCTCAATCACTTGCACTGTAAAGTTAATAATCAAGAAATGGAAAGGGTTTGGTACTGCTAGAACCCTTCTCAGAGCAGGACACTCCTCCAAGCTGGATGGAAGAGCAATGAGACAATTCGTCAGAGACCAATGACAACTTTGAAGCAAATTTGGAAAAGGATGGTCATTGTATGCCTGTGACTGCAAATGTAGGTGGAATGGGAGGATTGAAAGAAAAAAAGCCAACTCTCGATTTTTGAGCTTCGCCAAAATCTTGAAGATTCTGAGGCTAAATGGAAAAAGTTGTTAGGGTCAGATGAGAACAAAATTTAACTATTTGTCCTTAATGCTAAGTGGTATATCTGTCAAAAAGCCAATACAGCTTACCATACAATGAAGAAAACCTCTTTTATAAACCATCCTTTTATGGAGGTGTTTCCTTGCAGCAGGGACTGGGGCACATGTTAAGGTAGAATGCAAAATGGATGGGGCAAAATTCCATCAAATTCTTGAGGAAAACCTGACACCCTCTGCCAGAACCTTCTGAACAGATTGCATCATCATCATTATTATTATTATTATTATTATTATTATTATTATTATAAACATTTCATAACCTAGAGAAGTACCAAACTGTGAAAATATGTAGGTGACCTTTTGAGCCATTATTTACTCACAAAATGCCTTTTTTGATCATTTAGTAAAAGTAATTAATTACATTCATGTTTTGACACTGTAGAGACTTATAAATTAGTTTACAGCATATACATATTTAAGTATGCTGGACCTATTTAAGGACAGACTAGAAAGGCACTAGAATTGTATGAATGGTGGTGAGATACAATAGGATGTTAAGATATCATAAATATCCCAATATGTATGATATCGAGCCTCTGTCTTAATCTTAATCGACATTGAGTGGCCATGACACTAGCAAGAAAGACAGTGGTGGCTTTAGTCTACTGATTGGAAAGATTGTGAGTTTAAATCTGCATCCTTCAGGCTGCCAGTGTTTGGTCATTAAGCAAAATGCTAATCCCATTTTTTTATGTTACAGGAGTCTTTGATACGGACATGGAAGTGGAACAGACAAACCCAAACAGCCATAAGGAGAATCAAGCTGGTGATAATGACCGAGGCAACTGGCGTAGACGCTTGCGACTCAGGAAATCCTCAGCTTTGTCTCACACTGTGAAAAGTGCAATCGAAGAGCAGAAGGTCGATAAACAATTGACCAAAGAGTCATCACAAAAGGGCCACAGAGTAGTGGACACTGATAGCAACAAGCTCACGTTAACTTGCTCTGATTGCAAGGATGGCACAAGATTTAGTCCAGATGGTTTGTTAAAACACAAAGGACAACCAGCATCTTTTCCTTGTGACATTTGCAGCTTTGTTGCATCTGACTTTATTACTTTACAGCAGCATTACCTGAAACACAAAGACTCTAGTGTCATTTGTGAAACGTTCAATGACAAAGGATTGCAACTTCCACCCCAACTTACACAGCATTGTAAAACACCCAGTCAATATGAATGTGAAAGCTGCAAGTTTTCTACAATGGAATGCTCACATTTATTGCATAACTCTTGTCCACACAGCTCTGTACCAGCGCTAGATGGCAGAGAAAATTCAGATGTTAAACCAGTTAATGGTGAACTGAAAAGGAATCTTTTTGCTGATGCTGCAGGTGGCACCCAGAAAGATGCACTACTGGAGTATATGACCAATGCCTGCGGTCAAGGATGGAGCAGAAGGAACCGGTGGAAAAATAGAAATGCTGCCCCAAAACAACCCAAACATATGGCTCCAGACATCAAGCATGTGATCCCAAAATCAGGAATCAAGTGGACATCTGCACAGTTTCTGCCCTTCTCTGCTGCAGGTTTGCTCGATGAAAACGGCGAACTACTACATCCAACACAGACCTTAGAGGTGACGAAGCAGTTTCTGGAAAGGACAGTTAACTGCGGGAAAAAAGGGCCAGTGACTCTAAATGTTAAACCAGATCTCTCATCTCTATCCAGTCTGGAACCCTTTAAGTCTGAGACAAAGATGAAGCGATGTGTCACACCACTTCCTGTACTGGATTCCGAGAATGAACTTTCTGGTCTCATGGAAAAGAACAATATCTCTGTTCCACCTGATTGCACTACAAAGGTTGTCGGTTTCAAGATGGTGGATGGAAAAAAGCATCTTGTTCTTAAAGTCATTCCTTCAGCCAAGGCAGAAGTTTCTTCAGACAAAGGAGAAGAACCTGCAGGAATAAACCAGGAAGAAAAAAATAATGGACAATCCCACCCTCATATTGAGAGACCCGGTGATCAAACATGCAGTGAATCAGGTCATATTATTCCTGCAGATTCTTCAAGCAGTGGCTGTGATTCTACCTCAACTTCACTCCAGCCCCCAAAACAAGGACTTGATGAAGAAGACGACCAAGATACAATAGAAGATTCAACTCAGGTTAATAACACTGATAATGACCGTATCAGTGACGAATGTGTGTTCAGTCATGAGGATGATCCTGCACAACTTACTCTCTCGGGAATAGAAGAGGTTTTAAATGTAGTTAGTCAGACTAAGCGTGAAAAACCAGCATCTCCGGAGGTATGCTTTAACTCTAAGAACACAAATGACCTCAGCGAGGAAAATAATGATGTGCCCGGGGAAGCATGTACGGTCAGAAAGGCAGATATCCAAACAAATATCCAGGAGATAAGTGACACAGCAAAAGACAGAGACTGTCAGGAAGAAGCAGCAAGAGGAGATAAAGAAATAAATTCTGAGCCTTACAAAAGTCAAGATGATACAAGTTGTGTTGAAGCTTTGTCTTCCGGTGCTTCATGTGATTTTGGCAGCATGGAAGAGGGAATAAATCCTCAGCTCTTAATCTTGATGTCTGACAGAGACAGAAGCTCTGATGTATACATGAAGGACATGGATAAATCATCAGGGGAAGACGCAACTTTAGTACAATCACCTCTGGGTTCCTGGAACGAACAGGAAATGGACGACGTTTTAAACTCTTCCACAAATAAAAACGAAGTAGCCATGTTAGAACCCAGTAGTATTGATCCAACTGTAGCAACCCCTCACAAAAATCCTATTGACCCTCTGTTTACTTCCCCAAGTAAATATGGAAGCCTGTTTTTCCAAGCCAGTGGCGATGAGAACATAAACATTATAGACCCTGGATATGCTCACGTCCCCTTAGAGCGGAACTGTACAGTGGAAACTGTAGAAGAGCTTTACTTAGCACAGTTATCGCTCAATGACTCTGGCCATAACCCGCACCTGTATCAGACACTCGAAGAGCTCCCTGTTACTACAATAAACCATCTGCTTGATGATTCTGAAGTTACATGCAGAGGTAAGCAATATATTTATGATGTACGTGTTCTGCTCAGATATTTTCTTTCGACTGTGTTTCTGACCTTTCCCCAGCGAAACCTGGTTGTTAGTTCACTCATAAGACCAGAGTTAAAGAGAATATTTGAATATTGTCTGGGAAAATGTTCCTCCTTCTGATCTAATTTCTTTAGCCAGTAGCTAGTCTACTTCAGTGAGCAGGCTTTAGTTAAATCATTTACATAAATACATGCGATTTGGGGTAGCACATTGGTGTACTGGTTAGCACTTCGCCTCACAGAAAGAAGGTCCTCGTTTTGAGCCCCAGGCTTAGTGAGGACGTTTCTGTATGAAGTCTGCATGCTCTGGCTGTGCTTGCGTGGGTTTCCTCACGGGGCATCCTGTTTCCTTCACCCAGTCCAAAGACATGCACATTAGGCTAATTGGATAATCTTGAAGTGTGAGTGTGAATGTTTGTGTGTGAATATATTCTGGCCCTGTGATGATCCAGTGAGCTGTTCAGGTTGTGCTCCTCCTTCGCCTGTAGTCAGCTGGGATAGGCTCCGGACACCCGTGACCCTAATAATGGCTAATGTGTCACAGAATTTTTTATTTCTGTCCACAGTGGATAAGTCATTCAAATATGCACTCGGTGCATGTTGGAAAAAGTAGGTGAACCCCTAGGTTAATGACTTGGGGGCAGCCGTAGCCTAATGGCCAGGGAAGCGGCTTTGGGACCGAAAGGTCGCTGGTTAGATTCCCAAACCAGCAGGAAAAATGTGTGGTGGTGGGGGTGAGCTGCACCTTCCCTTCCTTCACTTTCATGGCTGAAGTACCCTTGAGCAAGGCACCTAACCCTCAGCTGCTCTCCGGGCACCCCAATGTGTTTGGCAGCCCACTGTTCCGAGTGTGTGTGCTCACTGTTTGTGTGTGTAATGAAGATAAAACGTAACGGTTTTTGAGCTGGTCTTCTGCAATGTCTGTGGCCTTGGAACGGGGATTTCTCTCCACTGCCATCTTCATGGAGCGAAGGCGTCCTTCTGATGGTGCAGGTCGACCTGGCCGCGGATCCGTGGTGGTCTTACCTTCACTGTTGAACCTTTTACTGTTGACAGAGGAATATTCAAATTGTTGGCTATTTGTCACCACCCTCTGACTGACCCTCAATTCGACCTGTCTGAAAATCTGACAGTTTAATACCTTAAATTTAATGAACACTAGTGAGACTGCTGTATAAAGGTGCACAACGTTGTGCTAAAGTTATACAAGCATGCCTTTTTCAGAGAGGTCGAATTGTGGGTCACCACAGTCCTCCAAAGCTATGCAAAAAACAATGTAGAAAATTTTTTAAACGTCAGATTTGAGTTAGTTTTGGAGAAAATCATTAACGGCAGTATGTTTAACCACACCAACAGCTATTCCATTTTTGGTTACGTTTTCATGAACAGTTGTAATATCTGGGTGGTACAGTGGTATAGTGGTAAGGGCATCTGCCTTAGAGGAAGAAGGTCCTGGGTTTGAACCGTGTTCCTTGTAAGGGTGTTTGTTCGGTGTTTGCATGTTCTCCCCGCACTTGCATGGGTTTCCTCCAGTTGCTCCTGTTTACGTTCACAGTCCAAAGACATGCCCATTAGGCTAATTGGATATTCTTGATCGAGGTGTGGAATGGTTGTGTGCCTGTCATGGTCTGGAGCATTGTTCAGGGTGTACCCCTAGAATCATCTGGGACGGGCTCCAGCCTCCTTTTGACCCTAATAAGGGATTAAGCAGTCTGGAAAAAAAAATTGTGACAGCTTTCTAAAATACTGTAATTGCTGCTAGCTCTTTGTATGCTCTGTAATGTCACCATTTTAACCACGCCATTGTTGATGTCTTCACAGGTATTACATCTCAGTCTGAGCCAGGTAGCATGACTACCCAACAAGTGGGTATGCACTCACCCAGAAGCATGCCAGTACAAGCAGTGACTAATGACCAGTCCTATTTACAATCTCCACTGACTGAACCTTCTATGAGCAGGAGGCAACAGCCAGAACTGAACATGAAAGACTCTCAGGGCTTCATCTCAAAATCTAAAAGACAGCTCATTCGAAATTCCCTAGAAAATGAGTCATCCGCATCTATCCATTACTGGGAACCGCTTCCTCCAGAAATAGAAAGGACTCTGCAGCTTTTTCCCGTTTGTTCCTCTCAGCCTGTAAAAGTACCGCGTTTAAACCAGCCTGTTGTAGTCCTCAATCACCCGGACACCGATATTCCCGAAGTGGCAAACATCATGAGATCAGTTCACAGACACAAAGGGGCTGTGCAAAGGGTCGTTCTTTCTCAGGGAACTTTAAAAGCCCTTTCAGAGCTTACCTGCGACACATTCCGTAATATACATGCAGAAAACTTGCACCTGTCTCACTCTAGAAGAGTGTGGCCTCAAGGTACAGTTAAAGAAAGGTTCATTCTTAAACTGAAGCTGAAGAGGTTAGGTGGAAATAAGTATAAGGTAGCAAATCTGAGATCTAATGTTACCCAGATTCAGTCAAGCTTCAGGTGCTGGTTTTGTGGTCGCCACTTCAGGAACCAGGAGGTGTGGGTGGGTCACGGTCAGAGGCATATTATGGAGGCTACACGAGACTGGAACAAGCTATTCAACACTGAAGGACAGGGAAATATCACACATCAACAAATCTTCTGAAACTGTGTGATTTAATAAGGAAGCCATTTTTTCCTGAATTGATTGTGGTAAAAGATTTGGTGAGCCGGAGCAAGGTTTAAATATGGAGAGCTCGGGATCAAAACGGGTCATTTAATGTGTCACTCTTGGTAGTGTTAGGTTGATAAAGCATCTCAGGGACAATAAGCCAACAGATTAAAAGCCAAATTATTTATTTGTTCTTTTTACATTGGGGTCAGTGCACCTTATTGTAAAGCAATATGCATTATTTATAGAAATATTTCACAGAAGTTCTTATTTATAATTTTTTTTCATGTGGTCTGACCAAAGACAAATAGCATTATTATAAAATTTAAAACAGCACTATCTGTTCTATTACTTTATTTATATTGTAGCATTAATTGCTTCCATTGATCTAAAATGAACAACTTATCTGACTAAAATCCGTCTTTATATTTTTGCATTAATTTAATATCAAATCATTGCTTACTGGTTTTAAGCATGTAGCTCATGTTTAATGGGTCTTTCAAAGACATCATTTATTTACTTGGCTGGATGCAGAAGCATTTAAAATAACTGCTGTTTGTAATGTGATGTAACCAGTGTGTATTCCACTGTGAGAACACAATCAGAGTTGGAAAATCAGTTATAAAGATGTCATGGAATTGTGATATTTAATAACTACAGCATTTCTCTCTAATGTTATAATCACTGTATACCGAATGTCCCCCATTCAGATGAATAAGAATTTAGTGTTGTTGTTTACTGGAGTCTGTTTCACTAAATTTGTGTTGCATATTTCTATCCAAGGAGCAAATGCTGTCTACATAGATCTCTACATGTTAATCCTTTATGCTGTATTTATTAATCTCTGAAAACTGCTGCAAAGAGAGATAAAATTTGGTTACATTTATGTGATATTATTATATTATTATTAATTGACTGTCTGGACAGTTTGGAATAGAGTGGTTATTAATTCTAGCACAGAATTATTTATTATATTGTGATCACTTCAGCTTATGGTTGTTTTTTTTTCCTGAATTTCAAAAGAGAGGGGAAAACCCCTATAACTAAACCTTGTATTTCCAAGTGCCTTTTTTTTTTTAAACAACTGTTACTTGATGTGTTTTGTGCTGTGTGGAGACATCGTGCTGTTTCTGATATGAGATAAAGAATTATGAAACTGAAATACTGTTTTGTTTGAGTACCCGAGTACGTTTAAAAACCAGAAATGTTCAGACTTAGAGCTGTGCATAACTTGAAATATATATATATATGTATATACATATGTGTCTACACTAGAAATAAGGTGTAGTTCAGTTTTCACTTTCATCCTGAATTTCATAATTAAAATTGATTATATTTAAAGATTTAAAATGGTTTAAAGTATTTTAATAAACAGTCTTGTCTTGAGGTTAAACAATACAGACTATATAATAAGTGGTACTTACATACAGCTTATGTATGAATACTTTACATACTTTTACAACCCAGTTGTCAGTATGAGCAACACTTTGCTTTTTGATCAGTATTAAACTATCCTGTAGCATGGCAGCAAAATGACACCTCTCTCTTCACCAAACTGTTTCTTCCCAGAAGTTCTGGAGAATCATGACAGTGCAGGAAATGAGAACTGCTGAGCCACTGCATTGCAGTAGAGTCATGGCTTTACAGCATGCTTCAGACTAGTGGTGTCTTTTGTGTTGCTTTGCATGTCTACCAACACAAGTGTGTTCTTTTGGTGGTTCTCGATGATTTCAGAGACAGTTTTGAATCGCTAGAAGAGAGGAAGCAAAAGGGAGATTTTAATAAATGCTTAAAATAATAAAGAATTTTCATGATTCATTAACAAGCATAAAAAACAGGAGGAAATGAAGAACAAATTAGTTGTATTTAAAGCATTTTAAATTAGTCCTGCCATGGTTTATGTAAAATAACATTTCAAACATTCGGAAATCTACAGAGATTTGCAATAAAAAAAAAAAAAAAACCCTGTCCCCCATTACCTCTTCTCTGTTCTTTTGCTTGCCCAGAGCATACTCTTTTGTATTAGGAATATAGCGCACTGGGATGTTGTAAACCCGTCCGTTGTAGAATACTACTAATGTATAGGGCTGCAGGGCATCCACACCTGAGCTCTTTCTCACCAGGTAAGAACCATCCTGAGGCACCGGAGACAACACCAAAGAAGAATGAAAGGACATTTTTATTGCTCTCACAAGTCATGTGATGTGGTTAATATAGTTTAACTGTTGAACCTTTATGTTCCAGTTAAAATGACCTGTTTTTATATTTTCCTGAACAAAAATAAAACTCAACAATGATCTGTCCAAAATACAACAGCAAAAATGTCAGGTTTACTTCCAGACAATTTTTATGATGATTGGATATTTTCTGTCTATAATTTTCAAACTTCCACAACATGTAGTGAAAAGTGGGGAGTTAACCCTAAACAATATATAAGGTAAGTAGTGTGATAAAGTCAGAGACTTAAAGATTGAATAAGCAATATATCTTAATCAAGAAATAAAGTAAGCAAATAAATAAATAAATATATATATATAAAATTTAAAAAAAAAATATATATATATATATATATATATATATATATATCTTACTTTATTTCTTGAAGATCCACACGAGAAGCCACAATCTGTAATCTCAGTTTGCTAAAACCTTGATAATTGTTTTTGATGAAAGTCCATATATATACCGTGTATGTGTGTGTGTGTATATATATATATATATACTCTCATCAAAAACAATGATCAAGGTTTTAGCAAACTGAGATTACAGATTGTGGCTTCTCGTGTGGATCTTCAAACCCCTTTCACTTTTACAAACTTTGCTGCATAGGGAACAAATGTGGCGGTCATCTTTAGAGGCCTCGCAAGCATGTAGATAGGATGGAGAGGGAGGGCAGTGGCTAAGGAGGAGGTTTGGAATCTGGCCCCTGGTTTTGGGTATAGGAATAGAAGGAGAAATATCACTGGTTTTTGATGAGAAAAAACCTTGATAAATATTGGATTTATTAATTTTTTTTACATATGTGTAATCATCATCATCATCATCATCATCATCATCATCATTATTATTATTATTATTATTATTCCATCTATTCATTAACTATACCTCTTTCCTGTAAGGGTCATGGGGGATGCTGGAGCCAATCCCAGCTGAATTCAGGCTAGAAGCAAACAACAATTCTTTCACTTATAGGCAATTTTGAGTAGCTAGCTGACCTAACTGTGGAAAGAAAGTGGAGTAAAGGGTAAACATGCAAACTTGACACAGGAAGCCAATGTTTGAATTGTGCCCCTACATTTAACACATAACTTATTCATTCATTCATTTTCTAAGATGCTTAATCCTAATTAGGGTCGCATGGAGGCTGGCGCCTATCTCAGCCCACTCTGGGAGAAGGCAGGGTACATCCTAAACAGCTCGCCAGGCCATTGCAGGGCCAACACATAAAACCATTCACACTCACTCTCTCATCTAGGGACTGTGGGAGGAAACCGGAGTACCCGGAGGAAACCCATGCAAGCACAGGGAGAACATGCAAACGCCTGAACCTGGGAATCGAACCCAGGGATTCTTGCTGTGAGGTGGACATACTAACCACTGTGTCAAGTATTAGTAATATGTGTGACAAAAAGTCCTACAGTTCTGTGTAAGCGTAGCATACCTTTCCTGATCGGATAAGTGCATCCTCTGCTGTTCTGCGGTCACAGGTGCTGGCATACCACGGCTTCTTATACACACCAGCCTCCTGTAAGTGATAAAGGAACAGATTGTATATGATATTGGTTAGTAAGAATTAGAGCATACTCAAGTACATTAGCACAGACTGATATTTCTGTTTTCCTACTTAATAACTACTTTAGCTATAATTTGTAAACCATGTCGTTTAAAACACACACAAGTAAAGCAAAAAGAAAAATGAAAACATGTTCTCTGCAAACTCTTAAATGAGCAATCTGACATGTAATCCGGTTAAAGGAAGGGTTAATGCTGTAGGCTGTCATTAAGAAGAAGTTCATGCAGACATGTTTTTCACCTCCTCTTGCTGCCTAGTGGCACTGTCCTCCTGAGATAAGCTTCCTTTCCCT
This sequence comes from Neosilurus mollespiculum, assembly GCA_030014195.1. Lineage (NCBI taxonomy): Eukaryota > Metazoa > Chordata > Actinopteri > Siluriformes > Plotosidae > Neosilurus > Neosilurus mollespiculum. The sequence goes on from JAQMYF010000027.1 coordinate 24,073,439, forward strand.
GGTGAAGACTCTGCACAAACACATCGCCAACAGATTACCAATGGAAACAATGGAAACAGTGAGAGAAAGAGACTTTGTGTATGTGTGTGCGTGTGTGTGCGTGTGTGTGTAGTGGTAGTGCTGTGTAAGTGTTAAAAAAAAATCTATTTTAGATTCACTTACTCTGGCAGAGGTTGTCACGCTGCAGAGACTTGCTGAAGTCATCATAAAAGAAAACAGATTGCAATCAGTCCTACATGTAGTGAATATTTGCTGGAGTTAGCAAATATTCTTGGGCTGAAGTTACTTACTTTACAAGATGAAATCCTGTACTGAGTGAAGAGACCACATTGGGAGCTGGATCCCGAGCTGTAGAACATCAGATATAACAATATCAAGCTCAATATCAAGATGATTTCACCCATTTCACTCATTCATTGACTGAACTGCTTAATCCTACTATTAGGGGCTCAGCCATCACTGGGCGAAGATGGGATACATCCTGAACTGCTAACCAGTCCACTGCCGGGCAACTCACACACATAACCATTTACACTCACATCCACACCTAGGGGCAATTTGGAACAGCCAATTAGCCTAATGTGCATGTCTTTGGACTGTGGGAGGAAACCGGAGTACCTTGAGGAAACCCATGTAAGCACAAGGAGAACATGCAAAACTCCACACAAAAACCCCAGAATATGGGACTCGAACCCTGGACTTGCTGTTCTGCGGTTGTACTAACCGCTACTTCACTGTGCCGCACACCACTTCACCATCTGGAGCAAATTTGCATTCCAACATTTATACTCAGAAATCTTACACTACTGTCCTCACATAATCCTGCTTATGTTCAGAAGATTTTTCCTTACACACATGGTTTATATTTCCATGCTTTACAACTCCTTTTAATTTGGGCTAATTCTTCCATCTAAAGGTTTTTGTTTACAATTTTCTGGGCAAGAGGAACACCCCAACCATGGCAGAGCTGCGCTGCTGCCCCCTTTTAAATTTTTAACAGAAGATTTAGTGTTGGCTGGGGGAATATGTGATTTTTTTCTTTTTTGGTAAGATACCAACAGAACAAAAATGAAGCAAAGACCTTTAAATAAGAGTAACCACTCCTAAGTTGTTCAGAATGTCATCATACAATAGACGCCTAAAAATGTACTTGCCATGGCATTGTTTAGATAAACTTTTGTTCCTATTTTTCAGAGAAAATTGTTTTGTTAAACAATATCCCAACTTTTATTTCAATCCAGAGTTTCAGACCCCCCAGTGCAGCAAACTGGGTTATCAAAGGCCTGCCATGTCTCTCACTGTCTATGGTGAGAGGCATGTAAAAGTGTTGAGTTTCGGACTACCAGGCTCTGATGCTAGTTCATGTGTGAAAATGGGCTCCCGGGTGGTGCATCAAAAAGGTGCATGACTAGTTAGATTCCAGGTTAATGCCTCAGCCATCCGTGACCGGGATTCCATGGGAGCTAATTGGCCAAGCTCTCACGAGAGGAAAGGATGGCATATGCGCCCCTGTCACTCACAGCGATCACCAGCTAATCCATGGGCATCTGTGAGCTCATTTGTACGAAAGTGGCAGATATCGCTTTCCCTCTGAGTGTGTTAGGCTGCCTACAAATTTACATGCACAGCAGTTCATAAAGAAGCGGCTGGCAGCATCGCGTTTCATGGAGGGGGCATGTGCATGCTTATGCCATCCCTGGTTGGTGGTGGTCGTACAGTATGTGATATGGAGTCAAATCCTTACGGGTGGGAATTGGATGCGGCTAAAATTAGGGGCGAAAAAACGGGAAAAAAAGAAAATGGGTGAAAATGATTCCTCATGCTTCCTGAACCACTCTTTCTCAATTGATGTGATAACCTGGCAGCATGGTGGCATAGTGCTTACCACTTCCACCTCACAGCAAGAAGGTCCTGAATTTGAGCCCCATACCCAGAAAGTGTGTTTCTGTGTGGAGTTTGCATGTTCTCCCTGAGGTTGCGTGGGTTTGCTCCGGGTACTTTCTGTAGTTTTCTACCACAATGCAAAGACATGCACTTTAGGCTAACTGGCTATTCCAAATTGCCCCTAGGTGTGAGTGTAAATGATTGTGTGTGTGTTGGCCCTGCACTGGTCTGGCAAGCTGTTCAGAATGTACCCGGCCTTCACCCAGAGTTGGGTCCTCCCTGTGACCCTAATGCAGTTCGTTAAATCAACGTAAAGCAGTTCAGCAAATGACATGACATGATGTGATATCCTAGGCATTCAGGACATTCAAATAGTCAGCTGACTGATTTTATTGCCACATGATGATGCTAAGCCTCGACCAGCCCAACTGAAGCAATCTCAGATCATAACACTGCTTCTAGAGGCTTTTACAATAGATACTATGCATGATAGGTACTTCCCTTTATGTGCTTCTCGTGTGACATGGCCATTGCTCTGGAATAGCGTAAATCTGAACTCATCAGACCACATGACCTTTTACTATTGCTCCCAAGTCCAATCTTTAGGCTCCCCAGCATACTGAAGCCTTTTATTCTAATCATTCTCGATAACAAGTGCTTTTCTTAGGTCCGCACAGCTTTTTAGTCCCAATCCTGTGAGCTCTTGTTAATATGTGTGTGTGGAAATACTCTGATCATGGTCAGTCAAGATTTTTTCTTATTTATATTTTATAAATATTTTATTTATTCATTCATTCATTTTCTGAACCGCTTATTCCTAATTAGGGTCGCGGGGAGGCTGGCGCCCATCTCAGCCGA
>JAQMYF010000027.1:24089187-24103153 GCA_030014195.1 Neosilurus mollespiculum
AAAAGAAAGGAAACTCATTGAATGAGAAGGTGTGTCCAAACTTTTGGTCTGTACTGTATATATATATATATATATATTTGTATGCATGTATATATGTCTGTTTTACTATTGTCCAGTACAATGGTATTTATCATAGACTTGCCTGTTGATGGATGGAGAGTCACCCTTTAAACAGACCAAAATCAAAGTTAAGTAAGTTACATAAATGGGAATGTGAAATTATTTAAGTTTATCTTTGCCTAAATTGAGTAGTTATGATATATACACAGTGCTTAAAACTCACCTGGTCAGGAACCTCATAGACATCTGAAAAAACAACAGGTAAAAATATTTCACATGGTGCAGTACTCATAATATTACCTTCCTTTCTCTAACTTCGTCCTCTCATAAATATGATACACTCTACTTATAAAATTATTTGAGCTGATTGCGGGTAAGGCTTATATGAGTTTCTGTAGGTTACCCTGTCTATGTATGTAGTTGGTGAAGAAGACTATGCATATACAACATTTAATTAGTTTTCTAGCTATATGACTTTGTGAATTATTTCAACTTTGTTTTGTCATGTAACAGCCATTTTCAGTAGAATATCACTAAATACCATAAATATGAATTGCCACAGTACATTTATTAATATATCTGTGTTTTATATCAGCGTTTCTGTGTGCGGTTTGCTTGTTCTCCCTGTGCTAGCGTGGGTTTCCTCCGGGTATTCCGGTTTCCTCCCACAGTCCATAAACATGCACAGTAGGATAATTGTCTCTTCCAAATTTGCCCCTAGGTGTGAGTGTGAATGGTTTATGTGTGTTGGTCTAGCAAGCTGTTCAGGGTGTACCCCACCTTTGCCCAGAGTCAGCTGAGATGCCTCTCCGCAACCCTAATTAGGATTAAGAGGCTTAGAAAATGCATAAATGAATGACAAGTATGCACATTCTACTAATATTATAATAATTATATTAACAGTAGAAAAATTGTCAGTAAACTAAATTGATAAAAGCAATTGTTTGCATTGTTAGTGGTTGAACTGCCAATTGATTTAATTTGTCCAGGTTTAAAGTTAATAATATCTATATTTCACAGAGTTCTATGTAATAATTCTATTTCCATTTCTTTGTGCCAAATGTAATTAGAACAATACGAATAATCTTTTTTTCATATTTGTTTGAAATTCCTGTAAATATCTGAGGTCTACTAAAACTTCCCATTAACGACCATTACTTCAGCTGTGTGGTTTTGGCCACTTTCTTTCACTGGTATTTTTTTGTTCTTTTGAATTTTAAGGCATTTGGTTGGATAAGAATATTTAACAAGCTCATAGCCATTCCACCTTTTCGCTGATACATTATTAACAAACACAAGTAAAATCATTTCTACTATCACTCCAATATGTCATCATATTTTACTGTGCAGTGGCTCTCCTTTAATGGTATTTTTTTTGGGTAAATCCCCCAAGGTAATGTGAGTTTATCATTCTGTTTATGTTAACTGTGACACAAATACAACTTGGAGTCTGTTATTCATCTTCAGACCAGTTTGTAACACGTTCGAAGCTGTGACTGTAATCTAATATTCTCAATAGGTTGACTGTCACTGGTAAGTGCAACAGTGCATATGCCAAACAGTTAAATTCATAGTTTTGGTATCCAGGTTGGTTTGTTCCAGTTTATTCCAATAAGCTTTATTACTTCCCTCTTAGCGTTATCACCTTCCCTCACCTGAGAGAAGAACAAAAGCAAATGCAACATAAACTATTCGATAGCTTTCTTGTGTACAATCAAGTGATGCATGGACACAGAGCTGGTGAAAAACTACTAAACAACAAATGAAGAGTTTGTTTGCAAAAACAGATTAAGTCCAGTTGTTTTAATTATGAGAAAAACAACAAGCTAATGGAAAAAGTTTTATTTTGTAAAGCTACTTGAAAAATACGTTTTTTTTTAAAAAAAATAATTACAGCTGGACTTATTTGTTTTTGCAAACAAACTCTTCAAATTATATTTAGATTCTTTAAATTCTTAGAAATTACTAGATTATAAATAACAGCATACCTGGACTGTGTGATCGTACTGCTTGTGGTCCTTGGTGATCTGTAGGTGAAAAACGTCCCAGTAATATTAACTGAAGTTGAGAGGTTTGAGGGACATATCATGTAATTCTAGGCTGGACGGTAAGCCATTAAGTAAAAGAATGAATGCTATGAAATCAGTGAATCCACAGCAGTGAATTTATTGTATTGAATTGTACCAACAAGAGCACATGTCTGGCACAGTCTAATCCTGTGCATTGGGGAAATATATAACTTGTTTTTATGTGAGGAAAGTGGAAAATATTTACGCATAAGTATTCACCCAAGCTATTACATGATTTAGACCAGGATTAGATGGTACTGTACAAAAAGTGTACTCTTATTGTTTCTGCTGGCTTAGACATATTTTTTTGATATGTTATACCCTTTTTTTGTTTGGTTTGTGTGTTCTTGCTTGCAGGATTAAGCAAAAATGTATTTGTCAATCTTAATGAAAGATTTTTACAAGAGGTGGTGCTTTGGAAAAGAGCGTCTCCATTAGATTTTAGAGATCATCTGGATCAAATTCTGGATCCAGGAATTTTTAAAGGATTCTTTAACATTATTAGATAGAATGATTTTTGACATATTGGGGATTGCTGGGCTTGGTGGAGGTTTGTGCTCTCAGTGTGTACTCTTGTTTTCGCTGATTTGCTGGACCTTTATCAGATGGGTCAATGTAGTTATCGTCTGTATCATCCTCAGGATCAATATAGTCCTCCTGCAAAAGAAACAACCCAGGAAGAAGGCAAAGTTTCTGAGACAAGTTAATATTCAGTCTTTTTTCTTTTTCAACTAAGATAAATACAAAAAACCCTCTGGCACAATTAAATTGTATAAACATTTCAAGATTAAGGGTAGTTTGACAGTCAGTGAACAGTAACGTGAAGTACAATATCTTTACTTACATCATACTTTACTGGTTTTTTAGGCTTCTCTGGAATCCGAGGTTTAGTTGCTGGGAAGGGCTTCATTGGTTTACTTTGACGAGCAGGACGTGTGTCTGATACAGAGAATCGACAGAAGAAAGAGGAAGTTTAAGGTTTGCTTCTACAATTCAGATATCGGGGCAGTTTGGGATATGGCAACATTTGTATGATTAAGTTCTGATGTTGTGAAGTGGTGAAGTGGAGGCCCAGTGGTAGGGTGCTGGATTACTGGTCCCAAGGTTGGGGGTTCAAGCCCCACTATCACCGGGTTATCAAAGGCCAGTCATGTCTCTCACTGTCTATGGTGAGAGGCATGTAAAAGAATCATTGCTGACTTTCGTCAAGAGTAGGCTGCATTGCCGTCAGTGTGTTTCTGCCCTGCGATGGCCTGGTGAGCTGTTCAGGGTTTACCCCGCTCTTGCCTAGAGTTGGCTGAGATGGGCACCGGCATCCCTGTGACCCTAATTAGGACTAAGCAGTTAGGACTAAGATGAATGAATGTTGATATAGAGCAACACAGGCTTCCAGAAGTGTGTCCTGTCTGGGAATCATATCCCATGCATCAGATATTTAGCATCAGATTTGTAGTCAACACTGAAGCTAAATCAGATACAAGTATGTTTGTCCATGCATACTCCTTCATTAACTGCATACTTCTCTCAGGATGCCTGGTTTGACTCAGAGATCAGGCTACGGTTTGTGTGAAATTTCAGGAAGTTGGTAAGTTTCTTAGTTTCAACCCATTTCACAAACCGAATTAATTAAATAAGTAAATAAACAAAATAAAATAAATAATTACAAAATTAAATCCAATTTAAACTGCCAGTATTAAATGGAAAATAACTCTGCCATGTGACTACTTCAAATATGGACATGGCAAAAATGTAATGATTTTGGGTACCTGAAGTGAATATGTATTATTAGTTTCTTAAAACGAACACGTATGATGCCAGCGGTTCCGTCAGGCAACGTCAATCCTTGCTTCTTATCAAGTATGTGTGAGTGCTGTCACACTAATATTAGTACCAGGCATGCACAGTGACATGTTGCCTTCTTCATTGGCTGCTCCAGCCCTGGTAATTACGCAAATTCGTTGTTTTTTCCTACTGGCTGGGCTGCGTGCAGCAGACACCAGTCCAAGATAACATAATATCGACCAGTGCTGAGCTGTGTCACCAGGAAAATGGAGGAGTGCAAAGCATACGGCTGCACAAACAACAAGCGCAGAAATCGTCGAAAACGTAACATGCCATACGAACGTTTCCTTTCGGACGCAATTCAGTAGTCTGCGAAGACCACTTCAAGGTTTGGTTCTACAATCCAATTCTACAGTTCCTGCAATCGCGTGACCTCCAGGCATGACTACTTGGCACAAAGCCCAAGCCTTTACGTCTTAAAATGTCCGGTACGCTGTTCCTACGGAATTCCTTCATAAAAAGTCAAAGGATGACAACAGACGGGAGCAGTGCCTTGCCAAAAGGAACCAGTAAAAGCTAAGAGCCTTTAGTATGCAGGGAGTTTTATCACCTAAAATGTTACTTGCAGCTTGCTAACCTGCACTGGACAACCTGGCCCAATGAGTTCACGTCACTTCCGGGAAAAAATGGTTGTTCAGTCCCTGCTAGTAATCCATGGGATCAAATCACTCAGTACGCTTTGTATGTTTCTTTATGTTAAAATAAGCTCTGTATCACTTAAATGTTGAAATCTTACATTACACACAAATTATGCTGTAAGGAAGACGAGTACAGGTACTCTTTACATATGAAATGAAATGATTTAACATCTGGTGTTATTGTTTAATGTCAGGAATTCATATTTCATGTGTGTATCCTCTTAAACAGATATTTTGTTATAGATGCAGGCAAACTGGATCCACATAGTGGGGGATCATAATGATAAGATCTTACCCAGGTAGTCTCCTACAGGGTAGTTCAACACTCGGGGAGGAGAGAAGACTTTCTCACAAGGGGGAGGCTCATAGTTGTAATCACCCTGTGGTTCTTCATATAGCTCAGTGTCCTGCAATAAAGAATGACCTAAGCATCATCATCTGTCATTTGTAGATGTGGGGAATAAATGGGATAGGATACTCACAAATTCTGAATCAGATGACTGTCCAGATTCCTGGATATCTCCTGAATAAAGAGATAAGAGGACCTTGTAATGTGTTCATCATCCAATTCTTTAGTGGACTTTAGTGACTTCAATTAAGTCATAGTGATTATTATAGTTTACTTCTTTGTGCATACATTATAGAAACTCTTTAAATGGTAAAAGGAATTTACCATGGTAGTCTCTTGCTGGTACTTTTGGAGGTCCTTTGTTTTTTAGTCTGAAATGGCCAAGCAGAGTTCATTGAAACTTTATATACTGTATCTTCATTAATGAACGTCACAGAGCACAGTTTAATTTTTGGAAGTAAAATTCAAAAGAAAAGGAAATTACCAATGTTCGCATTGATACAATTACTACACAACGACTATATTAAATACTTAAAAAGGAATAGGACTCCTTTACTATCAAGACCTTGTAAGAATGCTGATAATTATTGATCTGTGTGTTGTGGAATTCTAGCCAAATCCAACCTTTTCAAGAAAAAATAGGTTTCTTTTTTGCAGGGTAAAAAGACATACATCCTGGTGTGGTTAATTCTGAGCATTAAGACAGGTGAAGATAACATCAGTGTGTCCATTCCCCTCTATACAAAACACACTGTCTCCACTGGGTGTCCAGCATTGTGGCTGACCCCCATACCCAGCACACTTTGTGCCCTTGATGTCTGGCAGAGAATACCAAAGCATTCAAACCAGACCGTTTAGACCGTGTAACAGTTTTTGTTCTTTTGCAATGCTGTCCGACCCCTCAATGCTTTTACACCACCTATTACATGCTGCTAAACTGTGAACTCTGAATTTTACACTACCTACACTCATGAAAACTAAACATCTAAATCAATGCACACACTGCACCTAATGCCTGTTGTATCTCATATTCTCATATTCTTACTGCTCATGCGGTAAACAGTCAGTACATTCCAGATGGATATCTAATATATGCTTATATTGCACATATTAAATAATATAATGCTGCAAATATTAAGATGCTAAAGTTCCAGCTTATTTGGACTGCTGTACTGGGTCCTATCGTTGTCTTGTCAGTTTACAGCATGCTATCTTGCACTATATGTTGTATTTGCGCTAAATGTTGTACACTGTCTTGTTGCATTACATGCTGTAAGCAATGTCATCTTAACCTGAACTGCTTTGTCCTTCTAGGGTTGTAGGGAGGCTGGACCCTATCTTAGCCAACTCTGGGTGAAGGTGGGGTACAACCTAAACAGCTCACCACTCCATCACAGTGCCAACACACAACCATTCAGTCACGTTAGCCTAATATGCATGTCTTTGGACTATCGATGGAAACCAAAGTCCCCAAAGGAATCCCACCCTAACATGCAAACTCAACATAGAAAAACGCCTTCACCAAGCCCAGGACTCGAACCCAGGACCTTCTTGATGTAATGCAGACATGCTTGCCACTACACCACAATGCTGTCCCACACTGATTTCAAAGTAATGGAAATCTATTTTGCTTTCAAATTTTAGTTTTAGGTTGTAGACACTCTATGCTGTGAAAAGAAACTGTGATAGATGTGAGCTAGTTTTCTTGCTTAATTGTCTGTTTACACCCCATGCTGGGTCACTGCATCTTCAGATTCCCAAGTGGCACTAATGAAATTGTCCACCTCTTTGTCGTATGAAAAACGTATAAAAATGGCAGACAACATACATATTAATGACATTTTTTAGGCAGTATATTTTCTCCTCAATTAATTTCATCTCACAAAGCTCCCTTTGCTGCTTGGGTAATAAAACTCTTTTACTAAAATGATTTAGGACTACATTTATCGTTGAAGCTATAAGATAACCAGATACACTTCATGTTATACTATAGTGAAGTTTCTGCTACATGGTTTGTATTTTTATCTGGTTTCACCCATATGAGAATGGGTTTCCCTTTTGAAACGGATTCCTCTCAATGTTGTCTGAGGGAGTTTTTTCCCTTGTCACTGTCGCCACAGGCTTGCTCATTAGGGATGTATAGGGTTATAGAGAAATGTTTAAAATCACAAATATAAACTCTTTACCAAAATTTCTTTTTACGATGTAAAGTTGCTTTGAAACAATGACAACTGTTAAAATCACTTTACAAATAGAGCTAAATTGAATTGAATTGAATTAAATTGAATTAAATGGAATTGGTTAACTGCATCACACAGCACTGTTTTTCTAGCCTGCTAATAGTGGTTCAAGTGAGATTGAGAACAATGCAGAAGCACTTTTTTTATCCAGTTCTCTCACCTTCTCTGCTGTACACAATTTGTTCAAACAAAGGATTCCAAAGCTTTAGCTATATTCTGTATCTGTACTCTGATTTTAACCCAAGGTGGGTGTGACCTAAGTCACTTTTTAAAAAAGTAAATATTACATTTTACTGCTTACTGTTTATACCTGGCTTAAATATTGTATAAAGTATTGTATAAACTCATTTGTATCTATTTCTCTCAACATAAAGAAATTAATAGCTTAAGTTAAACAACTGTAACCCTGACCAGACAGTTACAGGATTGTGAAAACATGTTCTGCAGCACTGTTTGGTCATGTTATTATTATTATTATTTTTGGATTCAGTTGGTCAATCCAGATGAACATCTTAACCAGAGGCCCTGAAACTTTCCAGCCAACTTTCTTGGGAACAAAAGTGAAAAGTAAGCCTACTACATCTTTTTGCATATGGATTTTATTATTATTATTATTATTATTATTATTATTATCTTTTTTTGCATTACATTTTGAGCATTTTTTGTGTTTGGTTACATGCATGATATATCAATACATTTTGGGGCAGTCGTGGCCTAATGGTTAGAGGAGCGGCTTTGGGATTCCAGAACCAGCAGGAAAAATGGGGGAGTGAGCTGCACCTTCCCTTCCTCCACATTAATGGCTGAAGTACCCTTGAGCAAATCGCATGACCCCCAACTACTCTCTGGGTGCTCCCATGTGTGCGGCAGCCCACTACTCTGAGTGTACTCTTGCTTCCGGTTTGAGATTTCCTATAAGATGTGGTTTTTATTGATTAAAAAAAGTATAACAGCACATTATACTGTTATATAGACAACTGTATAATTGATGATGATTTGCTAAGGGGATTTGAAGAATTAGAATATGTCTCTACAACTGCAGATATATTGACTGCACATAATAAAAGCTATCTTGGTGTAACTGTCCATTGGTTACATCCACATAACATGGAACGAAGGAAAGCAGCCCTGGCATGCAGAAGATTTGAAGGCCGTCATACTCAAGACAGTATTGTAACTGAACTTAACAACATTCACTCATCCTATGGCATCTCCCACAAAATAGGAGCAACTGTCACAGTACAGTATGTACAGAAAGTTAAAAGCAAATCATATTGTTAAACTCTGTATTTTTGTGATGAAGAAAATACTCGAAGTACAGTATATCTACCAGATGTGGTCTGTTGAGGTGTAATAAATATTAAAAGTTCTGTGTAAGTACCTGTCTATGCAGTTCTACTCTAGGCAACTTGCTTGTGAAACCCGCTTAGAAGAAAAAAAAAATCCAAATTCTTAGACATATTTAAAGTTAAAAAAAAAGTAACACAATAGTTACTTTCCCTGGTAACTAGTTACTTTTACAGTGGAGTAATTCAGTTACTAACTCAGTTACTTTTTGGGAGAAGTAACTAGTAACTATAACTAATTACTTTTTTAAAGTAATGTGCCTAACACTGATGAGACAACTTATAAGTGTTTGCTGTACTTTGTTTTACAATGACTTCATCCTTTCTCATGGAAGAATGAAGAAGTCGTACTGACGAACCCATCCATAGCTCAGCACTTCTCCTTGCAGACCAATAAAACCAACAAGGACATGTGACTCGTGCACTATTAAGTCATGTGGCAACCTGGAAAAAAACACTTTATATGATCCCATTTTGACATTTTCTACTACATATACAGATATTCAGGTTTTTAACTGTACTTAAATGTTTCTCTTTTGCAGTACTTCAGAAAAAGTCTTGGGGACATGCAAAGAAATGCTGTAAAGCAAAGTGCCTTCATGAATAATGCAATTAAATGTTTCTACATTAAAAGAAAATACTATAAAGGAGAGTTAAAGGAAATCGTTTAGCTTAAAATTGGACGAGCGCTGACCAGATCAAACCAATCTTAGAAAAACACTTAAGATATCCTTTTTACTCAGTTTATCAGTTGGATCGACAGAATTCTTTTAGGGTTCAAAGTGATTAGCATGTCTGCCTCACAGAATGAAGGTCCTGGGTTCAAGTCCCGGGATTGGCAAATGCGTTTCAGTGTGGAGGTTGCATGCTTATGTGGGTTTCCTCCGGGTACTCTGGTTTCCTCCCACAGTCCAAACACATGCACATTAGGCTAACTGGCTGCTGCGAAAGTGTTAGTGTGAATAATTGTGTGTGTTGGCCTTGTGATGGTCTTGTGATGGTCTGGCGAGCTGTTCAGGGTGTACCCCACCTTTGCCCATAGTTGGCTGAGATAGACTCAAGCAGTTTGGCAAATGTCAGTGAGTGAGTAAGATACTTTTTCAGTTTTGCTCCCAGTTGCCTTTAACAATCATAAAATAAATAGTCATTATTAGGTGAAACAACCATTTGCTTTAACTAAAAACAACAACAACAACAAAAACCCCCAGTAGCCTTCAATAGCCTTCAGTTTTTGGACGGTGGGAGGAAACCAGAGTACTCTGAGGAAACCCATGCAAGCACTGGGAGATCATATAAACTCCACCCAGAAATGCCCTCACTGAGCCCGAGACTCTAACCAAGGACCTTCTTGCTGTGATGCAGGTGTGCTGACCACTAGGCAACCATGCTGCCCCTGGAATTATTTATTTTAAATAATTTAGAGATCATTTTAAATCCCTTGCCAGACTCTTTAACAATTTTTTTTCGCTAAATCATTACCCTTAGATTAACTCTTTAGATTTAGATCTTTAGATCAATAGCAAAGAGAACACCAGACCCTAACTGTCAGGTTTAAATAAGACAGGTTTCACCTGCAGGAGGTTCATATCAGTGGCACCTAATGTGGAACACCTGATACTAATTTTATGAACTTTGTAATAAAGCTGTGATAAACGTAAGGGTTTACTTTTTTATGTGACCGATATGGTTGTTTCTCCTTATTTTAATTATGTCTAATATATTATTTTTTGGAGAGTATCACCTTTATCTGTAGACACTGTATCAAAAAGGGTGCACTGTTTACTTGTTCAAATAAGACAAATAAAAAATCTACATATTTCATAGGATGTACTTGTTTTTTTCACATGACTGTAAACTTCTAGAATTTCAACACCTGATTACCTCTGAAAGTAAAATGGGAAAAAACCCTCATCTACATCAGTCTCTTTCTCATCAGCGTTACTGCTGATGAACACGAGCCTCATTACCATCTCTTCACTTGATTGATTTCTGTCTGCACTTGTACCAGTGGGGAAATATTTACTGACTAATTCAGTCAGGTCTATTCTGTTGGTTAACATTTATTTTTATGAACATTTTAAAACTGGGTACTGAGTAGCTAAGCACTCTTCTTTCTCTGTCCTCATGATGATATAATGGCACAAGAGCATCAGTGACATTTTGATGGTCACTATCTGATTGCAAACTGAACTGGCTTGTATCTAAGCAACGATTTTCACTTTGAGAGGTTCAAAGCACAAGGAAATGACATGGCTAGTGAGATTTTAGATATCTTTAGAACTGCATTGAGAACTGCATTTGTAAAACTGGACAAATAAATATAATTGGCAAAATATATTTATGTTTCCTAAAATTAAAAGTGTCAATGTTTATAATAAGCAGAACAATGCAGTTCCCAGAACCCCCACTTACAGAATAACAATGTTAGCAAATCTATGAGTCTGTCAGAATATAGAATTAAACTAATGACAACTACAGACATGCTTAATTGCGAACTTGTTAGTAATTTAGCTGAATGTCCAGCACTTGGATTTTGTCATACCTGTCTATTGTATTTCTGCCAGTTTTGAGAATATTGGCTGTCTGTTCAGTTTGGAACCTGAAAGAAACGATCAAAAATACCACCATATCATATCATTACTTGAACTTTTTCTCTTCCCTTCGTAGTTTACTTAGAGGAGGGAAAAAGAAAAAAACAAACAAAAAAAAAATATAAATGCATTTATTTATTAATATTTTTTCCCCTAATATTAATACACCACGGCTGAATGATCTTACGTTTCTGTTCAACCATGGTTCCTGTTGGGACCAAGCTGATAGAGGAACTGATACACTTCTCACTGCAGATGTTTTCCTCTATTTTTATAGCATATTGTGAGAGCTACAAAATGCATATTCCAATTACTTTCATCAACCAATAAATGTTGAAAGTTAGAGTATGTGATACAGCTTCATAATAAATGTGAATATTATATTATAAAATCTTACAGAAATGTGTTATGATTATTGTAGAACAATTGCAAACTTACCGTTTTAATCGATTGAAAATGCTGTCGTCGTTTTTTTTGATGTCCTGAACTATTTTTTGGATTTGCCTGGAACACAAATGAGCCGTGAGAACAGATCGATCAAACAAAGCCATTGTTTGCATATCTACAGCACAACCGCAGCATACATGTCTGCATCTAGCATAAGATAAAAATATCCCTGCCTGTAGAAGGTGGAGGACATGTGATGGAAAAATCATACAGTAATATGATATAGATTAGATATTCCGTTTCATGCTATTTCAAAGTATTTTTCTCTGGGCGTAGCCTGGTTAAATGCATGTCCAAGTCAGATTTAGTAACTGAATATTACACTACATTTCATAGTGAAATTCAAAGTTAAAATTTGAAATCATAACACACAAAAGGTATATGAATCACACTTGCAACATTGTTAAAACAATTCTCATGCATCTCATACACTTCTAGTATATTTTACAGAAACCTACTTACAAGCTTTGGATAAGTCTAAAATGCAAGGCATACTCTTTTCATGTGGATGTAACCCAACACATTGACTCATGGCTGTCTAGAAGTGTTGTCAGTTGTGAACATTGGTTTGTTACCCTGACTATTTATAATTGTGTAGGTGTAGCAGATGTAGTGAAGATGAGAGAGCGAGCAAAGTGAGACATATAATTAATAAGATTATAGTTCTGCTTAGTCTGCTTTCATGCATACTCAAGCACACTTCATGCATACACAAGCACTCACTGTCTGGAGCATAAAGTAATTGATAAAGTAGACAGAAACAAAATGAGTTTGACCAGACATTCCTTGACACAGAATGAAGTTTACTATCACAGTTGTCATAGAACACAATCTTTAACCAAGACTCGAAACATATCAACACGAGACCAAATATTTCACATCGAGTCACAAGTTTGAAACTGTCTCTTAAATTTTTTCATCAGTGCTAGTTTTACTTACACATCAGTAAGTAGCTCTTAGGTCTGAATGAACAAACTTAGCCCTGAATTATTTAGAATATTTAAAGATATTTAAAAATATAAATTTATGTGCAATTTTTGAAATTAAAGCTGTTTCATGTTCCAAATGTACAAAACCAGGTAAGAAGTTAAACACAAGCACAAGTTACAGTTTAACTGCCCATAGGCTTCGATAGCCTTCACAGATTTAATTTGAACCTCTAACTAATCCAAAATAATAACATAACAATGAATACTCCATAAGAATAAAGCAAAACAAAATATCCAAGTAAATTACCTTAAAACCACAACACCATTACTAATAAAAGAAAAATATTTCTTACCGTAGTTTCTCACTTGCTGGAACAGTGATCTTACTTAGTTTCTCCATGCTGTATGAAAGAATGAGGATGTGTGTGTTCTCTAAACTAATGTGAAGCACTTGGCAAAAAGCCAATGGTTAGACATCTGACTAAGGTAATGGGATTTTCTTTCATTATTTCAGTCTGTCTTCTTTTTTGCTTTTGTTTTGTTTTATTTTTCTTTCTTTCATTGTTTTCTTTCTTTCACGTTTATATTAGTTAAAATATAAATTGATTATATGCTGATTTTATAATAATAATAATAATAATAATAATAATAATAATAATAATAATAATAATAATAATAATAATAATAAAATGGTGACTATGATTATATGACATAGACATAAACACTGCTGCTCAAAAGTTTTAGAATACCTAAAATGATCCACTCACTCACTCACTCACTCACTCACTCACTCACTCATTTGCCGAACCACTTAATCCTACTATTAGGGTCGGGGGAAGACTGGAGCCTATCCCAGTCAACACTGGGCGAAGGTGAGGTACAGCCTGAACAGCTTGCCAGACCATTGCAGGGTAACACACACAACCATTCACACTCACATCCACACATAGGGGCAATTTGGAACAGCCAGTTAGCCTAACGTGCATGCCTTTGGAGCGTGGTAGGCAACCCATGCAAATGTGGGTAGAACATACAAACTCCACACAAAAATGCCCTCACTGAGCCCCGGAGTCGGACCCAGGACCTTCTTGCTGTGAGGCAGACGTGCTAACCACTACATCACCATGCCTGATTAACACAATATAATTAAAAATTTTGACTGATTAAAAAAGCTCTTCTTTTAACAATGGAAATCAAATATAGTTCTAGAAGTTTTTCCAAATGCTGTTGCAGAAGTTCCCATAAATTTCTTGCACTTGTTGGTTGCTTTGCCTTTACGCTTCTTTCCAATTTATTCCATACCAGTGCGATGGGGATTAAGTGTGGACTGTGTGAGTCTACACTGTGTGCACAATTATTAGGCAAGTGATTATTTTGACACGTGCACTTATGGACACCCTTATGCTCGAACATGGTGTTCGTTATGGACAAACTGTGACAAGCACAGAAGTCCAA
>JAQMYF010000027.1:24113418-24126962 GCA_030014195.1 Neosilurus mollespiculum
AAAATCAATTTTTCTCATCTCCGCAGTAAAGTAGATATGGTATTGATTCAAAATGCTACCTCTATGTTTTCAGGGTGAATGGATATCATAAAATCATTTTAAAATGCCTGCCAATTGTCAGCCATTTTGGATTTCAAGATGGCCGCCATCCAAATGGCAAATATATTTTTCTCAAAGCAAGTATTTGAATTAAAGACTATATTTTGAGTGTATATGTAGGTTTGAGAGGTCAGAAAATTTAATAAATATAAAGTGAAAGAATCAAGGGGAAATAGATCCTAGCTCTGGGATAAAAATGACCTTTGTCAGCGTTCTCATCGTGGTTCTCTCAATTTAACCACATTTTTACTGACAGTCAAGCCATGTGCTGTCATAAATAAAGGTACCATAGTCACCGGGCTGGTACCAACAACAGTAAATCTTCCTTAACTTTAGGTATCTTTAAAGTAAGGATGTGAATAATGACCTTAACGACCTTCACATATATGTACACCACATGTAGTTTTTTTGGGCTACACATAATGGTCCAAAGTGGTAACTTGATGGTACCACCCCAGTGAGAAGAAAGAACAGTCTATTCCTGCAAGCCTTACTCATTCCTTAAGTCATTCGTAGCTTTATTTCTGACATTTTTTTCCTTGTTCCAACCAACCTTAAAATGCATGACTATAAGGTTTGAAAGTGGCATGAGTGTATGCCTAAGTCTTGAAGAACTGCAGTTATAAGTAGAACATGAAACATTATGTTTCAGTGTTACATAAAATTACATCACTCTGTCCCTTTTCCTGTAACTGATCTTAGAATACCATCTTAGTAACACATTTCATGAGATTTATCAAGATGAAAGGAGACAGACGCCCACACAAGCAGAGAGAACTATACTGTAGATAAAAAACAAAGACAAGTAGAAAAAAAACAAAACAAAAAAACAAAACAAAACACATGTCAGAGAGAAACTTTGTCTGTTTCTGGAATCAGCACCCAAAGAGGTAGGTGATCATCTGAGTGGTGACAGCATTAGCTTTTTAGATAAAAACCCTACGTGATCAATGATTTAATCAGTTTAAAGCTGCAGTGCAGAATGATTTTGTTAGTAATTAAAATGGTGTTATTGATCCACTGGGGAAAAATATTCCCCAAAAAAAAAAAACATACACTTTGAATGGCTACAAGTCTGGAAAGCTGCAAAAATGGAATTTAGCTGTGACACATGAACATGTTCACACATTTGCTGAACCTGTCTAATTCTAATAGGGTCACAGGGAGGCTGGTGCCTATCCCAGCCGATACTGGGCGAAGGCAGAGTACACCCTGAACAACTTGCCAGAGTATTGCAGGACCAACACACAAACACACACACACACACACACACACACACACACACACACACACACACACACACACTTACACCTAGGGTCAATTTAAACAGCCAGTATAGCCTAATGTGCATGTTTTGTGAGGAATATGTGTGAGGATACTGGAGTACCTAGATGAAACCCATACATGCACGGGCAGGACCTGCAACACCCGAGCCCTGGAACCCAGGACCTTCTTGCTGTGAGGCGGACGTGCCAATCACTACGCCACTAGGCCGCCCTGTTTAAGATGTTTAAGAATTGGTATTATTACACAAGGTCCTTTTATTTTTATTATTTTTTTTTACAATTCTTAATCAGAAACATTTTCTATGAATTTCTGTACTCTACCTACAGCACAGAACAGCTAGCAATAAACCATATTGTGTTACCTACACACTTTTTTAAGTTATTAGTATGTTTTCAACAGAAACAGGATATATTAGAGATAAGGACTATCCTGTCACTATCCTTTAGTATGACTCTATGCTTTGTGTAATGAATATCGATAGGCTGCAGAGGATGACTAAAGAAACACTTTAAAGGAAAACAGTATTATATGCACTTTAAAACTTTTCAATTCTTATAGGATTTGAAAGAGCCTACCAAAAGAAATCCCCCAAATCAAATTGCACATTTTCACTGAAAAACTACAGATGAATTCTATTTGGAGTGTTTGTAATAACAAAATCTGGAATATGCCAGAATGCTTCAGTGCATTGTTTGTGTTTGATCCCAAGCTTAGCCTTTTGACAGAGAATAAAATATCAAATCTATTTCAGCTGAATGCCTACTCAGCTACAAGATGAGTGAATTATTTATGTAGGCTTTTTGAGGTGCTGGAGTGAGACACAAGGCACCCCGGTGGCCTGGAAGACCAGCTGCATATTAAAAAGCAGAGCTCCATCATAAACAGGACACTCGAACATCATCCCTGCTGACAGCTCAAAGAACTCATACTAACACTGACAGAAACTCGTCGAAGATGTCAAAGAGAAAGATGGACCATGACAGTTGACTTTGACCTTACACTCCTTTATAAAGAAACACAGAGCTGTGTGGGTGTAATGAGAAAAAGCAGAAATTCTTACGAAAACTACTGTATGGAAATAACATCACAGATATTTCTCATTGTTTTCTCATTCACTGTGAATCCTCTGTGAGTGGTACACCATGTATGCTTAATGTCTTGCATCACCTCAGCACCATATGTTTATCACGGCAGCATGAGCATAAGAGTAGTTTACCAAAGCTGTGAGAATATCTCATGTTTCATTTAGCACTCATCAGTGGCTTTGCTCCAAAAGTGCTGCTCAGTAAGGATTCACTTTTCATCTGTGCTCACCTAGTTTCAGGCAATGTTATTATAATCTACTGACTAATTTCCTAGGCACCCTAGAATAGGAGCAGATGGTTAAATGCATGAGCGGTGCTTGAATATGCAAAGTAATTCATTGCGTACCCTTGGTACCCACTGAGCAAGACAGCATGTACAGCATGGAGATTATTAGTGGGGACGCTTTGCATCTTTTGAATGATACATGCCTACATTCCTTCAAAGATCTGATTCTGCACTATATTTTGTATATTTACTACAACTAATGCTAACAAACAGATGCGATATTTGACTAAATACATAAAAACACACATTGTTAGAGGTAAGGAAATATTTTAATACAAATTCACAAGTGATGGGAATGTAGACAGAGCCAGACATCCTGAATCAATGTCTGTCTGAGAACTCTGGACCGTTTTACACAAGACTTAGTCATTGACATATTAAAAGCAATCTGTTTAAGTTTATATTACCCTTATTAATTTAAATCACAATGTGTATGCTAACTTGTTTTTTTATTGCAGTGATGAAACTGAGGCTGCGATAACTGAAAGAATCAATGAAAACCACCTGGAATATTTTTGCGTTCTTCTGCAGCACATAATTTATAGCAATATAAAACTACACAAGATAAAGATAACTACATATAAATGGTAAATAAAACACAATACAATAAAACCTAACCTTTGTGAGGATGAAAAT
This sequence comes from Neosilurus mollespiculum, assembly GCA_030014195.1. Classification (NCBI taxonomy): domain Eukaryota; kingdom Metazoa; phylum Chordata; class Actinopteri; order Siluriformes; family Plotosidae; genus Neosilurus; species Neosilurus mollespiculum. The sequence continues at coordinate 24,116,812 of JAQMYF010000027.1, forward strand.
AGGAATTGCAAAGCCACTGCAAATAAATAGGTAGATGTCATAAATACCTCTGTTTACAGGAAGATTTCCCACTGCATCAAATGACATATAATACAGCAAGAAAGAAGATTCAACTACAGCTGTAGTTTTATTTAGACCGAAAGCACAAAGAGAACAATTTAGCTAGGGCTGGGGACTTCCATCCCAAAAAAGTTTTTATCAGATACTACTTAGACTATATCTTTTAGTTCATTGGGTCCCATACTCAATTAGGGTATAGGAATGTTCTAAACAATGTGAGTCCAGGATATCATCACACTAGAAATGCTAGTGTGATAATTCCCTGAACTTACATTGTAATTTAAGTGTCTAAAGCCCCTGGCACACATTGACGATTTATCCAGCGTATGCTAATGTATGAGAAATTTGGTGAATACGATGGTGTATGTCAAACAAGTTATGGGTAAGTTTTTTGTGAGTTAATAGCATGCTGGTATAAATCGTAGTACAGTGAGGTTGTCAAAAAATTTTGTGCATGCACAAAATTTTGGATGTATGTTAACATATGGCTCATACATTCTGCATACACTGGACATCAGTTGTAGGTAAGTTGCCATAAGTTGAAGGTAAGTTATTTGTAAGTTGAATATAATGTCTAGCATACTCTGAACCTACGTATAATTTATACCAACGAATGTCTAGTGTGTTGGCAGCGTTCGCAACTTATCACCAACGATAGTCAACAATGGAGTCTTGAGGAGTACTGACCGGTTCCTCATTTGAACCACATTTAGGGTGGTTCATATGAGGCACAGTAGGCTAGCTGTAAGTTAGAAAGACAGTAAAAGTTCTGCAGTTGTCCAGAGCATGTCAGATACGTCTACATACGTCAAAATTCTTTGGAGATAAGTTCGATATAAGTTAGCTATAAGTTTTTGATAGGTTCTGGGTAAGTTAATAATAAGTTATGTGTATGTTTAAAACTGGAATAACATCATTCCGCGAATGCCAGATTTTATAGAAATTTGTCATATGTTGGCATAAGTTCTGCAAATTGTTAATATGTGACAGGCTCATACTCCATGCAGGGAGGAACTGTTTGACCTTCTATTTAAGCAACTTTATTAGTCCATTGGACTTGAGATAATGCTCAGACATCCAGGTCAATTCATGTCAATTTTGTGAAAACAAACAAACAAACAAACAAAAACAGACTTCATGCTGTACAAAAGTTACTGTAAAGTCTAGAGGTTACAAAGACCCTTAAAGGCTTAAAACCTCCCACTTCATGCAAATTACATAACAATTCCAATTAACAGGCTTGAGTCATATCTAAGTGCCTTAGTCATTTGGAACAGACTTTTAGATTGTGGGAGCTTTGTGAACATTAAGAGAGTTAGTCCAACATGAGATTTGTTATGGGGTAGTTAGGGATTCTGATCTGGGAGTTGGTGAGGAGATGGAATTTGTGACAATATGAAGAAAGGAGACGGTGTTGTTCCCAGGGTGATTACTTTCCCTCACAGAGCTGCTGGAAGTCCCCTCAACAAGCTTGTCAATGGGTTCAGGGTTCTTGGTTTGTGAATCATAGATCTTTATATTGATGGAAAACAATAAGTAACCGGCAACACTGATAAGTCAAGTCTCACTTTCCTCAAACATATTCAAGACAATTAATCTGCCTTTGGGCTTTTCTGTATTATTTTCAGCATATCTCTACGTTATATAAAGGTTACAATAGATGAAAAACAAGATCTAATTGACAAGGTAAAAAAATATGATCTGTGACTTCCATGTGAGATTAGGATGTTCTGCCTACACAGTCAAAAAGATATAACTCTGTTTTTGGCCAGGTGATGACACTCCTTCTGGACAAGCTAGGACATCATGTTTGCCAGTAACATAATTACTTTCTGGCAGTGTCATAATTCCTCTCTGCTGTCAACTAAGTGGATTTTGAGTCATTATTCTAGTTGTTAGGACAGCAAACCCATATTTCTCAATGATTCACATGATTGTATATGGAATAGGAGTGAGATGAATCAAGATGCCATAAAAAGGGGTCAGGGTCAACCACTGTGTTAAAATGCTAAAATGTTAAAAATCCCTCTCAGTAGCCATTAACCAGGAGCATCATTTCGGAGTGCAAGGGAGCATGATTTTAATCAACTTTCTGATAAATTATTGATAAAACTAAAGATAGGAAATTGTGTTTACATGGTTCCACACTGCAAATCATTTGGTTCTTACCAAGATAAAAAAAAACCAAACAAACTTAGATTTAGAAGTGTTAGATAATTTATTTTGTTTTAAGTGTTCAGCTTTACACTATAATCTTATTTCTTGATTTAACAATCTTAATTCAAGAAATCTTGTCAAGTGAAATTCTGTCCATGCAGCAAGATAATTTCACTTGACAAGATTTCTTGAATAAGAACTCTTAGTAAGAACCAAATAATTTGCAGTGTAGATGTTGGAGATAAATTTGTGGACAGGCACAAATCAGGAGATGGATAAAAAAACTGATTACATGGCTGTAATCAAAGCAAAAGGTGGGTCAATAATGTAAAGTAATGACACATGGGATGATGCTTTAACCATCTCATAAATACTTTAACAACATTTTTTTTGGAACTATTACTGCTATATATTTCACTTGGCTGTTATAAGTTGCATTGATAAATACAGCTGGACAATATTTTTGTCTTTGACTTCATTTCAGGCTGCAAAGAAACAAAATGGAATATTTTGATTCTTTTCTATACCCACTGTTTGAATCCTCTGTATGAAATTACAGTTAGTGAATTGATACATATATACTAGTATTTTAGGAAGACTTGGTACTTTTTTGTCTTATGTGTAGTTTTGGTTGAAAATAGGTATGTTAACCATGTAATCATTAACGAGTTCATTCTACCCTCTGTTAATACATTATCTTTTACTACCAAATATTCAATACCTTAGATAAAGAGTTCCCACAATAAGCAAGCCCACTCCAGTTATAGCGATAGAAATCCTCCTTCTGAATCTTTATTTGTATGCGTTATCAACCTGATTTTAAATCTTTTGAATAAAATCCAAAAACAAAATGCTTTTGTTACCAGCCTCACAGCACGGCTTCCAAAATTGTATTAGTGATTTCAACTGACTGATAACATATGAACCTAAATTTTCCCTTACACTACGAATTAAATGTACATAATTGTAGATATGATACAAACTTGTGGTCTTTCTGACCAATTTTGAATACTTTGAGGAAGTTAGTGAAAAATCTCTCACTCATTTGCCAAACCACTTTGGTTTGGTTTGTACACCCTGAACAGTTTGCCAGGCCGGAGGGACCCGGAGAAAACTTCAATCTGAAAACCGTAAAAAATCGTAAAAACTGATATCCATTCAGTCACAAGTTTGCTTCTCCAACCTTTAGGCCATGACTGCCCCCTCATTCTACCTACAGACAATTTAGTGTAGCCAACCTAACAGCATGTTTCTGGGAGCTGGGAGGAAACTGGAGAGAACCTAATATGTGAAAAAAAAAAGGGCAAGTAACAGTTGCCCAGGCTCAAGCCAAAGAACTGAAAAGCAGCAACACTAATATTGTATATAGTGATTTTAATAATATAATTCGTTTTTTAAGATCACCATATAGCTCACAGATTTATACCATTAACCCTATTTATGCTCAACTTTATTCGGTGCTAAGGTGATCGGAGCTGACTGAAACTAAGACCTAACTAACAGTTCCTAGTTTCACTTTATGTATGCAAACTGCTACCTTTTCAGCTGAAAGTAAGAGACAGCATTGTGACTGAATTACATTGTAATATGCCTTGTTGGGTAAACACACGTGACAGGATACTTAGAAACATTAAAACACACACACACACACACACACACACACACACACACACACACACACACACACACACACACTGTGGACATTTCCTGTGAAAGGAGGTACATGTGCTATGTAATATTATTTCTCTAATCCTGATTTGGCAATCTGATATCATATCATGCCTAAACTCTAGAACATAACAGGGATTGAGAAGAGGCTATATATTGTTGCATACATTGAGAATTATAGGCTAGTTTAAGATTACAAGAGAATCCATTAGATCGTTGTATATTCACAATACACCTATCTGTGTTTACACAGAATCTGTGATGTAATACACTAGTGTGTACATACTAGGTAGGTTCAATACATACTTTCGAATTTCTATTAGCACAGTAAGTGCCCTGAACCCCAACACCCATACACACTTTTGTGTAGTTTCGTTAATATGTCATAAAGACTTATTTAGCTGTAGACAATACAAGTAATCTTCGGAAAATACCTTCCTATAAGTGATGCCAACAATTTAAGTAATTACTGTTTGTACTGTTTGAAATGACTCCTGCTGTCTGTGCCACCTACCAGAAACCACCGACCATCAATTTTCATCCTTTGCACTGTTATAGCACAGTCTCGCATCTTGTTCTGGGAATAACATGCACATTATTATTTCTAGCATTGCGTGTGTATGAACTGCGACATTTGACTTGCCAGCAATGCTTTCTATATTATTGCTCATATCACACATATACTTGATAGACTTGATTGCACTTAATGAGCTAGACACAGTATACTGACAGCATCTCCTATGCGCTAACAAGTAATGATTATCTACACTTCTGCTCTTTTTGTAAAGAGATTTTGTCTCAGCAGAAATGCCTTCCTGCTGTGCGAGAGAACTTTTCAACCCACTTACCTGAGACAAGAAGCTGGCTACCTGTGCTGGGCTCCACTCCTCAAACTGCTCCCTGGTTGGCAGACTCATTTCAACTTCAACGGATCCACATCAAACTGAGAAGTATCTGACAGCAGCTCAACAAACTGATGTGTTTACTGTAACTACACCACAACTGGACTTCACACAATGTGGGAAGTGTGGGAAGTTCCTCTTGTCACTGTGACAGACTCTCTGACACTCTCACTGGCTAACTCTCAAATGAAACTGTTGTCAGGCTGCACACTTAATATTCTGGAGAACTTTTGCAAACTAGGTCAGGAATAATACAAGTTGGCTTTTGCTGGAGTAAATAAAGCCCTGGGAAATTATACATGCAATTTTAAGGTGTGAATGAGAAGAAGGTCACATTTTAAAAGTGTGGTTAGAACAATTAGAAAAGGAAGTGAGAGAGGCAGCATGAGCAGTGTTAAATAGTTCACTTTCATAACCTTCATGTCATGTTTCAATGCAGAACAAAAGGTTAGCATATAAGTAGAGCACAAGGTCTAGGGCTAAAATAAACCTTATTTGTCTTCTAAGTAGGTCTATTTTTATGCTTTCATTTTAGATCAGGACCATGCTTTCAGTTCTAGGTTTCAAAGACAAACCAGCAATCAAATTAAATGCGAACATGAATTGAATTGAATTTAGTCTAACAGGGCTGATGTTTGGTTGATGTTTTGAATTATCACTCTCAAAAGAATCTATTAAAACAAACAAACAAACAAAACCCCCTCTAACAAAAAATGATCCGATTTTTAGACAAATTTTAGAGTTTAAGGCCATAAGAAAATGAATAACTTTTGACTCACAGCAAGAAGGTTTTGGGCTCGAGCCCTGTGCCCAGTAAACGTACTTATGTGTGGAGTTTGGATGTCCTCCTCGTGCTTGTGTGGGTTTCCTCCAGGTGGTCTGGTTTCCTCCCACCATCTAAAGACATACGCAATAGGCTAAATGCCTGTTCCAAATTGCTCCTGTGTGTGTGTGTGTGTGTGTGTGTGTGTGTGTGTGAGTGGGTGTTGGCCCTCTGATGGTCTGGTGAGGTGTTCAGGGTGTACCCTGCCTTCGCCCAGGATTGGCTGGGATAGGCTCCAACCTCCCTGTGACCCTAGTGGGATTAAACGGGTCGTTAAATGAGTGAGTGAGTGAGTGTATATAAAGTGGGTGGCAAGGTGTCATTGTGTTTAGCATTTCCACCTCACAGCACGAAGGTCCTGGGTTTGAGCTCTGTGCCCTGTGAAGGCATTTCTGCGTGGAGTTTGCATATCCGGGTATTCCGGTTTCCTCCTACAGTCCAAAGACATGCACATTCGACTAACTGGCTTTTCCAAAAAGGCCCTAGATGTGAATTTTAGTATGGATGGTTGTGTGTGTTAGTCTCCCTGCGATGGTCTATTGAGCAGTTCAGGGTGTACCCTGCATTCGCCCTGAGTCTGCTGGTATAAGCTCTAGCTACCCCACGACTGTGATAAGGATAAAACAGTTTGGAAAATTTAATTAAATGAATCTTCGGTTCTGTTCATAATATTTATGGATAGAATTTCTAGGCGCAGCCAAGGCGTTGAGGGATTCTGGTTTGGTGGCCATAGGATCTTGTCTCTGCTTTTTGCAGATGACGTTGTCCTTTTGGCTTCATCAAGCCGGGACCTCCAGCTCTCGCTGGAGCGATTTGCAGCTGAGTGTAAAGCGGCTGGGATAAGAATCAGCACCTCAAAGACCGAGGCCATGATTCTCAACTGGAAAAGGATGGAATGCACCCTCTGGGTCTGGAATGAGGTCCTGCCCCAAGTGAAGGGATTCAAGTATCTCGGGGTCTTGTTCATGAGTGACAGAAGGATGGACCGGGAGGCGACTCGGTGCATCCTCAGCTGTAAAGCGGAGCTTGTACCGGTCCGGCGTGGTGAAGAGGGAGCTGAGCCGGAAGGCAAAGCTCTCTATTTACCAGTCAATTTATGTTCCTACCCTCACTTATGGTCACAAGCCTTGGGTAGTGACTGAAAGAACAAGATTGCGAATACAAGGGCTCTTCCTTAGAGACAGGGTGAGAAGTTCTGTCATCTGTTGAGAGGAGCCAGTTGAGGTGGCTTGGGCGCCCCGGAAGGGCTGGAGGAAGTGGCTGGGGAGAGGGATGTCTGCACCTCACTGCTTAGGCTGCTGCCCTACGACCCGACCCCAGATCAAGTGGAAGAAGATGAAGATGAGGAAATGTACTGTATATAAAGTTCATCATTCAGTTTCAATGTAGAACAAGTACACAGGGGGGCAGTGGTGGCCCGGTGGTAAGGTGCTGGATTACTGATCCCAAGGTCGGGGGTTCAAGCCCCACTATCAACGAGTTCTCACTGCTGTCCCCCCAGTGCAGCTAACTGGGTTATCAAATGCTGGCCATATCTCTCACTGTCTATGGTGAGAGGCATGTAAAAGAACCATTGCTGATTTTCGTCAAGAGTAGCGTGTTTCTGCCCTGCGATGGCCTGGCGAGTTGTCCAGGGTGTACTCTGCCCTCGCCCAGGCTAAGGGCGCCCAGGCTGAGATGGGCGCCAGCCTCCCCTCGACCCTAATTTGGATTAAGCGGTACAGAAAATGAATGAATGAATGAACAAGTACACTATTAAAAGTGCTTTTTAATAAAACATGTTTCATTAGTATACATTATGAATAACAAACCTGAGAAATAAGCAAATATGAACTAAACTTGGCTTATAGTAATAGGAGATGTAAACATCATAATGCATATTCTTGGCTAATCAATGTTTCATGCTAATAGCTTTGTGAGTAACATGTCATGTTTTTCACAACACAAACTGGCTATACAAATACAAAATCTTGCTAACTGAAGATATTTATAGCAATAAATATCAGATCATTTTCCTCTGTGGTTTAATTTTTTAATTGTTGAACACCAGTCATGTGTTTACCTGATTGGCACCACATTCAGCAAGAGACAGGATCGAAATGGACTTTCTGACTACCTGAATGTCCTGTGAACTTCTGCTGGCTTGTCACAGGTGTGATTATTTTATGTTTCTGTACTTCATACTGATACGGATCATAAAACTGTTTTACACATTGCACTTCCTGTCATTTTTTGTTTGTAGGTGTTGGATGTGTGTAGCTGTACAAACAGCCAAGTGCAGATAATACGTCGAACTTTGTAAATAAATACAGCATATCAAGGGCTTATTTACCCATCTGTTGCCATCTTCACCTCTGTTAGAGTATGCATTAGTTAGAAATATGGTGCTTAATAAAATGATTGTTAACATCTGATGCAAAAACCTTAACCATTTGTTTTAAATAGAGATGTTTCTTTTGAAATGGGCTGAATATCAAAAGTCTTGAGTGAGAAAATTTAGATAATTGTTTAACTTCAGTTCAGTAACAAAGGTTTTGTACCTTCCAGCTCTGTACATGATAAATACGAGTATGCTAAATAATTGCATTTCAAATACTGGGACATTTTTATGTGTTTTGGTTTTGAAGAGACAGGTTCACCCTGGGTTATGTGCTTGTGAATTCTTTTTTCTGTGCTGCAGGTGTACAGGGGCAGGCCATTTATCAGCCAGACTAGGTTTAATTTTGGATCAAAGCCAAACCATTGCACATATGAGGGGTTGGAAAGAGGCAGGCAAACAATTGAACAAAAGTAGCAGGCAGGGTACACCCTGAACAGCTCACCAGTCTATTGCAGTGCTAACGCATAAATCATTCACACCTGTAGGCAATTTAGAGTAGCCAACTGACCTAATCTGAATGTTTTTGGACTGAGGGAGGAAACCCCTGCAAGCATGAGGGAGAACTTGCAAATTCCACAGAGAAAGGCAGAAACGCAGAAACTTCTTGCTGTTAGGAAACAGTGTAACCACCGAACCACTGTGCACCCCTGTTGTGCAATCAAACACCAAAAAAAAAAGAAAAGAAAAAAAAATCAATAAAACAAGAGCAGTCAGAGAGTGCAGACCTCTGCCAAAGCTTTAACATTCTGTTGCAAGAAGGTCCTGGGTTCTAGTCCCGTGCTTGGCGAGGGGATTTTTATGTGTGGGCATGTTTTCCACGTGCATGTTCTCCCCGTGCTTGTGCTGGTTTCCTCTGGGTAGTCTGGTTTCCTCCCACAATCCAAAGACATGCACATTAAGCTAATTGGCTGTTTCAAATTGCGACAAGGTGTGAGTGGGGATGGTTTATGTGTTGGCCCTGTGATGGACAGATGAGCTGTTTGGGGTGTACCCTGCCTTCATCCAGAGTCAGCTGATATAAACTCTATCCTCACCTCAACCCTAGTAAGATTAAGTGGTTTAGCAGTTGAATGAATGATGAATGACAAACATTTGAAATGATATTTTACCCAAAATAACTGACAGAACATAGATAATACCCTCAAATACTGACAAATTCAAGGGTTCTGAAATGAATAGAAGGACGTATGTTATGCTACTATAAATATCCTACAAAAGCACAACACTGATTGAAATTTTTGCAGAACTAGAAGTTTCCAAATTTGTTAAATGGTATTTCCCATTTCCCATAAATGTCTGGATGATATCCAGATGAAATTTGGTGTGACATCAGAGCTTCTGAACCTAAATATACACAGCAAAATTCATTCAAATCGGATGTCTTTTGACAGATATATGATTTTTTTAAAGAATAATAAGAGAGGGCTTTTTAAAAAAATGTTGATGCTTTTTAGTGACATCATCAGTGTGTGGATACTTACCAAAATGTAATAGGAGCATCCTTGGGTGGTCACCTACAAATAACAAAACTTTCACATTGATCTGTCCAAAACCGTGGACAGGAAATTGCAAAAAGTCAGACAGACAGACAGACAGACAAGCAAACAAATAAACCCATGCTGATAAAAACGTAACCTCCTGGGTGGAGATGACAATGACATTACACTTGCTGTGTACTTTATAGTCTCACTATCCACACCTATGCCACAAGCTGCTGCAATCTTACAAGTACAGGCAGAAGAAATGAGGTTCCTCTGTGGTGTTCCTGGGTTATACTCTTTACCATGAGGATAGTCTGGTAGAGTCTTTAAGTATAGCTGCCACTCAGGTAAATCATGGTGTGCCACTTGGGGTGGTTTGGAGACATTACAGGATTGCAACTTGGTTGAGTTGCAGTAAGAGATGTATCAGACACATCTGACTTGACATAAACCCTTGATTCAGGACCTGCTGGAGACATGTCTGGGGATCAAGGAGGAATTGAGATCTGTGGTGTGAATAAAGAAGACTGGGCGGAATTTCTCAGTTTGTTGCCACTATGATCCCACCAGGAAATGTGAATAAATGAATGAATTCATTAAAAGACTTTAAAAGGACTCTCTCTCTCTCTCTCTCTCTCTCTCTCTCTCTCTCTCTCTCTCTCACACACACACACACACAC
>JAQMYF010000027.1:24183913-24204116 GCA_030014195.1 Neosilurus mollespiculum
TATCTATCTATCTATCTATCTATCTATCTATCTGTCTATCTGTCTGTCTGTCTGTCTGTCTGTCTGTCTGTCTGTCTATCTATCTATCTATCTATCTATCTATGAAGGGATGAGGACCAGAGTGGTCTAACTGACAGAAAACTGTTTATGACAAAAGTGACATGAAAGTTTTTGAAATATAAAAAAATACTCACGATTTGATTCAGGGTCATAAGGAAGATGAAGGGACCATTCTGGCATGCATAGACCTTATCCACATCTATCAAAATATGACCTTATCTCATTTTTCAAATGGCCCCTCAGCCCTTCATGTGTGTGTATGTGTTTGCGTGTGTGTGTGTTCATTTTATATTGCAGGATATCGTTGAATGCGGAACATCTTCAAAAGTTGAAGAAGTATTAAAGGATGAGAGATATCAATCTTTGAAGGTTTGTTTGTGAAAGTAATATTTTCTTTGGAGAGAAAAGAAAGATTGCACTTATTGATGTTTTGAAAAGGACAGGATATCAAGGCGGATGCTATAGAGTTCTAAACTGAAGTTGCACATGTCTATGCAACACGAAAGACAAGATTTGATTTTCATGGTGTTCTTTGCTATCACAAATAGTTCTTACAGGTTAAGATTTCCATAATTCAGTCCATCAGCAAAACTACTGTATGCTGAAGTAATCTCTCTGTATAATACATTAAATAAAATTGATCTGTGTGTTAAATACCATTGTGTGTGAGTGCTTGAAACTTAACACCATCCAGTAATAAAGCACTAAAACCTTGCACCCTCTATGCAGTCAATGTTAGTGAAGCAACATCATTCTTATAAAGTTACAGAAAAGCCATGCATTGCTTGAATTGTATGAATGATTGCATTTTGATTTATGATAGATTTTCACAAGTGTGTTTGGAGTTGGACCAAAGACAGCAGACAGGTGGTATCGCAGAGGCCTGCGTAGCCTGGAGCAGATCGTCTCTGATTCCAGCATTCACTTAAACAGGATGCAAACAGCAGGTAGCACATTTACAGTCAATATTACGAGTACCAGTAGCAAACAAAATGACAACTAAGATAGTTATTTATGTTACTCGGTTATCAAATCTGGAAATATTTACGTTGAATTTATTAGGTTAATAGGGCAGCATGGTCTTGTAGTGGTTAGCATGTCCACCTCAAGAAGGTCCTGGGTTTGGGTCCCAGGCTCGTTGAAGGCGTTTCCGTGCAGAGTTTGAATGTTCTCCTCATGCTTGGCTGGGAACCAGTACTCTGGTTTTCTCCCACAGTCCAAAGACATGCACATTAGGCTAATTGACTTCCAGATTGCCTCTAGGTGTGAGTGGAAGTGTGAATGATTGTGTGTGTTCCCCTGCGATGGTCTGGCAAGTTGCTCAGGGTGTATTCCAGCTGTGCCCAGTGTTGGCTAAGACAGGCTCCAGCCATAATAATAGGATTAAGCAGTTCTGCAAATGAGTAAGTGTGTAGGTTAGATTAGTAATTTTTTGGATGTATGTTTTCATGGGTCATGTTGGCTGAGTGGTTATCATATGGCCTCACAGCCAAATGGTTCAAGGTTTGAATCTCGGTCAGCCTTCCTGTATAGAGTTTGCATGTCCTCTCAGTGCGTGCATGGGTTTTCACTGGGTCCTCTGGTTTCCTCTCACAGTCCAAAGACATGCACATTGGGTCAACAGGCTACTATAAATTTCTGGTGTGTGCAAATGGATGTTTGTGTTTGTGTTACCCTTATACTAGACTGGCGATCAGTTCAGGGGGTGTATCCAATCTCTCATCTTGTCCCTCCAGTGTGTTCTGGGTTGACCCCGAGGTCTCCTCTCGGTTGGACATGCCTGAAACACCACACCAGGGAGGTGTTCAGAAGGCATTCTAACCAGATGCCTAAGCCACCTCAATTGGCTCCTCTGAATGCATAGGGGCACAGGGGTTCTATTCCGAACTCTTTCCAGATGGCCAGCTTCTCACCCTATCCCTGAGGGAGAGCCCCGCCACCCTGCGAAGGAAGTTCATTTCAGCCGCTTGTACTTTCGGTCACTACCCGAAGCTCGTGACCATAGGTGAGGGAAGGAACATAGATTGACTGATAAATTGAAAGCTTTGCCTTTTGGCTCAGCTCTGTCTTCACCATGACGGACTGGTGCAAGCTCCATTTTACAGTAGAGGTTGCAACAATCCTCCTGTTGATGTCTCATTCCATCCTTTCCTCACTCGTGCACAAGCCCCCAGTATACTTGAACTTCTCCACTTGGGGCAGGACCTCATTCCAGACCCCAAGGGTGCATTCCACCCTTTTCTGGCTGAGAGCCATGGCCTCAGACTTGGAGGTGCTGTCTCTCATCCCAGCCGCTTCACACTCCGCTGCAAATCGCTCCAGCGAGAACTGGAGGTCTCGGCTTGATGAAGCCAAAAGGACAACGTCATCCACAAAAAGAAGTGACAAGATATTATGGCCACCAAATCAGAACCCCTCAATGCCTTGGCTGCACCCAGAAATTCTATCCTTTTTTGTAGTTTCTTTCTTGTAACTTTAATAAGGTTTTTGACATACTAGTGATTTATGCTTGTCTTCACACATCATATTTTTTTATGATATTTATAAGCATTTTTAGAGTTTATTTTATAAAGTAAAATGAATACTTTTTTAAAAATTTCAGCAATGGAATAAGCAGTCAGACACTTTTTTTAAAAGATTGGAAGTTGGATGGCTTAGCCACTGGGGTCGAGAGACAATGACCATACTTTCTCGGGGGAATTGACTTATCTTATGATTGTCTGAGAGATTATGTACACTCCCCTTCCAAAGTACTGGAATGACTCATTTATTTTAAGATATTAAACCCAATTGTCTTTATGAAAAAGTAAAAACTGAATAATTGGTCTTTTTGTTCCAATACTTTTGAACGAGACTGCATATGAAAAAGTTAGTGCCACACAATGGTGCAATGGCTTGTATACACCGATTAAATACACCAGGGTGTGTAGACAAACTAATCAAGTGCAAACACCAAACAGTTGTACACACTGGGTAAAAATGCAATGGTATGACAAGAACAAAGTCAAAATAAAGGCACATGATGAATTAAGAACAAGTGTAATTAACATTCACTATGTTGAGACGCATGCTGAGAGAGGGGAATTATGACAACAATATTGGTTTTAAATAACTGAGAGAGGTTCAAACTCTTGGAAGTCAGTGGAACAAATTCTTCTAGAAGGTCTAATCAAAACATGCATTTATTACCGAGCTTCACTTAACTACGAGTGAGGCAATATTCTGCAAGTTTTGCATGGTTTAGCTATTATTCGTTGCTTTAGTTCTGAAATTCTGTAATGTTGCCAAATTACTTCAGCAAAAGTAAATCTTGAACTCATGTCAGACAAGTGATGAATGTCTCTATCAAAGTGCCATTCATCATTCGGCTGTCACGGTGTTAATACTGGCCCTGCCATGTCTCTCTGATTTTCTGCAGGCTGTTGTGTTTGTTCCTGCTTCGTTATGTTGCCCACAGCTATACTGTGTAACTTGATTTCCTTTGCAGCTCTTGTCTCCAGTAGTATATGCTTTTTAAAAAATCTCTTAGACACTCCAGTTTTCTTTTGGAGAGATGTGTAAAAGGCCCTGTATTAAAAAGCTTCAGGGACAGGCCATTGGCTGGCTATAGACATGTTCCGCACGCAGACCTGGCGCCACATGGGGTTCTCACAGATACAGATGGCTGTGGGTAGATGAGATAGAGAGAGAGAGAGGAACAAAATGCCAAGGCTTTGCAGCCCTCCTGCAGAAACACAATGAGAACACTCCGTCATCAGTCAGGCAGCTAAAAAGGCCAGCTGCCCAAAGGCCAGACTCACTTCTGTTGTGAGGCTTTTCAGAATTATGATCTGACCGTATTATTGCAGTTATAAAAATGTTAAATTGCCTGACCTGTTACAAACAGGTGGTAAGTTTCCACACTGCGTCCTAATTTGGATTTCTAATGGATGGTTGTGTTGTTAATTGCTGATTGTTATAAAAATCTGTTGTGAGGTGAAAGTTTAATGAGTCTCAGGTTTTTACTGCCACTACACAACTGATTTCTAATAGGCAGCTGGGGTAGCTTTTTTCCCCTCACACACACATACACAAATACACCCACCCATCCACAAAGACACACATGCACTCATTTGCAACCTGGTGGCCTATAAACAAGCTTGTTCCTAAACAATTATGCAGATTAAGTTGAGGAACTTGCTGGGAAATATACGGGATGCCTCAGGTGTGCTGCACAGCGCAATATATTGGCTGTTTGCTTGAATAGATCAGAATTTCTCCATCTCATTTTTAGGTTGTGTGAGCATGCCATATTTCTGTTGGAAATGAAATTTACTCCAGCTAAATATGATGCGACATCTGTAGTCAAAGTCATACCAGTACAGCTTTATACCTGCTGCATGATACATTGAATGTCAATAATAATTCAGGTAAATATGACATTCAATACAATTTGAGGGACAAATCAGCAGAGCTCAGTGTATAATATTAATAACAAACTTTATACTAATTAAAAAATGTTTAGAGGCATTTCAACTCGAATTATTTAAAACATTTGTCTTGCATTAAAATGTATGCACGATATGGCAAAGCTGCTGCTGGATATGAGTCGAGTGGATTTAGGACTACAGAGTGGATATAGAAAGAGAGAGTGCATTAGAGGAGGTATAAGTGGGTACAGATGATAGCTGGGATTAACTGTTCTTCTCTATAATAGAGGTTAGCAGCACAAAGACATTTTCAGCCACAGAAAAAAGTTAAAATAAAAGCACTTAACTACGAACTGAAGGAGATGAAAATGACTGGGCCTCACCAATAAAGTTCACAAGGCTTTCATAAACTTGGGTCTGTGATGCAGTCATATGCAGGCTTGGGAATGCGTGCAGTGCTAAATATACATAATTATGATCACTGCTTTTACCATGTGCTGTAAATTTGAAATAAAGAAAATGTATAGAGGAGATAAATGGCTCATTTAGAAGCTCTAAAGAAAGTGAAGCAACATGGATAATCAGGAAAATGCCTTAAGTCCTGCTCATTAGAATAATTTTCTACAGTTTGATTCTGTTGATGTTCATGCACTACATATACATTGCCTGGCCAAAAAAAAAAAGTTGTACGCTAATATTTTCTTGGAGAGCCTTTGGCCTTGATCTCAGCGCATAATTTCCATGGCATTATTTCAACAAACTTAAGCAACATAACATTTATTTTCATCCAGTGTTGGGTTCTATTTTCACTGGTGTCTTGAATTGATGAGGGAAATATTAACCCCCACTCCATAAAGTCTTCTCCTGCACATCCCAAAGACTTCCAATAGGGTTAATGCCAAATTTACATTTTCACACACACAAATGTGTGAAAAATGATTCCTCATGCTCCTTTCACTATCTGAGTGCCCATTTTATATCCTTGCCATCAGAGAAGAAAAACATTGTCATATTATTGTTGCTGAGCCTCGACCTGACTAATTGAAGTAACAATGCCATGGAGATTACATGCTGAGATCAAGGCTAAAGGTACTCCAAAAAAATATTTGAGTGTGCGACTTGTTTTTGGTCGGGCAGTGTAGTATGTTGCATGTGACATGCCCACAAGAACTCCCTTTTTTCACATGTCTTTCCTCAGATATTCATAGTAAAAGAGACACTCACATAAACCACCACCCACTATTTGGGATGGCTGCTGACTTAATTTTAGTGCTAACAAGTACTGATACTTAATTACTTTACTGTACTTAATTGCTCAATTGTTATTATTTTGTTGTTTTGGTTTCCAGGATTCAAGTATTATGAAGACATCTCACAGCCAGTAAGCAAAGCTGAAGCTGAGGCAGTGGGTGGTATTATAAAGGAAATTGCCAGTTGTTTCAGTCCAGTTGTCACCATAACTTTAACTGGAGGCTTTCGCAGGTAAGATAAACAACACATTATTAATTATATTAACAACTGTGTCTTTGGCATTAGATTACTATTCACTGTTAACATACTGCAAAAGACATTGGGACATGCAAGATGTTTTTTTTTTTTTTTTACCAGTTTTTAAGAAAAATATTTTAACTTAGAAAGTGATGAGCATGAAGAAACAAGACATAGACTTACAAAAAGTATGCATTTACTCAGTTGAGTTGTGTGTACATGGTTAAAATTTAATATTGCAATAATTACACTGGGGTTAGGACCTTCCAGAACTTTGCAGACACATCAGAGATGCAATCATAGTGTGGAGTTAGAGATGTGTCTCAGTTACATGTTATTCTGAGCTTGAAGATAAGTCAATGTTTCAGACTCAGTATTAGAGTAGTACTACATTCACGGGCACTGCCTGACATTCTAACCACGTGCAATGAAAATACATTTGTGTGGAACAGATTTCAAGGGCAATATGAAACCTATGCAATATACTGTATGGCATTATGAATCAATTAATTGCATGAAAGTTATAATTTGAAAACTCAACATTGCATGACAAATGTACAAAGTAAATGATAATTTCATAACCATAGTTTTGAAACTTCTCTGCAAGTTAAATTATGCTCAAGATTTTGACAGCACATGGGTAGAATAACCATAAAGAAAATCCATAATTTATGACCAGTTCACATCTGTTTTCTTTCCTGTTTAAGCTGCATGCTTTCTTTGACTGTTGGTAAAAAATATTACGTTACTTCTAGTTCATTACACAAAAATTAGAATGTGCTGTATTCAGGTATTTTATAGGCATGCTGCCAATTTGTCTGGTTGATGTTCGTTTTGAAAATGTACAAATTTGCAGTGTCTGCACAGCTCTTTAAGAGAAAATTGGTAAAACCAGGTATTCCAAGTCTGAATGCAGACAACTTCTTCCACAGGAATATGGACATAACTTTTCACCAAAATTGCTAAAATAAGTTACCAAATCTGAAGATTGCCCATATTCATTAAACCAGAAATTGGTAAACAAGGACCTTTTTTTAAACACAGGGCACAAATAAATGTGAATTTAAGAAAAAAGTGAATAGAGAATACTGAAAAGGTGAAACTAAATTAGTTATAAAGAAAACACACAATGAACTATAATTACTGACAAAATGTTCATTTGCAGTTTAGAAGCATATGGAACTTAAAGATTAGATAAAGATAAAGCGTTCTTTATTGTCAACTGTTGCATGAACAATGAAAATCAGTTTAGCAGCTCTCTGTTTAGCAGCAATTATGGAAAAGTAAACAAAGACAACTAAAGTAACTACACATACATATATCTGTATATGCAAACACATATCCACATCTATCCACATATTCACACATGTACAGACTTATACATTTATCCACATATTCACACATTTAAAGACATACAGAAGGGTGCATGATATGTCAAAGGTGCATGGTATACACAGGGTGAGAGGCGGAGCTTTTTAATCATAAGGTGCATGATGCTAAAATGTTATATAATGTTCGAGACCTGCTCGAAACATGAATATTGCACCATGAGTATTGCACTTAAAGATGGGTGTTGCACTTACAGAGTAACATTGCACTGTCCAGGAAGATGGTCTGAATGATGGTTATTCAGTCAGTGTATGTGACGGTGGTGGTGGGGTTGCATGTTTAACAGCTTGTGGGTAAAAGCTGTTCTTGAGTCTGTTAATGTTTTTAGTGTCCTGTACCTTTTTCCAGAGGGGAGAGGGGAGAAAAGGGGGTGTCCAGGATGTGTGGAGTCCCTGATAATTCCACTGGCTCTCCTCTGAAGTCTGCCAGTGTAAATGTCACTGGGGGGTGGGGGTGAGGGGGTAGTGTAGTTCGAATTACTCATTCTGCCATCCTCACCACCTGCTGCAGGGCCGCTCTCGATGGTGGAGCGGTAAAAGTTTGTCAGTAGGGTTGGGGTAGGCGGGCTTATCGGTGCTTTCTGAGGAAGTGCATCCTTTGTTGTGCTTTCCCCACCTGGTAAGAGATGTTTGTGATCCAGGTGAAGTCAGCAGAGATGTGGACTCCAAGAAACTTGATGCACTCCACCTTCTCTACCTCCTCTCCATCAATAAAGAGGGCAGAGTGCTCAGTTTGTTTTGATCTCCTGAAGTCCATTATCATCTTCTTTGTCTTGGATGTGTTAAGGTCCAAGTTATTGTTGTTGCACCATTGCTGCAGATGCTGGACCTCCTTCCTGTAGGACTCTTTGTTATTTGTTATCCGACCTATGACAGTGGTGTCATCGGCAAATTTGACAATGGTTTTGGTGGTGTGAATGGGGGAACAGTCGTGTGTGAAGAGGGAGAAGAGGAGAGGGCTGAGAACACCACAGCATTGTGTTCTCAGGCCTGTGGTGTTCTGGTGTTCTGGATGAGAGTGGAGGAGATGTGGTCTCCTATCCTGACGTTCTAAGGTCTGTTGCTAAGAAAGTCCAGTATCCAGGTGCACAGGTTGCTCAACTTCTGAACCAGTTTATATGGTAGAACTGTATTGAAAGCGGAGCTGAAGTCTACGAACAGCATCCTCACATAGGAGTTACTGCTGTCCAAGTGTGTAAGGGCTGTGTAGAGGGCTGTATTGATGGCACCCTCTGTTGATCTGTATGCTCTGTATGCAAACTGATGTGGATCAAGATCAGTAGAGATGGCAGCCTTAATGTGAGACAAGACAAGTCTCTCGAAACATTTGGTAATGATTGGGGTTAGGGCAACTGGGCGATAGTCATTCAGACAGCTCACTGTGCTCTTTTTCAGCACGGAATGATGGTAGCTGTCTTGAAGCAGGTGGGAACCATACATTGCAGTAGCGAGAGGTTAAAGATGGTGGTAAAAACCCCTGCTAATTGATCTGCGCATGTTTTAAGAACCCTTCCTGTTACTCCATCTGGACCAGTAGCTTTCCTCTCGTTGACTCTGCGGAGGGTGGAACTACATTGTTATGTGATGAATGTGTAGCATTTTGTTGCTAATGACAAGCTAACATTGATAAATTGCTGCAGTTCACTGGAAAGGACACTAGAAGCCTAAAAATGTAAAAGATTTTCCAGGGTACCTGTTTTCAGCTTTAAATTTTTTTCCCTTTTTTTTTTTTTTTTTTAAATCAGAACTGGTAAATGGTTCACATGAAAAAAGACACACAGGTCTTCACATTTTACATGCGGTAAGTATTTTTTTTTTTACCTAGTTTACTAGGTTTCATTGTGATAATTTTATTGTGGTTCTTGTATACAGAGTTTTACTATCACTAAACTTGTTGTATCACACACTTTTAGATGTGCTGTCTGTGTCATCTCTGTACCAATGATATTTTAAAGAGGTGTGAATTTTTTGTTCAGCAGGAGGCTGACAGCCCTCTCTTTTTCCATCGTCGTCTTGTTCACCAGCAGTTAAACACAGAGTTACAACACTCTCCACACAGAAACTCAACAGTGTACTGAATAATATCATAACAGACTTGTGGTTATAAAAAGTATTTATTCTTGTTCATTCTTATTGAAAATATCTGATGAATTGATTTGCGTTAAGCAAGTGAAATGGAACCAGAATGCTCTGCAAGAAAGGTTAACTGAGCAAAGCAATTTTTATCCACTGCAGTCTTCTGGGTTAGCTGATACTCATCAGCTAGCAAACATCAGGAAACTTGCCAATTTTTGGAAAGGGTCTTTATGATAATATATACCTAAACGTCCAGAAAAAGGGTGATTCAGTAGATCATAGATTTAGGGAGACACAGTTTACATACAATATCAAAGAATTTCTTTGTTACATTAAACTGCTATTAGGGTTTTTTTTCTTTTCTGTTAATGTAAATTACTTTCCATGCCAACCCGACATGGATTTTCCAGTCCTGATATGTGCAAATATTTCTGGCTGCTGAGCAGGGGTCAGAATGTATCAAACTGGTTCTTGGATGACCCTGAACTCTGGATGTAGCCTAGTGTTGTCACAGAAACAGGTTAGACAGAGATGAGGGGATGCAAACACAGCCAAACTTGCTTTCATAAAAGTCCAAGCAAACAGAGCCAAACACACAGTCCAAGCAGTCAGAATGCAGCAGAGGTTCAGGTACAGTTTATCCAAGGAAAATACACGTACCTGGTAAACAGATAAGTAGATATTAGGCACAGAAACAGGATGGCAGAGGCACTGAGGGATACATGGTAAAGGTTAACAGAAATAGGTCAACACACAGGCTTGCTATGTCATAGAATATGTTCACGAGAGCAATACTTTGCAATGTGAATTTGATACAGTCTCATTAATAATTCAGGTGATCAGGATGAATGGAGAACACATGTGCAGTAATTTGATTCATGTCAGTACTCTGGTGACTGGGATCAGTGCAGGGAATCCTGAGAAGTGTATCGACTGAGTGCAGGAATGTGCAGACAATGGGTTTATTCCAAAGCCCTTAAACTGTAGCATTGTTTCCTTTACTTAGCTCTTATCCTTGCATCTTAGCCCCTCCCATTGAGGAGACATTTAGAGACGTAAGGAGCATGGAATCGAGGAAATGTGTTTAAGGAGAAATGAGATGTCATTTACTCTGAAGTGCCATGTGGAGCTGTGTCTGCTTTTGAATGATGGCGGCACAGCTGGCCTGCTGCTTAAAAGCTGGCGGACGTCATTGGTAGGGGCGGGTTATGTATTAGATGGCGTGCAGCTCTTCTGGGAAGGTGGTTCTTGTGTATCATTGCTCCTCAATCATCACTTCTCCTTCCTAGCTCCTTGTTGCACAATTAAGAGAACTGGGAGAATTGATGATGGACGAGAAGAATTTACCGTTTAAGCGAGGATCAAGGACTGAGGAAAGAACAAAGAAGTGTTTTGAGATGTACCCATTGTGTCAAGTGTGTTCCAGTCAACAGGTTAAATGTAATTGTATCCTGTCAGTGAGAATAGGAAGTAGGAAATAGCAACAGGAAGTAGCTAATAAAAAATGGCTGCTAGGAATTTGTGTGTATGCCAATAAATTAGAAAGTGATTGAGATCAAATCTGGCACATTCAGTAAGCTCTTTATTAGGAAAACTATACTAACACAGGATAGGGTGTCAGTGTGCTCTCAAAACAGCCTCAAAGCTTCATGACTTGGAGTCTGTTCCATTCCTGTGAGACTCTAGTCCATGGTGACATGATTGCATCATGCATTTCCTGTGGATTTTTTCAGGTTCACTTTCAACTCCCCCCGCTTCAAACGTATAGAGAAATCTATCTATCTATCTATCTATCTATCTATCTATCTATCTATCTATCTATCTATCTATCTATATATATATATATATATAAATAGCTAAATATATATAATATCTTAGCTATATATCCTGTAAAGTAGCTTTGCAACAATGTCCATTGTTAAAAATGCTATACAACTTAAATAAAAATTGAATTGAATCTGTGTTACTGTAACCTTTCTGCCAGTTTGAACCAGTCCAGCATTTTTCTATTGACCTCTTCTATCAACAAGGTGTTTCTCTCCTCAGAACTGCCACTTACAGGATATTTTTCTTCTTCATTGCACCATTCTGAGTAAACTCTAAAGACGGCTTTGTGTGGAAATCCCAGGAGATCAGCACTTATAGAAATACTTAAGCCAGCCCTTCTGCCACCAGCAATCATATGGTGCAATATCACGTGATTCATACCAAGGCCAAAATCATTGAGATTACATTAGCCCCATTCTGATGGTTAACGTGAACATTACCTAAAGCTACTGGTTCGTACCTGCATAATTTTATGCATTGCTAAGCTGTCACTCAGATGATTAGATAATTGAAATAATGCCTCTGTGTTCCTAATAGTGTTATGTAAGTGTATACTGTCAGTGCTAAATTTGTTTTAAATTAACTATAATTGAGTTTAGCAAATTAGAGTGCTTCATTTGTTGCTCAGTTTAAAAGTTATGAATGGGAAAGGTGTCTACATACAAAAAAAATCCTTAGGATTTACTCAGCTAAAACACAATGTTGTGCAGCATTATTGCGACGTTGCATAAAGTAAAGTTCATAATTTGTGGAGAGATGGTCTAAACATTGTGACAGTGATAAACCATAATGTTTAATGAGAAGATGTACATGACTTTTATGCATGACGTTGTTTTGACGTTTTCAAAAATGATGCACACATTCAGACCCCCAGAACAAAGCAACCAACCATAGGACATGCGAACTGGGATTTCCTTTTCAGTGAATGTTTCTACAAATAACGTTATCGCAACCTATGTGCAATGTTGTTATAATAAATTGGTAGCTGGGTATACCAATACATGTACTGATCTTTCTAAAATGTACAGGAAAAAAAGAAGACAGAGTTGGTGCCAGCAACTACAGTAGCTACAATGTTATCAACATTAAATATGTTTTTTCTCCTGGAAACACTTGTTTTTTTCTTGTGCATTCAGGTTGGTTCAGCAACATATCAGCTAATGTGTGATTCCTAGTTCCTAGTTATTGGTGTGCTCTGCCCTCGCCCAGAGTTGGCTAAGATGAGTGCCATCCTCCCTCTAACCCTAATTAGGATTAAGCGATTTAGAAATTGAAAGTGTAATATTCTGTTAGGATTGTAAAAGTCTTTAGCCTTCTCCCACAACTTTTCAACTTTGTTTCACAGTGAGAATTATGAATGTGTATGCACATATTCTCACACCGCTGAAACCAGGATTAAAATCAGTACTTAGTATCTGCTGTGATGAAAAATGCAGCTGTGAAAAATATTATTAAGCATAAATGTTATAAAGTATCCTACATTTTCCTATAGAAATTGTATTATAGACCTATTGTCGTTTCAGTGCTCAGGTTATTAATGTTAAGTGGAACATAAATAAGAATACATTAAAAATGTATAGCTTATGTTTATGAGAAATGCTGATATGGCCCTACTTTAAACACACTTTTATAACCAATATTTGTGATGCAATAAATGAAAACACTGTAACCATGTTGCTTTGAATTCATATTTAGCTTTATTCAACCTGTTTTTTACAGTTGTGGGCTACAAATGAGGAAGCATTAGAAGTTGTATTGCAAAACTTTTGGTGATATTGTTAACAATGACTCATAAGGGCTCCATTGTAAAACAGTTTCTTTATAAATTACATGGATTCCAATAAAAACTTATTAAACTAATGGTTGAATTGTGCCTTTTAGAAAAACTGTCATTTGTTTGTCTGGTGAAACAGTGTGGAAGAAAATTGCAATGCAGCAAGGAACGACAGGGCTGCACAGACAGTGAAAAAAAGCACAAATGTGCATTTTCTTACTTCTACATTAAGGAGCTGTACAGTGTACATTTTCACTGTCCGCACAACCCTGTATTCTACGTGTGTGTGTGTGTGTGTGTGTGTGTGTGTGTGTGTGTGTGTGTGTGAGTCTGCAAGTTTTTTTTGTGTACATGGGTTTTCTCTGTGTACTCCAGTTTCCTCTCACAGTGCAAAGACATTAGGATAATTGGCTATTCCAAACTGCCCCTAGATGTGAATGTGAATGAGAATGGTTCTGCCCAGCCCTGCAACTATGGTAACGCAGGTGCATGCTGGTCCCAAGCCTGGGTAAATAGAGGAAAGTTAAGGGTAAACAAAAAAATAAATGATCACATTCTTGGAGAAGATCAAAATATGGTTGAGGGATGTTGAAGACTGCAATTATGAGCTTTTTTGACATAGGAAGAACAGTTTTAACTATATACATTTTGGAGAACTCAGTGCTGGCACCATCTGTCAGTTAGCGATATACTGCATCTCCTGTTGGTAGTTGTCTTAATTGGCTGAAAGTTGAGAGTGGGTTAACTCTGTGCGTGTTGAAATTTTCATTTAAAGCCATGGGCATTAATATGGAGTCCCTCACACTTGCTACTGTAAGGATTTCAGCTCAGTCTGGCACAAGAGCATTAGTCGGGTTAGGCACTGATGTTAGACAAAAAGGTCTTTCTCATAGACAGTATTCAAATTCATTCCAATGGCATTCAGTGTGGTGGAGGTTAGAGCCCTGAGCAGGTCACGTGAGTTCTTCCATATCAAATTTGTCAAACCCTGTCTTCAAACCATGTCTTTATTAATTTTCAGCAGACGGTTGTTTAACCTGGCCAGAGTGATGGTCACTCTGAACCCTATTCTGGGACCTTTATACGTGTGGTATTATTACAGTGGATAGGACTGTATTCCATTTCAGGGCAACATGCACAACCCATTAGGGGCAATTTAGTGTAGCAAGTTCATATAATGAGTTTTTTGGGAGTTGTTGGAATTAATAGATAAAAGAATAGGTAATAGATTTTAAAAGGATATAAATAGAATAAATCACATGATATATACATAGATATTCAGTTAGATTCCTGTCAGTATTTCTCACACAATTAAGCAGTAGTAACGCCTGATATGAATTAGCAGTGACAATAGTGAAAGCAGGTAACACCTCATATATTTGAACTGTCATGTAGCAGAGATTGTGCCCGTTGCAGGTTAGAATCTTTTTTTAATTTAAAAACTCTTAGATACTAAGCAAGAAACAGGCGAGGGTGAGAGGATACACAAACAGATTATACTGGCCCTGTCTTCCCCTTGTATACAGGGGAAACTCAAAAAAATTGAATATCTAAAAGTTCATTTATTTCAGTAATTCATCTTAAAAAAGTGAAGCTAATATATTATGTAGACTCATTACATGCAAAGTGAAATATTTCAAGCCTTTATATGTTATAATTTTTATAATTATGGCTTACAGCTTATAAAAAAACCCAAATTCAAAATCTCAGAAAATTAGAATATTACATGAAATAAAAAAAGGATTTTAAATACAGAAATGTTAGCCCTCTGAAAAGTATAATCATGCATATGCACTCAGTACTTAGTTTGCGCCTTTTTTGCATGAATTACTGCCTCAGTGCGGCGTGGCATGGATGCTATCAGCATGTGGCACTGCTGAGGTGATATGGAAGACCAGGATGCTTCAATAGAGGCCTTCAGCTCTTCTGCATTGTTCGGTTCTCTCTCTCATCTTTCTCTTGGCAATACACCATAGATTCTCTATGGAGTTCAGGTCAGGTGAGATTGCTGGCCAATCCAGCACTGTAATTGTGTGTGTGTGTGTGTGTGTGTGTGTGTGTGTGTGTGTGTGTGTGCATGCGTGCGTGTGTGTGTGTGTGTGTGTGTGTGTTTGTGTGTTTGTGTGTTATTTTTGTGGGCAGCAAGGCAGTTTGGAAGTTGAGGTTCATGCCAATTATTTCTGTAGGTGGCAATGCATTGTGGGGGTTGTAGTGTGATGCCAGTTGCAGCATTGATATGACAATAATGTATATTTTGTAGCATTCTTATATGCAAAGCATTTATGTAGATAACTTTAATAATAATAACTATATGTAGATTATGTTTAAAGGTTAACCCTACTATGTATAATATATTTTTGATTTAAGATTTTTTTTTTTTCATCTTTAAGATCTTTTTCTTTTTGCAAATAAATAAATAACTCAGCTGGTTGGCCCCAGTTCCAGAATGCATCAGTATTATTTACTTTATTGTATCATTTTATTTTATTTAAAGCCTTTATTTTCTTTATAGCTTATTTAAAAGCATTCTGTCCATTAAGGATATATTTCCTATTTGAACTCCCACCCCAGTCATCATATGGCCTAATACAAAAACTGCATTATGCATTCTTTTGAATGTTGTATTTGGTTTGCTTGCTTGACTTCCTACAAACATGAATGAGTATGTACATGTATAACCTTTGAGCTACCTCAGTCTGTCACCCCGCTAAATGTGCTGGTTGAGTTAAGCTGCTAGCTGGTGGGCAGTGATACCAAATTTGCAGCATGTAAAATAGTGTTTCGTCATGAGCTTTAGGCTGCTTTTTTTGGCGAAGTACAAATGCAGTAAGTGTTGAAGTTACAAGCCACAACAAGTAAGTGTCTGGCTCCCCCTCACAGACTATTTGTCATGCTTTAGTCATGCTTCACTGCTGCATGTTATTAATCTTTTTGCTCAGTAGAGATTTTTTCCCCCCAAATACCTTCTTTCTTTCATTTTTGCTTTGCTCTTCCTCTGGCCAGTGTCTCTAGTGGGGTCTGAGCTGTTTAATGTTCTGGAGGCTTAGCTTTAAAAGAAGTTTAGCTTTAACTGCTGTAGCATGTTGTAAATTATTCAGCAGCAAGCTGCCTTGTAGAACAGAATAACTTGCTCCTCTGTGGGAGAGACAAGCCTTCTGTTGTTTATGCAGTCACAGGTTCTCGACGATCCTACAGTTACCTTCCCCTTGGCTCTGGTGTAAATGGTTCAGGGAATAGAGCCACTTGACTGGCTTTATTTTATCTGCTGTCTCAGCCCAGTGACTAACCACAGACTCCCAGGAGCTTTGCTGACACACCCCGATCATGTAGCACTTCAACATACGTCAGATTTTAATGCTCTCCATGCCAAGATGGGAAAGTAACTGAATAGCCTAGGATTTGAGTATAAAAAAGCATGTCTTATGAATGTGGCAGTGCTCCTAATGCTGCAACTGCATCCTGAGGGACTGGTTTGTGGTCTGTTTCTGTTGCCTTTGGCAATGGTTCAGATGTAGAGGTGTATAAAGGCCAGAATTTAGTACCTGAGACCTTACTAAAATCCTTATCTAGCATTTGTTGGGCCATCTGTAACCGGATGCTGATGAATTACCTGAATCAAGGGATTTATTCGGGACAGCTACCACAGGGAACTAACAGGAGGCCGGGAGATGTTTTATTTACAGTAGAGAAAATAAGTGCTTTAATCAGGACCAAATAGTTACGTAAGTACATTGGGGAGGTTCACATGCCATGACCTATAATCCAGTCGATGAAATCAGTGCTGTTCATGTATCGTACATGTTAATTTTCCTCCCTTGCATCTGTAATGCTAATCTGAGCCGATCAAACAGCCATGTTTCACTTTTACCAGCTCTTCCATTCCTCCATGCTGTCTTTTTGTGCATTCTGGTGGCAGTGGTGGTGTGGGAACAGCTATTGATGCTGCTGAGAGGTTTCTGACATTCCATTATCAAAGTTTAAAGGTGAGGTGCAGCTGTCCCTTGATGGCCCTGTAGGATACCTCATCCTCTAGCCTTGTTTCTCGGTAGATTGTTGAACAGAGCAGCCTTGCTTGTATTATGTTGTGTTTCGCCTTTGGAAGTACTGAACACAATGGCATTTACATACACATGAAAAAAGTTTTTATAGCATAAGTACACAGGATCAGGAGAAAAAGTCCAGTAAGTGACTTCCAAACACACCACTTGGTAAGACAAAGCTAAGGCTATTGGTTTATGCTGCAATTAAAGATTAAAGATTAAAAGGTGACAGTCAAAAGGATGTTCACTTGCTTCAGCTAAGTTTTAATTTTAAACAAGACATTTGATCATTAGCACTTTCCAGGTTTATGTCAATTTTTCAACCCTACTGATTACAGGCTATATCGTACTGCACCAAATCCCCCTATATGTAATAATAATTAACAAATTTGTGTTCTTTTCTTTGAATGGGGATTCATGTCCTATTCTCGTGATTTCATGCACTCAAAGGGAGTGAAACTGCAGCCTTTTTAAACTGGCCAATGCAAACTTTCAAATGGATTTTAGCAGGTTGCAACTTTAGAACCGCAAGCAAAGACCACCTGACAGTGAAAATATACACATGTTCATGTGTAGCAGGAGAGTTTGGAAGGCTTGCCCTTCATTTCACTTTAAGACCACTTAATTATAATCACTTTATAAGACATCCCATTTACAGCATCCACAGTTTTAGGACCAAGAAATTACACTGTTCACTTTTTAGGATCATGTGTTGGCAGTGTCTACTGTTTCAGACAGCCCAATAATATTGACTACTTTTTTAAGTGCATGAGTTTGTGTCCTTCACAATTTAGTACTATCTTTAGTACACGGTTACACTGTTTAAGGAAGATGATTCAATTCCAGTGCCTGGTATTCTGGACTATACAATTTAACCGTTTATGTGGTTTTTAACATTATTATATGTAACAGTGAAAACTATTTTTACTCTACATTAAAATGATGTAAATGGAATGGAATTATTACAACTTGAAAATTACCAAATACAAGGTACCATGTATGTGGCACATTTCTTTGATCTGTGTGAGGCGGGTCAAGAAAGATGCAAGGCATTTTGCTGAAAACTTCAAACTGCAGTGGTAAAGTCTCTGACAAGCCACTGGGAATTAGGTCTACTCTAAATATGTATGAAACTTTTTCAGCGTTTACCGTGCAACACTAGTGATTTTACACAATATTCTGATACAGATGCCAAAACTTGCCAAACCACTTGTAAGTGTTTACTTCTTGGCAATAAGTTCTGCATCCCTGTTATCTCAACATGTATGTATGTATGTATGTATGTATGTTTGTATGTATGTTTGTATGTATGTATGTATGTATGTATGCATGTATGTATGTGTCACTGTTGACAGTACTGAAGTTACTCTTATTGAAGGAGCATCTGTGCCAGAGCAGCTTGCAGCCAAGCATGAAGGGGATTAAAAATAGCTATCAAACACTCTCAGAATAGTCTAAAACAGCCACCAAGCATCTAAAAAAATCTGAACATTTAAGTTCATGACAAAAAAAAAAACCTCCTTTTATCTAACCTTTCATGAGGATGCTTTGGGGAAAAAATCTTGTCAGCCATATTATTCATCCAACACCTGTGTGTGACTGACAGGACAATCGGAGGGTGTTTTTGTTACTCAGCAGAAGTTTTAACTGTACCGTAATTAGTCATGCCTACACACCCTTTATTGCCTTGTCTTTGGATGACATTGCTTAATATTCCTTTCTGGATGACTTACTACATGGCTAAGTCCGCATCTTCATCTATTACTGCTGTCATAACATGGACAAATGGGCCTTTAATGATCCATTTGTCAGTTGCTTAAACGTTCAAATTTGATTGCGAGATTGTAAGGATATAGAACATTAACCATAGCTTTTATTATTGCCCATGACCATCACACCTCTTTAAATACCTGGCATTTATATCTCAATAGTAAACATTGTCAAAGCTCTAATTAAACATAATGTCAGTGGGTTATAAAACATGATGAGATGAACTGTTACACACAAGTAATCAACAAAGACACAATTTAATTACCACTACAAAGATGGCTGACTGAATTTTGGTGAGAATTGGGGTATTCCATGGGGTGGTCACCAATCCATTATAGTGCTAATGCAGACACAAACATTCAC
This sequence comes from Neosilurus mollespiculum, assembly GCA_030014195.1. NCBI lineage: Eukaryota > Metazoa > Chordata > Actinopteri > Siluriformes > Plotosidae > Neosilurus > Neosilurus mollespiculum. Next base: position 24,203,109 of record JAQMYF010000027.1, read on the forward strand.
ACTCACATTCACACCTAGGGGCAATTTAACGCAGCCAGTTGTCCAAATCCGTCTTTGGACTGTGGGAGGAGATGGTAGTCAGAGGATATCCATGCAAGCATGAGGAGGACATGCAAACCATGTATAGAAAGGCCTACCTACTACACCACTATGCTGACTTTCTCATCTAATCAATTTTTTATTGAATAAAGTATGGCACATCATATATTTTTTTAGTTTATAATTATATTTAATGTTGTGGATTGCCCACAAAAACTTTTATTACTTTTGTTACAGCAGATATTAACTGTTTTTTCTACCCCAGTCCCCCCACCTCCTCTATCTCTCAAAGTCAATAAGACAAAAATTACAGCTTGTGGTGTTACCAAAAAAAAAAAAAAAAAAAAAAAAAAAAAAAAAAAAAAAAGCATTTCATCCTGAAGACTTTCCTGTGTTAGAAATTTTTCAGCTTCACCTCAGGCTTTTACAAAGGACTGGAACTGGAGACTTTTTAAAAAAAATATATTAATGTACCACTATATTAAATATTTGGAAGTGCTAAAATATTACAACAATCTCTTTAATTTAACCCTTTTAGTCTTGCTGTAATTTTGCAATAAACACAGATTTGGCTACTGCCTAAATTCAAAGCCCATCATGGGATTTTTTGTGGGATGTGTTTCTTCTCCATTTATAATTAATTAATTATTCTGTTGATGTTTTAAAAGCTTTAAAAAAGAATTATTGCCAAAAATGTTGTATACAGTAATTTGGTAAAAAAACAAAACAAACAAAAAAAACAAACAAACAAACAAACAAAAAAAACCTTTAAGGTTTTCAAAAGAAAACAAACAAAGAAACAAATAAACAAACCGTTTTATACATTCCCTAATGTCAGCACACATCAAGTTCCTGCCAAAGAGTAAACAGTCAATCAGCATAACAGCCAATCAGTATTGAGGTGCATAGCTGCCTATGTATATATATATATATATATATATATATATATATATATATATATATACACAC
>JAQMYF010000027.1:24227622-24243677 GCA_030014195.1 Neosilurus mollespiculum
GTGTGTGTGTGTGTGTGTGTGTGTGTGTGTGTGTGTGTGTGTGTGTGTGTGTGTGTGTGCGCGCGTGTGTGTGTGTGCAGAAGTGTGAATGACAGAAAGGACAGGAGGGCACTGATGTAGAGAAAGAGGACAGAAACGAGTGGAGACTTTCATCCCCACCCTTCTTGTAAATGTCCTCTTCTCCTCACACTCAATCACATTCTACTTCATTGGCTGAGTGTGTGGTCACACTTATCTTTTATTTTACGCTGCAGGATGGAGAGTGATGAACGAAGAATAATAGGCTATTTCTGGCATAGTGGGTGAATATCATTTCATCAGACCACAGAGACACCAAATGTGGGCGTGTGTGTATTTTTAAAAGAGAACATTTATGCATTACAGTGTATACGTTAATAGTAGAGTGCAAAAGTCTTCGGCACTCTATGTTCTATATAAACTTTTTTATAGATTTGATTCCACATTCTGCACAAATTGTACCTGAGACTACTATTATTATTATTTTTTTAAATTCTGAATTTGTTTCGGGGGCATGATGGTGTAGTGGTTAGCATGTCCACCTCACAGCAAGAAAGTACTGGGCCGTTTTGTGTGATGTTTGCATTTTCTCAATATGCCTATGTGGGTTTCCTCTGTGTACTCTAGTTTCCTCCAGTACAGTTAATAAACATGCACACGTGAGTGTGAATGGTTGTGTGTGTGTGTGTGTCGGCCCTGCACTGGACTGGTGAGCTGTTCAGGGTGTACACCACCCAGAGACAGATGATATTATATATATATATATGTGTGTGTGTGTGTGTGTGTGTGTGTGTGTGTGTGTGTGTGTGTGTCTATGTGTGAATGTGTGTTTATGAGAGAGTGATATCAAAGGTGCCGTTGCTCCTCTGGCAATTATTGCTCTTTAGTAAGAGTACCGATGATTTATAGGCTGCAAGAGGGTTATAGTAACTCAACAATTATTGCAGGCAATGGAATTAAACTGACTATTTGTAATCTTAATCGCCTTAGTGCTGTTCCCATCAGGAGTCGAATAATCAGACCGGGCGCAGGCCCAGAGGAAATCAATTTACAACTTCCATCCTCAGCCAGCCCTGACCATCTCGCTTTTACTCCTCCCCAAACCAGCACCACCGCTACCACCTCCACCACCCTTTCTTCTGTCTCTTTATCTCTCCTTGTTTCCATATGAATTTTTTCCCTCAATATTTCCTTCAGCCCCAGTTATTTTTGTGCATGTGATTTTTATCTTTTTTTTCCTTCATACATTAACTCAGCTGATGTTTTTCTTCTGGTTTCCTGTAAATGTATTTATTTATTTTTTTGCTTTTAAAGCCACTTACCCCTCCCATGCTTTCTTGTTGTCTCTTTCTGTCTTCCTCTGCATACCTATTTCACTTCCTGCTTGTCTGCATGTGCTCTGTGGTAAAGTCTGGAATTGATTTCATTTCCTATGGAGTGGAACCGTTTACCACAGATTGAGAATGGCATCCTGCTGTTGTCACCATTTTAAGAGTTACAATTTAGCAGCGATTGTATACAGAGGGAAAGTGCCCTTTAGCAGTCTTAGCAGTCTTTAATAAAATACTGGGTATTCGCTATAAGATAATTCAAGATTTTAATGCATATGTGATGACCTGTGGCTATTGAGTCAATCAATCCTTTACATCATAGACCCAAATCACCACAAAGCAGGTAATGGCAGGGTTAATGTTTTATGCTACTGAACTACTAATTAGAAGTTCACAATATTGGACTTTTAAGTGGCTCAGAAATGGAAAAAAATATTAAAATTAAAAAATTGTAATAATTTAAGTGCTTTGTAATTAATTTTTAATTCTGGCAAAGATTTGGAAGTGATTTAAATATTGTATTTTCCTCAAAAATATCTTTACTTTGAATATCCATAAGTGTGATATCATCATCCTACCCAAAAATTAAGAAAAACGTTTTGATGGGTAAATTCTAATTTACAAGTAGCAAACAGACAGTATTTTATTTATTTTATTTTCATATATTATGGTATAATATTTTGTGATTTGCTGCAAAATTAGAAAACTGATATGTGGGACATTTTTAATGGACTTTTATTTCAAATAATTTTAACTCAGAATCAACTTCTGCTTCACTGGACTCATTTTGTGCTTCTTTTTCCATATCTTTTCTCACTTTTCAGGGCATTCTCCTTTACTCAGATTACCAAGAGTCAACCTTTGACCTTACCAAGTTGCCAAGCCGTCGGTTTGAAGCCATGGACCATTTCCAGAAGTGCTTCCTGATTGTGAAGTTGAAGAATGAGCAGGTGGTTGGTCAGCAGGCAGAACAGAGATGTGGGAGAGATTGGAAAGCAGTGCGGGTGGATCTAGTGGCACCTCCGGCTGAGCGCTATGCATACGCCCTGCTGGGCTGGAGTGGCTCCACGGTAAGGGCTGAAAAATCTGTGGGTTACGCACCATACAAAGCCAAGCCATTGCATTCTGTTAGCTTAAAGTGTGCTCGAAAAGTTTTATTTCAAGGAAGGAATCAGGAGCAAGTTGATTATGGCTCCCTCTAGAAAGTTACATATACTTTGATATCTAATAATATTCTGGATGACAATGCGTCAAAAAAATTGCATTTTCTTCATAGAGATATCACAATGATTCAGGGCTACAATGGAATTTAGGAGGAGGGGCACACCTAGTTATTTTATGATGCTAACAAAAAACTTTGTAGCATTCAGTTTACATGGTATTATATTGTATGAGCTCTGAACACTGAAATAATGGAAATGTTGTTTCAACTAGATTTCAGTAAATCTGTTTGTGGACCTAATTTAACCTTTAATTCCTAATTTCTTGTTTTGCTTTTGTAGTCAAGCTAATTACATTGTCAGAGTCAGCGATGGGTGATTATGCTGTCATTGGGCTAAATGCCAAAAGAAAAAAAAAAAAGGCAGCACAGGAAAAAAGGTATTGCAGCTTGTTAAAGTTTCTCAAGGCAGAACTGAAGCAGGTATTAGACACAGATTTGTTAGTGTGTACGCTAAGTAATGGTGTCCTGATTCTTTAATAATTTGATGACAATGATATAAGTTGGGGTGTGTGGCCTAAAAATAAAACACCTGCAGGCTTTCTGGCTTAACAGAGGACTGTTAGCTTATTGCATGCACAAAAACTAAATCAAGAAAAATACAAACCTAAGGTACTGGTGAGTGTAATTCAAATTTAAATATGTTTAGTTTTGGGAATTTTTCACCAACTTGGTCACTTGCAAATTCCCACCCATGAGCCAGCTCTCCCCTATTGAAATCAAGCTACTGTAAAGGGAGGCTAAAACACGAGAAGGTAATTTTTGCCAATACATTTAAAGGCAGCCAACATCGACTTTTTTGTGAACTACTTTTCATGATGAGTCACAGGACAGCATACATGAGCTCATAGACACCCATTATTGGCTAGTGTCAGATTAGCAGTGGACTGAGAGCATTTCATGCTTTACACCCAGAAATCTTAGCCAATTTTGCTTTGTTGTTTCTCAATTATGGATGATTGTGGCATTGTCAGGATTTGAAGTTGAAATTACTTGCACGTAGGGCAATCCTGGGAATACATTTAACCATTTCATGACATATATGAAAGATTTTTCTTCTCTCTCTTTTTTTAAGTATTGGTCTGCTATACATTAAAATAGTATAATCATCACCATTAAGACATGCTTCTACTGCTAGATGATCAAATTGTCCTCAGGTGCTGAACCACACTGTTTGGTGAAAATGAATTAATTAAAAAAGTGCCAAAAGATTGATTTAGATTGTTTATATGGTGCATATATTCAGCTTACCTTGTGTTATATTATACAGGTATAAAATGTGTGGGTTTTTTAATCCATTACTTCTGTCTTTTTTGATGTTGCTGTTGCCATTTAAATTGCTCACATGGTCCACCATTTTTTGCTTTGTTATATAGCTCTTTTTTTTTTTTTCTTTTTTTTTTTTTCTTTTTCATTTTGAAGTCTGCAGTATGATGTGGTCTTCACTTACAGCATTTTGTTGATAAACTGTACTAAACTAGGCATGACCTTTGGAAAATTAGCATAATGCAAAAGACATTAGTGATTAGAAGAGATTAATAGAGAGGAATTTAAATAGGTCTGCTAACCATGATAAGGCTTTTTAAAGCGATTAATGTCAAATGGTGCATTTAATTCAACTTGCAGATCAGTAGAAAACTGCATTTAGATAGCAAATGCAGATTAGAGCTAATCATGACAGTGGTCCTAGATTTTAAATTTGAAAAGTTTACTTTTTCGTTTAAATGGTCAGGAAAATAATAATAATACTAAGGATAAAAGATTAGGCATTTGTTCCTGAGCACAAAAAGAGTCCTGCACTCCACCTATTTTTTAAAAAGAAATATTTAAGTATTTTAAGCTTTCTATTCACAGATAATTTAGCTTTTTTCTAAAAAGAATGCTTCAAATTTCAAAATTATTATAAACAATAAAACTGACATATAGTAAAAGATGTGTAGAAATAGGTTTAATTACCTTTTTAGTGGTAGCCTAATAGAAAATCCTATATCTTTAATAGAATATCCTATATCATTGTGACTATATTAAAGATTATAATGAAAAAATAATAATCTTGTAATAATCTTATAAAAATAAGTATGTGACCCTTGCATACTTTAATGAAAATTCAATTAGCACAGAGCTTAACTTTCAAATTTCAAAAACAACATTTTAAACAATAATTAATAGAGGAGCCCGTTAGGATGCTAACCCTCTATCCACCCTTCCGGTTTTGGCACATCGGATGTGATGGCCTCTTCTACAGTCCACCCTTGGCATTGCCTGTTTCTCACAAACCAATAAAGTTGTGTTTGATGAAAAAACTTAAATAAAAAATAAAAAAATATATACTTTTTACATACTATCATCCCAAATTTTGTTGCTTAATTCTATAATAAACAGAAAAGTTGGCCTGCTAGTTTTAGCTTAGCACAGAGTTTTGACCACTTCTGTTTTTTTTAATTTCTTCTTTTCTTTGCTTAGTAATGTTCTTTCTGTAGATATATAGGTATATAAATATGAATACACATATATAAATATGTCTTATGTAAGGCTGTGTCTCTACAGCAGTTTGAAAGAGACCTGAGAAGATTTGCCCGGCTGGAGCGAAACATGCTACTGGACAATCATGCCCTCTTTGACAAGACTAAGGTATGCTGTACACACAACACACATTTACACTTTTAATGCTACATGTTATACAATCTTATATCACAGATCTGTCTTCTAGTCTATGAGAGGAAAGATGCCACTGAATCAGCCTGAATCTTTCGTATTTTCTCTTTATAACTCTAAAAAACATCCCACTGAGCCTCTTTGGCGTGCTGTAGGAAAGGAGAAAAGACTGTGATGCAACCGTGAGCTTAGTTGCATTATAGTACTTTCTACTTTTTTTTTTTTGGTAAAACTCAGTGTGAATGCATTACACTGCTCCTGCTATCATGATGTGCTGATGTTTCATGGGTTGTGTTTTATTCAAATATTTGCAGCTTAAAATATGTCTGTCTTTCATTGAGGACAGGTTTACCCTGTTCTTATTTTAAGATGGCTAATTGATAACAGAGACACAAAAATTAACATTTTGCATTTTTTCTTTTAAAATTATACCAGTCACGTCTCAGCTAAAATATTACTCATTACAGTAATGTCGATCTGGAGCTGTCAGTAAGCTCACGTTAATGCACTCACTTAGTCACACAGAAAATGTTCATGTGGTATACACGCACTAATCGAATACATTTGCATATTATGTACGTGATTGTGCAAAAACGTTTTTAATATGTTTTTTAATTGAGTAATTAACTTCTTTAACAATTCAGCTAAAAAACATATCACAGGTCACCTGCAAAGTCTTTACCAAAAAAAAAAATAAAAAATCACCTCCCACCAGGACTGATGGGAATTTGGCCTGATAGTGGCCAACATTAACATATAATGACTGCCACACTGTTTTTTTCCATAACAAGATAATCCATCAATGTCGTGTCCAATTGCTTTGCTGTAACAGCACAGCCTCAGCCATGCTGACAGCCAATCAGGACTGACACCTTGGGAGGTTTCCTCCAATGGGTCTGCAAATCATATAATGTGTGCTGTCATATCTATCACATATGCTGCCAGCTTAGATGAGTTGATTTATGATTCAAGCTGAATGATAAAAGTAGACTATGATAGACTTCTGTATACTGCTTTCAGGGTCTCGTTCAGATGTCCTTGTTTTTGTATATTTTCTGTCCATCTCTCTGTGTGAGTTCTCATTTATGCATATCAATGTCAACTGTAACAAAAATAATGTATATAAGGTTTCATTTATGCAGGTCACTTTGAATGTTAGGATATAATAAGTGCAGTGGTATTATTGTTTTTTTTTTTTTTTTCAATTTCTACCACCTGCTAGCAAAAATCTCATAGTAACTGTAGTATGCTCTACATAGATCTCTAGCTAAATGCCCTATACTCGTGGTCTGCAATTGACATTTATATGGTTCTCTATTATTCATCATTTGTTCACATGTAGTCAGTTACCCGTTTAATCCTGGTCAGGGTCATGAGGGATTCTGAGCTTATTCCAGGAATACTGAGGTGGGACAATGCCATGTATGGGATGCCAAGCCATTGCAAGGAACTATACCTATACTATATATTCAGGCACTCTTTCACACCTAGCATATGAGCAGTTCACCTTCTGGCATGTTTGTAGGAGGGAGGATATTGAGGGATCGAAACAATATTTCCTCCTGAATTCCCAGCATCTTCCTTCAACTAGCATCAATGAAAGGCCCCCTGCTGCAATGATTTATGTTGCCTCAAGTCTGGGTAAAAAAGTTCCACTTGAACACAACACAAAAAATTCAGCCAACTGCTTACACTGGTGCTATACATAGTGTACCTACAGAGAGGAAATAACTATCCACACTAGTAGGTGTTGATTGTCTGCATTTGTCATTCAATATGAGCACAGTAATCACAGCGGGGATTAGAACCATAAACAACATGATGTTTGCTTATCATTTTCACACTCTTCTCACTTGTTCATCACAGACAGTTTCAGATAGCTACTTTTAAACAAGGATATGACCAATTAGAAGTTGGCATTGGTGTTGTCAGCTGTTTTGCTTGTGGAAGAAGAAAGGAAGAAGCAGAGGTGGGAGATAAGGAGAAACCACATGAATGTCCATCACAACATGCAGAGATATAGTCTTTTTGTTCTGCCTCTCTGTTTTTGTGCATTTAATATAGGCCTAGATGGAGTGTAATCTAGGCAGTTTCATTATTTTTACTCAGCAGGATTTTTTTTAATAACACTCTCCAGTCTGGAATCAAAGTTTTCCTGCTGTAATTCATAATTAACCAACCTAAGCAGATTGGCTTCAGGGTCCTGAAAAAATAGAGCAGATATTCATAATATTTATGCGTATTTCAAGGCAAGGAGCAAAGACACTTCTAATAACATTACCATCTCACTCACTCTCACTCACTCATTTGCTGAATCACATAATCCTGCTAGGGTCACAGCGAGGCTGGAGTCTATCTCAGCCAACAATGGGTAAAGGCACGGTACACCTCGAATACTTCGCCAGACCATCGCAGGGCCAACGCAGACACAACAATTCACACTTACACTCACACTAAAGGGCGATTTGGAACAGCCAGTTCACCAAATGTGCATGTCTTTGGACTGTCATTGGAATCTGGAGTACCTGTAGGAAACCAATGTAAACATGGTGAGAACATGCAAACTTCACACTCCACAAATGCCTGAGTCTGGAACTTCTTGCTGTGAGGTGGACATTCTAACTACTATGCCACCGTACTGCCCCATTAACTTATTGCGATGTAAAGTGACTTCTGCATATGCATGAAAACTGCTCACTGCTCAGTGCTGTCCATGTTAGGCTCCACTGCTTTTTCTCCACTTTTTTTTTAATTAACTCATTCATTTTAATTAGTAGCTACATTGCTTTTGTATTTTAGATATTTTATCTTTATTTCGATTCACTACTTATTTAACTGCTTCACTGCTGTCTTGAATATGCCACTATTTAAAACTGCCATCATGCCTTGTGCGGCTGCTAGGGTATATGCAGTGTGCACATATGGTGAACAGGTGGGGTGCCCCTCAGTCCAGGCATATTTATTTCCTATTACTAGACCTCAAATAATAATAAATTAAGTGTCCCCATATTTGGAATGGTGGGGCTGGTGGTGTAATGGTTAGGGTGCTAGACTTATGATCGAGAGTTTGAATCCCCATTAGACCCCCACAATGTGAAGACCCCTGGGCAAGGTCTTGGCCACAAGTGTGCCTCTGTCCACTCAGCAGTATAAATGGATACCAGTAAAAATACTGGCAAGGTAACCTGCGATGGACCAGTGTCCCATCAGAAATCAGGGATATGCTCCAGCCTGATAAGCCAGTAGGCTCGGGTGTAAAAGCCCAACAGACTTTACCTTTTTTATGTTTAGAATCATGTCCTTCCATCAATTATTGTATACCATTTATTATTCAGGGTCTTGGGGGAAGCTGGATCCAATCCCAGCTGAGTTTGGGTAAGAGGTGGTATTGTTGTACGGCTCACCTCTAACAAAACACTAAAGTAGTTGCTTTAGTGTTTTATTAGAGGTGAGCTGTACAACAATGCTGAGTTATAGAGACAGGGAGAGATTGCGGATGAAGATTGCTTGTGATGTCCAGTTGTTAGCGCAGCCTCGTCACAAAGCGTGCTCTTACGTCACACCTCCCCACGTAAAATAAAAACTTTTATGAAAGTTTTACAATGTGAAATAGATAGAATAGGAAATTAAGAAACAAATATCAAACAAATGAAAACATCATAAACATTATAATCACAATGTTGATGGATAAACATGAAATAAGTAAGGAGATTATAAAGTAAATATCAACCAAATAACATCATGAGATAAGCATGAAATCAAAAGACATAGCTACATAGTTACATAGTTACCTAGTTACTTGGTGATATTAAACACATCATTTATCATGCACTCCTATGGGTTTACTTGAAGAAGACAGGTATACCTCAAAAAATTGCATAGTTAGGTTTAGGGCTAGTGCCTTCTCCTTAGTAGCTGGATACTTTGTGTAAACATCAGATTTCTCTGAGGCTGGGAACTTGTCATCTATGTATGACGATGCGAGATCTGCACCAACATTGCTGGCATTTATAACCAACAGACTTGTCAATGCGGCAGTGAAGTCAGCAATGTTCTTGCAAAAACTTCTGTAGAGATTTTCTACAATTTTGTGGACCTTTGTTATAGAAGATACCTCTTGCCCATGGCAGAGATTTTCTATAATTTTGTGGACCTTTGTTGTGGTGGGTACCTCTTGCCCATGGCAGAGATTTTCCACAATTTTGTGGACCTTCCTTATAGTGGGTACTTCTTGCCCATGGCCAAGAATGTAGCCTAGATAGGTCACACTGGTCTGACCAAATAACTTGAAGAAATCGATCAGAGCTTTCATGATTTTGGGGGTTTCAGTACCTCCAAACGGAACTTCTTGTACCAATTTAAAAACTTCAGGGCGATGTGCCCTCTAATTCACACTTTGGTGCACGGTTGCCCAGTCTTTGGAAGCTGGAACATCTGGGGGTCTCCACTTCCTCATCAGAAGTCTATCACTGACAGAATAACCGAATGGGGCTTGAGCTAACTTTCCTTCAGGAAAAGCAGCATTGAAGAGAGACTTCAAATCGGGATCACTTTTCTGTTCCTGAATCGACTTTGCTCTCGATAGAGACGTATTTGTCTCGGACGTCGTGGAGAACTTCAGAACTATCACCCCAACACTCTTCAGAACTAACACCCCATTTTTGTACCAGTTTCTCTGGACGAGAAGGGAATCCTTGGGGCTTCTCTTCTTTACCAGTGTCATCTCTTGTCGATGGGATTGGTTCGTTGGCTTCGGGCTCGGCATCAACCCTGAGGCAACACCTGACACCCGCCAAATCATTTCCCAGTAATATTGAGATGCCTTCAACTCCTAGGTATGGCATAACAGCAACGTCAACAGGACCTGAAACTAAGTCAGAACTTAGTATAATTTTGTGAAGGGGAGCTGTAACGCAATCACCTTCAAGACCCTGTAACAATAGAGATTTACCGGTGGCCGAACTCAATTCTAAGGGTAATACACCTTTTAATAAAATAGTTTGAGCTGCCCCAGTAACGTAATGCAGTCTTGTAATATCTTGATAGGTACAGGATTATCTGTGCCAGTGAGTGACACAGTGCCCTTGGACACATAAGGAACATACTCCTTTCTAATGTCAGACTGTTTGACATGATTTTCAAGAACCATGCTATTAATTTCGTGAGGCGTTTTATTGGAGACAGTTGCAACGGTTCTTGTCTTGTTATCTGGTCTGACTTTGGTCTTTTTTAAAGCGTAACAATCACTCGTTATCTGACCTTGTTTCTTACAATAGTTGCATGTAGGACTTGACCTGGTCTGGTTTTGTTGTGGTTTCTTCTCCTGGACATTGGACTCTGAAGGATTCAGGTGTTCGACTGATGTATGGCCTTGGACTGTCATATCGGTCTTATGCGTAAAACTATAACTATCAGCTAGGGCGACAACTGTATTTACTTCATGTTCGTTTAGGTAGGTTCTGAGGTCGTCACGCACGTATCCCTTGAGGTCCTTAACCAGTATAAGTTGTTTCAACTTCTCGTGGGTGTTGGCATTACTCGACCTGCACCATCTATCGAACAGAATCTCCTTTTCGGTGATGAACTCCACATAAGTGTAGTCATCTGGCTTATAATGGGTCCTGAATTTTTGACGATAGGCCTCTAGGACCAACTCGTAAGCCTTCAGGATTGCATCTTTGACCACTTGATAGTTCTGGCTGTCTCCCTCTGAAAGTGAAGTGAATGCTTCTTGGCCTTTGCCGGTTAACACGCTTTGCAGTAGGATTGTCCATGTCTTTTGCGGCCACTCGAGGGTTTTCGCGTTCCTCTCAAAGTGGATGAAAAATTTCATAGTAGGCCTCAGTATGACATCATCATCGTTACATCACAAACAGTACAAAATTTGTGTTGTCATAATAGGTACATATTTGTGTTGTCATGGGACCTACTAACAGAAGGTGCTCTTATGTCACAGGTACACCCTCAACCAACTGCCTGTCTATCACAGGGCTAACATGGACACAAACAACCATTTTCACTCATATTCGAACTATGGGTAATTTAGAGTAGCCTGGCCTAATGTGGATGTCGTTGGACTGTAAGCAAAAACCCAGGTAAGTACAGGAAGAACATCCAAACAGAGCACTGAAATGCCCTGATTGGCTCTGAGGCTCAATCCCAGAACCTCCTTGCTGTGAAGTCACAGCACTAATGACTACCTCACCATGCTGCCCATTGGAATGATATGACATACAAATATAATTCTGATTCATATAAGATGTTGGGAGGCCGTATGATGGACTCAGTGCTGAGTCAGTGTGTATACTTTTGCCACTCGTGACTTCAGGTCCTGCCCCGTGGTCTCATTTGCATTGTGTGGGTGGCGTGAAGTCAAGCAGCTAGTGATGTTAAGCTTTCAAACATGCCACTGGAATGACAGAAAGGGAGATGAACTGTCTTTCTCGATCTACAGGGTGAACAGAGGGTCAGCATTCTGGCAGATATGGAGGATCAAATCACATTAAGAGAATTCATTTAAAGTCAGAGATGCACATTGACTTTGGGAGCAGTGAGGCTTAGAAGAGGAGAAGATGGCATTGACAATGTTTATTCAGAGACAGCGACTGGAAGGGAACTCAGGAAGTTACAGGTTCACACACACTGTCACACTGATACAGTCCTCAGTAGGATGTCTTGAGTGAAGGTCAGTCTTTATCACAGAAAGTGAAGGAGGACAAAACAAATCAGTGGACAGTGAGTGATTAAAGGGACACATTCACTTACCAGACATATTAAATAAACATGAAATACAGTCTCAGAAATAAAATAGAATTGGACACAACTTTCTGACACTATTTGCTTACTTCTGTATGAGTGTTAATGTCATCGGGCACAGTCATATTAGTAAACATTTCCGTCATCTGTCCTGTCTTCAACTCGTATTCCTTCTTTTGTTTCTTAACACTTGGGCTTGGACTTTTCTACTTTTTATGAATTGGTGATGCAATGCAACGTTATCGCGCACATGCATGATTGTTCCTCTGATCATGCGGCCGTATTGTTATTGTAAACAGACACAGGACCAAAATAAGCTGTTAAACAGGCTGACAAGAGATACTAAGCCCGTGAGCTGGTATTGCCAGGAAACCTTTGTATTTAGCCTAAATGAACTGATAATGTAAAATAGAACACATAGGCTGAATGGGCACATTTAAATCTTAAAGCTAATGACGATTAAACTGATATCTCTTTTTAGGTGTCATTTTTACACTTAGAACTCTCCTTTTATTTCACTTTATGCCCAAGACCAATGCAAACAGTGTGACGTTGGCTGTCGTGAACACTTAATTAGCCGGAAAAAAGTATAGCTGACAAAGCTGAGTTAATAGTGCTTTTATCTTTCTGAAGCGCTCTAATTGACCCTCGTGATGGAATGAACTATGTCTTGTTCCTGTCTAATGGATATATACAGAGAAAGGGCATAGCCTGATGAGGTTGCATAATTATCACATGGCTAAAATCTTGACAAGGTCATCCTGAATGCTGGCAGCCATTTTCTTCCTTGATGATGAATGTTATTCAGTGTTTCAGTAAAGAACATGGCTGAGCATGCTTAAATTACACCAATTACAAGCTTGCACTTACGCAAATAACCTCAGTACTTTTACAGAAGATGTAACAGCTTTTGGAGGGTGGTAATTATTAACTAATGGAAGCACAGTGGTTTTAACAGCTGGCTTCAGCACATCACGTCATCTTACAGGTTTGCATTGAGCTCGGAGTGCTGTTGAAATGTGCTCCTATAAATCCAGTATGCAAGTTAATAAGGTTTCTTTGACTCTTGTGTGACTTTGAAAGTCAGTGGACAGGCACCTCTGGCTTGAGGCAATTTTACCTCTTCATAGGAATAACAGATTCAGATGTAAATCAATGTTTTGTATGAGCTTGACACTTACGTCATCTATCATTCTCTACGCAATGTAAATGTGAAAGCAGAAATGTATGTTTGCATGCCCAAATGTAGGTGCGTGTGTGTGTGTGTGTGTGTGTGTGTGGGTGGGTAACTGTGTCCTCTACTGTAGGGCTGAAGGTGGAGGATAATTAATATGTGGTCTGGGCTTTGATGAATGAGGACATTGGAAGATTTCATCAGCTTCAGACAATTCTGCTCCCTCCCCGAACAGGAGGTTTATGTGACCCTGCTAACTTCTCCTAAAATAGTCCCCTCACTTTAGCGGTCACTGGATGTGGATGCGTTCTTTAAAGACATTTGTCAAAATTTAGCATAGTGAATATTGCATTTCCTTTGTTATTATTCTTCACTGTTCTCATGCATCGCGTAGGAATTCGGCCATTTCATATATTATTACTGTGTGTGTGTGTGTGTGTGTGTGTGTGTGTGTGTGTGTCTGACTGTTGAACTGTGTGTGTGTGCGTGTGTGGTGTTTGTAATTATTGGGCGAATGCAACAGCTGGCTGTAATCCAGAGGTGGGGATCCTGTTGTTCTTTGAAGTGGATTCTCACCACTAACTGTAATGATATAAAGAATGCACTAATATTAAATAGACAGACTGCAGGCATAAGACACATGTAATCGTTATGAATTCATTTGGCATTTAGTCCTTTTCCCAAAGAAAAGTCTCTAGACTCAGAGTGAAGAGAAAAGCCCTCTGGGTAATGTTAGCGATGTGTCTGTCTATCTGTTTGTCAACAGGATAACTCAAAAAGCTTCTAACGGATTTTTATGAAAGGTGGATAATGGGACAGTCAGATGGGGGACTTTCCTAGTTCCATTATGTTTTCAGTGCCAGTTAGCAAGTCTAGCCGCGGCTAATTCTTATATTGTTCTACTTAAAACTCGCCTTCCCTCCTCCTTTTTCCCTGTCATTTTGTCTTTGCACCTGCTGCAAATGACAACTTTGTCTGTTGCAATCATCCACCAGAGATGGATGGACATAGCGACTCGTTACTCATATTCGCTGCTCCTGACCCCGCGCTGCTGGGCACAACCCACTCTTTTCCTCAGTCACAGACTGGCAATTCCAGGTAACATGACACTGCTTTGACTTAGTGACCAATGAGAATACAATCATCTTGTTTATTTTTCTAACGTTGTGAAATAAATGCATATTTGTAAAAAAAATAAAATAAAATAAAAAATAAATAAACCTCCTTCTTGGAAACAATTTGGCAGGTGGTAACGTTCCTGTGGCAGGTGGTTCCTGTCTCCTGAGATAATTGACCACCTGACTACCAATGATTGCTCGTCTGTGCCGGCTACGTTGAAATGACAATCTGTTTTTCTTATGTGTGCCGTGACTCGTGCCTAAGCAAAAAGTCTGCAGACTGTATTGAATTGAATGATTTTTTCCTGAATCCCTCTAGTATGAGAGTGTGAAAATTTAATTCCACCCTGATGAGAGTATGAAAATATTGATAGACAAACCACAGATAATAAAGCAACAACAAGCCGACCTGAGTCTGAACACCTGTTTCTCTCTCATCAAAAAAACCCAACCAATAATTATTGTGTCTTACCTCCTTAATGACGGTGTATCGATGTGTCGTTGGTGTCCAAGCTCTGGTTTGGAGTACGAGTCTTTGTGCCAAATTGTCATTCCAAAGCCTTTCCGTCCCAAGTCCTTAGTTTAACCCATGCTCACTGTTTGTCCGGATACTTAGGGATAAGGAAAAGGTTCTCTGCTATTTCTTCTGGCCTGGTGAATCCGATGTGGCAAAATTTCTGCCATTCTTGTCATCTCTGCCAAGTTTCTGGTAAACCAAATCAGCTAATTCCCACTGCTCCACTTAAGCCGATCCCTGTAATAGGTGAGCCTTTTGAGCATGTCATCATGGATTGTGTTGGCCCCTTGCTGAAAACAAAAGGAGGTCATCAGTACATCCTCACAATAATGTGGGCTCCCACAAGGTACCCAGAGGCTGTCCCATTGCACACACTAAATGCGCCTGCTATTGTGAAGGCACTTGTGAAATTTCTATATTTGGCCTTTCAAAACGTATTCAAAGTGACCAAGGTTCTATGTCTAATAACTTTTCCTAGGTCATGTCAGAACTGCGGATTAAGCATCACACTTACAGCACATATCAGCCCGAGACTCAGGATGCACTTGAATGGTTTCACCAACGCTTAAGGCCATGTTGCGTAAATTTGGCAATGATTCGAAATGTCCTCAAGCACTTATTGTTAATGAAATCATTACTGATCAGGAGTTTAGTGTAATATGTTTAGCAGAAACATGGATAAAACCCAATGAGTATGTAGCATTAAATGCTAGAAAGACAAGTGAGTCTTGTCTTTCTGGCAGAGGAGGAGGCATCGCAGTTATTTATACTGATAATCTCGGTGTTATACAAAAATCTAGACATAAATTTAATACATTTAAAATTCTATATACTAACATAACATACGTTTCCGGAAAAAAATAAGCACACGCAGCTGATACATTTAATTATTATTTACAGACCCCCAGGGCCGTACCGAATTCCTGTGTGAATTTGCAGACTTCAAACCTGGTTGTTTCTTTAGATAAAGCTTTAATTGTTGGTGACTTTAATATTCATTTTGATAAAACATAGGATCCTTTAAGAGCAGCGTTCGTGTCTATTCTAGATTCAGTAGGGGTAAATTAGAGTTTAATAGGACCCACGCATAATGCTGGCCACACTCTAGATTTAATACAAACTTTTGGATTAAATATTACATAGATATACATAGATATACATAGATATACGATATATATGCTAGATAATGAAGCTCCTCTGAAAAGAAAACCAATCAGAGAGAAAAAATTAGCACCCTGGTATAACGATGATACACGCACACTTAAAC
>JAQMYF010000027.1:24281787-24302053 GCA_030014195.1 Neosilurus mollespiculum
CTCACTCACTCACTCATTTGCTGTTTAATTCTACTAGGGTTACGACGAGGTTAGCCAGTAGGCAGACCTACTAACCACTACGCCACCGTACCACCTATGAACATAACTGAAGCCTTTAAGTTATGTATACATGCCTTCTTGATTAGGCATGTGGCTATGTTCGGAATTAACCAATCACATTCAGAATCATGTTAAATAGTAATCAGTACACACCTGCATTGACACTTACTAATCCCAATTATGGTTCAGTTGTTCTAGTGGGATTGTTCCTGACATTAGCATAGTTACATCTTGCACCAAAAGCAATGAGCTCAAAAAGCATCAAAGGGCTCTCACTGTTAAAAGGAATCAGCCAGAAGAGGGGTACAAATGAATTTCCAAGACATTATTCGTACCATGGAACACAGTGAAGACTGTCATCAACAGTGGAGAAAATATGGAAAAATTGATGAAAAGAAAAGATGAAAACTGGTTCAGGAGGCTGCCAAGAAGAAAGGGGATGCAGAAATTTCTGGCAAGTACTGGGTGTGTTATACATGTGACAACAATGATCACATATTCATGTTACTGGGAAGCTTTTTCTTACAAAGAAAAGATATGGTCTGACGAAACTGTTAGATTTTCTGGCCTAATTCCAAAAGGAATGTTAGGTGCAAAAACGCCACTACACGCCACCAAAAGAACACCATACCTATGGTGAAGTGTGGTGGTGGTGGTGGTGGCAGCATCATGCTTTTGAGTTGTTTTAATTCAACTGTTACTGGAGCCTTAGTTAAGGTGAAAGGAATTATGAGAAATTTTGACATAAAACATAGTTCTGTGCTAAAAAAAACTGTAAATAAAGAGGAATTTCACCTTTCAACATAACGATTGACACAGAGTATAACTACAATTAAAAAAAAAGATTGAGGGTTTTGAATCGGCCAGCCAGAGCTCAGGTCTGGATCCAGCTGGGGTGACCTGAGGAGGGTTGTGCGCACAAATTTGACAGATTTAAAACACTTACAAGAAAGAGTTGGCAAAGACTACCAAGTCAAGATGTGCCATGCTGATAAATGTCATAAAATGAAAAGGTGCTTCAACAAGCTATTTTAACCTGCAAGGGAAATTATTGCCTTTGCATTTATCCCATCCAACACGAGCACACACATGTAAACAGTGAGCACACACACACTCGGAGCAGTAGGCTGCCACACATATTGGTTTGCCCGGAGAGCAGCTGGGGTTTAGGTGCCTTGCTCAAGGGCACTTGAGCAATAATGGTGGAGGAAATGAAGGAGCAGTTCACTCCCCCACCGCCGCACATTTTTCCTGCCGTTTTTTTGGAATTGAATCTCAAAGCCGCTTCTCTATCCAGGGCTACGACTGCCCCTACTTGGTATTTTGCATCACTTTGTCAGCCGCTTACAGTTTTTCAGAGTTGATCTGGATAACAGCATGAAATTCACACAAACACAGGGAGAACATGCAAACTTCACACAGAAACACCCAAGCCCAGGAATTGAACCCAGGCCTTCTTGCTGTGAGGCGGGCGTGCTACTACTGTGCCACCGTGCCGCCTGTTTCATGTTTTCATTCAGAATTTTTTTTTCTGTAAAAATGCCTTGTTTCTTCTTTATTTGAGTAATAAAACCACTGAATTGGAATAACTATGTCCAGCATAGAAAATGCTATTGTTTAACACTGCAGTTTAATTTGTGCGCAGTCTTTCTCAGCCTTTAATCCTGCAAGCTAAACAAATCTCAGTAAATACTCTCTGCATAATAAAAATGGTTTAAAAATATCATGGCTTAGAAGTACAATTTATGTGATTTTTTTCTTTAATTTAAAATAGAGGAATTACATTTTATGTTGCCATTATAGAGATTAATAGAATAATGAGAAAGTGTACCAGACCACCACAAATCCTCTTACCTATGGAGTTTCGTTCAAAGTCTAATTGGCTAAAGCTGATCTAACTAATACTTTTAAGGCACTGATGAAGTATATTAGAAAATCAGTAGTGTAACATATGAGGTGTAACTGAACTCACTGGGAAAGTTGATCTGCCACTGGAACGTTCGCAATGGTAAATATAGTAAAAAAAAATACAGACCATATAGCAGAAACTTCACTGTAGTTTAACATGAAGTCTAGTTGTTTATCTTATTACTGTAATGGTAACTGTAGTACTAAATCATTTTAGTAAAATAATTTATATCACCAGAATAAGAATTTATATTCACTGATTCTGAGTGTATGGATCATAATCAGCAGGATAGAGGAGCTCCTGAAGTAGCATGTATACCTCAGCAAAAACAGACAGACAGAGAGAGAGAGAGAGAGAGAGAGAGAGAGAGAGAGAGGTATGCTCACAGCAGTGTAATGGTTAAAAAAGGTAGTTTATTAGTGCTGAGTGCAAACAGGGACTGACTATGACAGCATAAATAAAAAGAGAAAACCAGAAGGAAGACAGACATGGTACCCTGTGACATTTAGGAAATTGTCCACTCCATTGTCATTGGACCTGGGTAGATGGCTGTCTGCATATTTGGCAGCAGCTAATGTCCTCCACTGATCATGGTTACCCCGGGTTTACACTGGGGCATGATGTCCGTGATGTCCATGAGCTCCACGATTTATGACCATGCATGGAGCACGATTGGGGAATAAAAAGGACATCTCGCATCCAGGAGATGAAACTTGTAGGAATCATGTTGCCAAGTTCATCAAGATCCACTACAATGGCGCATCAAGGTCTGTTATGCATTGTTAAGGTCCGTTAATGTCTGTTAAGCTCTACTGTGCTCTACCGTGCTTCACAAGTTCTATCACGATCAAATCGTAATACATCGTAATAACCGTGGCAAAATTTTTGACAGTCAAAAAGTTTGCCATGATAAGCGTGATCATCACGATTTCACCAAGTTCTCCCAAGATCATCACGATTCCAACAAGTTCCCTCAAGATGTTCATGATACGATCCCACGACTCCCCACACTCATCATGATTCTCTCAAATCGTGGGGATCGTGGACATCGTACCCCAGTGTCAACACAGGGTTACGCAACCAGTGATGCCATATAAGCAAAACATGATCAATCTTAACATGCCAATAATTTTAAGGACATTACAAATCTGGGGCCAGGATTTCTCAGGCTTGTAAGCTAGCACAGGAAAACACATAATTATCATTCGCTTCTGAATAATGAAAGTCATGAAGGTACAATGGATCATCACTTCTCTTGGGGCTGTAAGGGCAAATCACTTCTTATTGGCATTGATTTTACATCATGATTTTTGTCGAATATCTCTGATATTGTTTCTAATCCTTCAATCTAAAGTCCTGTACAAGTGTACATGTACATATTATTTTGGAGTCTGCAAATTAACGCCTTTATACAGAGCTCTGAAGAGGCAATGAAAATGGATTTGTTGGACTAAAATGCATGAAACTGTGAGCAAAAATTAGTTTAAAGTGGCTTCAAGAACAAAATTGAGGTCATGAAATTATGTCTGTTGGCAATTTACCCCTTTAAAGCTCTCAGTTTGATTTTTCTGAGTTCTGAATTAATAAAATTGTGCCCACACGATTTACTCTCCTTTAAAGATAACAAGCCCAAACAGTTATCTCTGACTACGCTATAGTTAGTTATAGTTCAGGCAGTGGCAGGACGTGCATTTGGTACCTGGGCCTTCAGTGGGGACTTAACAAACTTAATCCACCTCTTAATCTTACCACTATCACGTGGCAATTATAGAAATCATCAGTAATATACAATTATTAATGTAATATACATTACAGAGAGAGAGGCATGTCATGTATTAAGGGTGAATACCATTATTACTAAAGCAAGAAGCCCAGTTAACCCTTTATCTCCGAATGCATTGTCGCCGAAACGCCTGAGTTACATTTCTGCTGGTAACTACAAGCAAAAGCTGTCGGTAAATTTGCTGCTCGGCCAAATGTAGCCAGCGTAAAAGTAACAACTCGGTGATAAAGGGTTCAGACAACTTTAAACCTCTACACTACAACATTATCTGGAGCCGTTCAGAATCAATATTTCAAATTCAAATTTATTTGTCACATACAAAATCATACACAGTACAATATGTAGTGAAATGCTTGAAATTTATCTAATAACATGACAAAAACATAAAAATAATCAGAGATGCTGATTATTTATAGACAAAATCCATGCTCCTTTCTTTTCTCTAAACAACCAATCAGAGGACGGAAAAATGCTGACATTGTTGTGGGCTAGCTGGCCCTGTGAGGTGAATTTGAAATCTGATTGGGTAAAGAAACATCCCATCGCTAATATAGTTTAAGTGACATTGGCCAGTACTACTGATTCTGAAGGCCCTGGGCAGATTAGATTGACATGGCAGCACATAGAGGCTGAAATCTGATTGTACAAAAAATCTAACATCCACATACACATACTGGAAGCAGTGCAGCCAAGAGGCTCACGAAATGAGGAGAATGGGCTGTTGGAAATAAATTCATACAATTTCATGGAACAAATACTAGAATTTAAGTTGTAAATGTAGTTCGGTGCTTCTAATAGTGTTTGCACCAACAGAGAAGGCATTGCTGGCCTTGACGGCCCACCGCTGAGTTCAGACATTTTTCCTTTAATTTGAATCTTTAATTAATAAATGGAATTTTTTAATAGGAAGTGTTAAAGAAACATTGTGAAAACAAGGACCTCTTATGGGTTTATTGTGAGTAAGAGGACTCTAAGAAGAAATTTAAGTTTTATGTGCTTTTGTGTCATTAATACATTGATTTGAGCTAAATTTCTCAATAAAGCTTTTAATAGTTCTCAAAATACATTATGAAATAATTTTTTATTATTAGGCATGTAGTTCATGGTAAACTTCCAACGCACAGTGTGTGCATATTATCCTTGGAGAAAAGCACAAATGAACCAAGTGAGGGCACAATCTCATTAATATGCAACAATTTCAACAGTTATAACCTATATTGAAAATAGAAAACATTTGTGAACATCAAAGAAATAAAGAAAGAAAAAAAAAAAACTACTGTTTTTTTTCTTTTACTTTATCCTCTTATTATATGGCAAAAAAAAAAAAAAAGAAAAAGAAAAAGAAAAAAAATCACATGCATTTTTAAAGACAAAATTTTACCCTTTGCTTCTAAGATATGTGCATAAATGTATTTGTGTTAACATGTTATAAATATTTAGGCACTGCCTAAAAGCATAGATCAGAAAACGTTTGTATTTATTTTCAATAAAGAAACAGCCATAATATAACTTACTGTCTTTTCAATAGCATTCGAAAACAATTGAATAAACAAGAACATTTTCTGCAAAGGGCAAGTGCACTCAGCGCTGACGGTGGCAGTGTGTGTTGGGTTGTCTGTGTGGGTACATGAGCACGGATGAAACAGCAAAACTGGGCTCATGGATTTATAACATTTACATAAGTATGGAGCTACGTGGAGCTCCACTATGAAAAGACATACTACACATAATGTATAGGCGGCTGTTTGGAATTTATTATTTGACATAAGTGAAACAGTGGCTCTGCTTAGCTTAGTAATAATAGCATGACTACCATGCTAACACTAACCAAAGTAAATCGATACAGAGAAGCTTCGTAATGTTCTAGTGTCTCTTTGGCAGGTCTTTTGACCCCACATTACACAGTTCATCAAATCTGCTTCTCTGGAGACTGCAGATGAAATCTTGTGACTTTGTGAGGACAGACATTCTTGGTATTTGTGCTGAAGATCCAGCTAGTACCTCAATTGACTTAGCTTCTCCAGGGTTCATTGATAGTTCATGGATAGGAATTCGCACTTAAGGTATGGAGTTCCTGTACAACTTAATCTTACAGGAGTAGATGCAGGATCATTTGGAACAAAGGGTAGAAATGTCGACTGTAGATAGAAATCTAATGGGTGAGTTTCTGGTTTTTATACTGAGATGTGATGAGGAAAACCAGTGCTCCTGTCTGTCCCCAGTGCTGTCGATGAGTTTTTTCATCAGGAGGAAGTACTGGGGTAGAATTTCAATTCCCACTGGCACAAGGACTTCAGATTGGGAACATGCATATTTATAAAATGCCGCTGATTATAAAACTGTTGTGCATTCACAGAACTCATCAAGTTCCAAACATGATTTTACAATGCATTTGATAAAAACATGACATAGTTGTTAAGTTCCCTGTATGAAAAAGATAACAATAACAAATCTATGGAGCATGCAATTTTCACACAAATAACAAGTATATGAAAAAAAAAGTGATGAATATTCATTCATTCATTTTCTGAACTGCTTAATCCTAATTAGGGTTGTGGGTAGGCAGGTGCCCATCTCAGCCAACTCTGGGCGAGGGCAGAGTACACCCTGGACAGCTCGCCTGGCCATCGCAGGGTAGAAACACGCTGTGTGTTAAATTTTCTGGTATGGTTTACAGTTATATAGTTTACATTTATGGCTTTTGACAGACCTTTTCCAGAGGGACTTACATTTTTATACACCTGAGCAATTAAGGCTTAAGGGCATTGGTCAAGGGCCCAACAGTGGCAACTTCCAACCTTCAGATTGGAAACCCAGAGCCTTAACCACTGAGCCACCACTGCCTATAGAGTTAATGTCATACTTTATAGCAGCACACTTTACACTGTAGCATATTTGAAATGAGGAGTGAAGTAAAATGTGTTACCATAAATCTATGCTACTAGTGTATGTAGTGTTGTCAAACTTGATAAGAATGTAAATGACTACCACACACTAAAAGAAAATACCCAAGAGTCAATCCTGCACCAAAGAGAACCAAGAAAAAATTTTAGATAATCCTTTATTTTGATTGTCTGCTTTAGACACAAACCAGCTATTGATAGGCTGGAACCAGTCTACCAACTGATCCACATCGAACATAAAGCTACAAAATGTTTAGTCTATGAGAGAGTGAATGAACCCCATATGGTAAACAATTTCTGAAATAAGCAGAATGTAGAGTCTTATCAACAGTCACCATGGTGACAATTAAGCCCAATGTCCTGTTCATTGGATTAATTGATCTGAAAAAGGCAGGCCTGGACACAGCTGCATATGTGGCCAAGAAAATATTTACCTAAGTGTAACATGATCTTCAAGGAAGACCTGCAAAAATGTAAAATACCTCTGTGTAATTTAAGCCAGTATGTACGTAGCTTCATACATTGTTTAATTGTTTTATGACCAGTGATGTACTTTATGGCTTAGGAATGTCTATACACTCATAATTAATGCAGCAATCTATAAATATGCATGTATATCAAATTGGAAATGTTGTGTGTTCATATAAGACCACTTATGCTATACCCACAATCCTATATAAAACTATCTCATAACTTACATTATGTGAAACACAGTATTTTTGATTATGAGTAATTGATGAAACTTTGGTCCATGGACTATTCTATAAGGGATTCAGAAGATAGTGTGCCCACAATAAGTTCGAACAGACGCACACCCACAGAGGCACAGACAGGGCGAAAACAAAATGCTTTCAGCACCATTACAGTGGGCAGAGACATAATAAACAGTAGAAAAATGGAACAATGATATGTTCAGTGAAATAAAGTAGTTACCCTCAACTTTTAAAACACTTCGCCATTTCTCCATCAGCGCTCTGTTTGCATTGCTAGCTTACGTCCGAGTATACTGCAGGAACAATGTTCATGATACACGCACTCTTGTGATATGTATTTTTAAACCTTTCTATACTTTTTTTAAATTAATGAATACATGTTTATCGTAGACCTTTAAAATTTTGTTATAAATGAAATAAATCATGACCCATCTATATTTAACATATTAAAATATTATAAAATATTAAAATTAATACACCCTTTAAAACCAAAAGGGCTTTGTGCTCCCCTATGGATGTTTGGTGCCTCATGGGGGTTGGGTGCCCCCAGTTGAGAATCACTACTTTAGAGTACTGATAGTTTCTTACTGCAAAGTCAAAGCTAGCTAGCTGATGGTACACTATTAAAAATCCTGTCGAAACACATCTTTTGTTAAATTGTTTTTAAATCACAAACATAATCCTCTGATACTTTGCATATTAGATGGGTTAAGAGTTAGGTCATTTTTTGTTACTTCTTGCCATTTTGTTTTAAATTGTTGTGAATACAGCAGAACAATAACATTCTTCCATTTTTACTAACCGTCTTATCTTGGTTATGGTTGCAGTGATCCAGAACCTTTTCCAGAAATGCTGGGTGTAAGATAGGAATCCACTGGGTGTTAGGGTTACACTGCAACATGTCATGCACACATATTTGTTCACCCATTCATTCTGATTTTGTCCAGGGCACCTACTGCTTTTTTGTGGGGGAAGTGGTAGAACCAGGAGGAAAACCATGTGAACACTGGGAGATCATGTGAAACTACATACAGCTGGTAGCCTAAGCTAAAGACTGAATGCTAGCTGCTGTGGTAACATGCTAGATAATCAGATGACATAACTGACTGAAATATCAATTCACATAACCAGAATCAGGGTGCTGGATTACTGATCCCAAGGTCAAAGGTTCAAGCCACACTGTCACCGGGTTGTCTGTCACTGTCTATGGTGAGAGGCATGTAAAAGAACCATTGCTGACTTTCATAAAGAGTAGGCTGCATTGCCATCAGCGTGTTTCAGCCCTGCGATGGCCTGGCGAGCTGTCCAGGGTGTGCCAGCCTCCCCGAGACCCTAATTAGGATTAAGCGGTACAGAAAATGAACAATCAGAAAATAACCAGAATCATCCATCTAAGAGAGATTGACCAGGTAAACTGTTTTGTACAGGATACTTTGAGGTTAAAAGAGATGACAGCGCTTGTTAAAAGTTAATATTATGCAAATTTCTACATTACCTGTGCAGTGGGAAAATATATATGCACCAAGATTAACAGGTTTAAGCACAGACATCTATCTTTAAATTATGTTTAAATATATACTCCTTCATGTCAACTTGAGTATTGATGATGATCATTCTGGGTTTCAGTTTTACAGCTACAGAAGCTACCAGTCTCAGATTTTGCACACAGACAGATTTTAATATAGAGTTTTGATTAACTTTCAGCAAGTGCTGTGCTCTCCTCTATGTAGTGAAAGTTTGAGTTGGTAAAGGAGTTAGCTTTGTACCTTTCATATTATTATCCCCAGGATATGTGAAAGACCAAAACAATATTTAACTAACGCTACAAATGCAACATTTTAAGATGAAGCATTTGCAGTTGCACAGAGTGCATCAGCAGTTCTGGAAAGGTCAGTGTGTCTACATTGAAGCATAGCCTTTGTCATTTATTTATTTTATTTATCTATTTTTATTTATTTGTTATTATTATTTTAGCAAACAATGCATGCTCAGGGATCTATATTCAAATTCAGAAGGTCCTCTGGGTAGTCTGTTCACCTTGAAAGATGGAAATTCTAGGATTCATCACAAAAACAATGAAGGGTTTTACACATCTTTTGAATGGTATTATTGTAACAAATTAGGTTTTTATTTTTTTAATTATTAGAATTAGGAAGAACCTAAAGGTGCTAAGAATGTCATGGATAACATTTTGGTGTGTACGAGCAGCAACATGAAAATGAATGAAGATTAGATATAAGAATAACTTTCATCCATCATCCATGCCAGTGGAAATTTGTCATTGGCTTCTCATTCAACACAATAATAATAATAATAATAATAATAATAATAATAAAAAAAACAGAATTACATTTTACACACACACACACACACACACACACACACACACACACACACACACACACACACACACACACACCCTTAAGAAACATCCAGCATACAACACAGAAACAATAGTGCAACAAGCAGACAACAGCAGTATCAAAACACCACTCAGTCTGTGTTCAGGGCCTGAATGGCGAAAGGAATAATGAAGTGTAAGTTTCATGTGTAAGCACACTAATATAGCTTTGGGAAGAAGCAGAAGCCGGATTAATTAGCGTTGAGGAAGGATTTATAACAGTGAGTTCACCTGCCCCAGAGTATGAACGGCAGAGCAGCTTAAAGCAGTGCTGAACAAAAAACAGTACTGAAAACCAACCCATCAGAGAACTGAGACAGTGCCAAAAGAAAAAAGCCAGAAAGAAAAAGACTAAATGTTCAAATGTAATGTAATGCTGCAGTGTGCTGTGAAAGTAAAAAGCTTAGACAGTTGCATTTATCTTAAGTATAATAGTCTGAAATATTTGTTGAGAAAAAAAACACCTTCTTACAGCACATCTAACTTGACACATGTAGAATGAAATTGGATGCATATATATTAAAGGATGAGCTGGCAGTAATTTTTTTTCGTCCTAATCTTTTGCTTGATTACAAGTGAACTAGCAGGATAAATCCCCCCAAAAAACAAAGTAAGTGATTAACAGTTATTATGATCCACTTAGACACTCTGACATGCATAGACTTAACATAATGTATTATATAAGCATACATATGCCACAGCTACAGCCCATTACTACTGCCTTCTGGCCTCTGACTACATGACCAAGCAACCCCTGCATCGCTCTCCCATGATTTCGGAGACCTGACTCTTACACATGATTAGTACTCCTGGTTCTCATTTCACTAATCGCATGTGCTATATAAGGACTCTGTTTCTGTCAGCTCTTAGCTAGGGCATGTTTCATGGTACAGTGTGTTGTGGCTCTTGGTTCTTGGTTTTTCTTTCTTATTTTTTACTTTGCCTATAGCTAGTTTTATGTTGTGTACTTTGGTTTTGCCTTGTTTATTTTGGGTTTATTTACACTAATTGATTTTGTCTTTAGGTTGTTTATTAAAGTTATGTTTTACTTTCTATACTTGTGTCTAGCTCAACAACTTATCACCGTGACAATACACTTTAACTTACTACGTTACCACTTCAAACTTCAGAGAGTTTATCTATCAATCAAATAGTCTGCCAATCACACAGTCTCCCTGTCATTCAGTAAATGTAATTTACTCTTGCCCACTTCAAAAAGTGGGATTCAAGTCTTTTTATATGTATTGAGCAAAAATAAATAAATAAATAAATAAATAAATTATTCATTATGTACAGACACATATGTGTTTATTTGTATTCGTGCTGTAGATTCAGCATTGAATTTTGCCCAGTAATTAAGGCTTAGCATTTCCAATGCTCAGTATCAGCCAGATTTTGGGGGATTTTAGAAAATGAGCTTCTCTCAGTTCAGCTGCCCAGTTCAGCTCTGGTCCACAATCAGGCCTAATTTGATTGCTGCTTAATTCAGTTCCAAATTTGCTCTCTGTTGCTTATTTGTTGGACTCGGTAGTACTCTGCTCAACTGTGGAGGCTCAGTGTCTTGATTGTCAAGTCTTAACACATGCTTTCCAGATCTCATTAAATCTTGATGAGGAGAAAATACGATATCCCCTTTTTTATGGTAACATTTTAATTTATACTAATATTTTGCATGCTTGCCAAGCTTATAGTTTTGTGGCATGCTTTAACTCCATACAACAAACTCTTTTACAGCTAACTGTGGCTCATAAAGAAATATAATCGATTAGTTATCCATTATTGACAGCAAATCCACATAACAGCATAATATAAATGCAGATAGTTGTGGTACAAATTGCTATTAAAATCTTATCCGAAGTGATAAATGGCTGTATGATATGCATGGGTCTCATGCACTTCTAAACCTACCTTGGGTTGTTTAAACACCATTTGATTGTTCCTCCTTGATTATATTGATCATGAATCTAATGTGATAAAAATGTACTTCATTTATTGATTCATTCAGTATTGATGAATGAATCATTATCTGCCATTAAAAATAATGAATTTGCATGGTATTGTTATAATGGGAGAGATAAAATAGTAGCTTGTTATCCCATTAACAAATGAACCATAGTGACTTGTGACATGTTAATTCTGCTTTTCTTACATGGCTCATCTGAATATTTGGTTCGGCATTCTGTCGTCTGTTATTTCATCATAACAGACCATTGGTAGACATAACTGACCATTGCATAATGAACATAATGAACTTTATAGGCAGTGTGTTATTAACAAAATAACATTATAAATTAATTTGAATTAATATTTTGTATGTAGCCATGTAACAAGCAGAAGAATGTATAACAAGCTGGTCTTATTAAAAAAATAATAATAATAAATAAAACTCCTTCAGGTCCATTTCATGTTAATGATCAGCTCGGTGTCCTTTACATTATACCTTAAATAAAGCAGAATCCTATAGATCCTATGTTAATCCAATGGTAAACTGCTGACTACCTTATTGACAAGTAATATGAATTAGTGTGAAGTAAACTGGTTGCACTAATTATTGGGCCCCATTAAAACAGAGACCACTGAGCTGTAAGTCAGCAAAGTTTGGTGAACTTTATAGGCAGTGTAGATTTTAGTTTTAGCTAAAACTAAATGAAACCTGTTGATCGACACTTTCAGCCAGTGTGCAGTGTTTCATGCTTTTACAGTTTAACACCACCGTTTTGTTTATTTTTTTGGTCCTGTGTACCAAGCTGGATTTTAATCCCGCAACTTTTCTAGTTATTATTGAAATTAAATGTATACAATCAGTATATTGTGGTATTTTATGTAATATATTCTGTAATCATCCTCTTCCATGATAGTAATTCTTTAATGTATACTACTACGCCTACTACTCCTAACAACTAGATTTAGACAACTTTGCTGTCATTCAGTATATAGCGAGTGTACAAAGAAAGAAATTTAGTTGCAATTGGCTCAGCACAGGACTGAAATATAGAAACTGTAGATATAGATACTATATAGGGCAAAAATACTATAAAGGGCAGTAGTAAAATGACCTGTGGAATTTACAATAGTGCAAAATACTGTTAGAAAGTGACCTCTGGAAAATACAAAAATACAATAATAATTTAAAGAGAAGATTGTTCGTAACAAAGTAAAAACAAATTAAATTTGAAAATGTAAACGTTATGAAGGAGTGCACAAAAGACATGGTGGCCAGTGTAGATATGAGTTCAACAGTCTGATGGCATATGGAAAAAAGCTATTACAGAACCAGGTGGTCCCGCACGGAATGCTAAAGAACCTCTTCCTAGAGGCTCGTTGAGAGAACAGTCCATGTTGGGGGTATAAGGGGTCACTGATGATGATTGTGGCTCAACACAAGCCACGCTTAGGTGCAATGTTCTGAATGGGGGAGAGAAGTCCCAGTGATCTTCTCTGCCATCCTCACCACTCTCCTCACAGTCTTTCAGTCAGAAGCACTACAGCCTCCACACCCCACAGAGATGCAGCCGGTCAAGATGCTCTCTCTGGTGCTTCGGTAGAGTGTGGTGAGGATGGGCAGGGTCAGGTGGGCTCTCCTCATCCTGTGCAGGAAGTGCAGATGCTGCTGTGCCCTCTTGACCAGTGATTCAGTGTTCACAGACCAGGTGAGGTCATTTGTGATATGCACCCCCAGGAACTTAGTGCTGCTGACCACCTCTACAGCAGTGTTGTTGATGAGAAGTATTAATAATAACAGTGATAACAATAGAGTACAGTATGTATACAGTATGTGTGTTGAAACTCTTTATCACAGCAAATCCTTCTTCAGGGTAAAAACTAAGAGGAAATGAGTTGAGGGAGTCTGGGGCATTAAAAAGAAAATACAGCAAAATAATGAACACTTTGGATAACAGAAGGAATGAGTGAGTGCTGGATGCGATGGAGGTCATGATGACTTTGCTAACAAGCATAATTTACTCAGTGTGTGATCTTTTGATTTATAAGGAAGTACAAATAACCAGTGAGTGATATTTATTCAGTCAGAGACCAGGTGTCCTCTGCATGAGCTCATTCAGCACACAAACTATTGTAAACACACACACACACACACTCACACACACAAAGCCCAGAAATGAATATCTGACCATTCTGTACCTGATTTGCATTTTAAACAACCCTTCGATAGATGATATAAGCCAAATGCCTGGAGCAATTCCTGTCCCCACTCTTGCACCAGCCTTTCATTCCTGGTGTCTGCTCACCGACAGAGCTTCCCTGTTTTCCCCCCTCTACTGTTCTACACCCTTTGCTTCATTTTGACATGCTATTTCCAGCTTAATACTACAATGCATAATATGTCAAACTTATAGCTTCCTCTTGGCCTTGTCAACCTAGCCTTGCTTCTAAAGATATCTGTCTGTATATGACATTACAGCATCATGCAGAGAGCCTAGTTTTCCTTCTTTTGATTCCCATGTGTATAATCACTTATTACTTACATGCACTCTTTATCATCCCACCAGATGAAAACCTTAATGTTATTTATTACTATATACAATTATTGCAACAGAGATTCTTCTGCTATAAATTTAACAGACGAGGTATTATAAACACCATCAAACTATAATGCTATCTGGTTTATTATTTAACTGTGTACAACAACACATTTCTGGCTATTTATTGAAGCCACACAGCCTGTATTGATGAAATCCTCACTTACATAACCCATCAGATCCAAATTGGCATTATTTATAGGGCTACATAAATAGTTTTTTGTTTGTTTATTTGTTTGTTTGTTTGTTCTGAGATTGGTGTCTTGTTAGCCCAATACCTTGAAAACTAAAGGACAGATTTCAACAAAATTTTAGCTAAATTTGGTTCTTGGGTCAATGAAGAAGAAGGATTTTTTGAAGATTTTTTAAACATTGCGACATCATGGCAAAATTATAAATTTTAGACTATACCTTCACAAATGCATTACTGATTGAATGTATAAATGAAAATAAAGCCTGATTGAAATATTTCAAGCTTGCACTGCTTGGGGGAGGTCTGCACTCTCTGAGGGCATTTATACTTATTTTGGTTATTTAAGTAACCATCAAAGAAGCAATCAACTACAAGAACTTCAGATTAAATATAAGGGCAATGATAATGGTTGTGATTCAGCACTATAACAAAATTAAAACAAAAACCATAGTCCCCACTTTCAGCACCAACAACTTATAATAAATTGCTCTCCTTTTTTCTCATTATCTTGAGAAGCAAAAGTATTGACATCCACAATTATTTGTTCTTGGGGTGCCTTTGGAGAACCGTCAGTGTTTTTGAGTGTTGACCTCCTTTTAATATGATTGCAAAATCTGTGGATTTGGAATTAGTTTTGGGTTGTTTTGATTTATATCTGGATCTTATTGCAGCAGGTAGTGGTGTTGTCTCATGGCTCTAGAGTACCTGATTTGATCCAGAGCTTGGATTACTGTTTGCATGTTCTCACCATATTTGTGTGGGTTTCCTCTTTGGATTTCCTCCCACCTTCCAAAAATATGCTGGTGTCTGGATTGGCTATGCTAAATTGCCTCTTGGTGTGAATGAAGTGTTCACATGGTGTCTGGCTATGGACTGGCATCCCATCCAGGCTGAATTCTTCCACCTTCCACCTAGCATTCCTGGGATTGCCTCCATATCCATTGTGATAAAGCACTTACAGGGACAAATAAATCATTTCTGAACACATTAAATGAGCCTGGAGAAATAAACTATCCTGGGAAATAAACATAAATCTTCTAGTCAACCTAAATGTGTCTTATCATGATCACGGCTCGTATATGTGTGGCTAATTAGACTCTCTAAAACTTCGAGCCAACTCTCATGACACAATTATGAAAACGCAATAAAAGAGGTAGTGGGTGTTGCAATAAATGCTGACAGAAGTCCAGTGGGGGAAAGTAGTCATGACTATTCAAAGAACTTGGCTTGCCTGATCCACAACAGTGGCAGCCTCTTATATTTCACACATACTTCCTTTCAGATGCAATTTTCAGTACAGTATGTTATGCTTTTAGAGCTTCTCAACCCTGTCTGACCTTATGAAGAACAGCAGTATCATCACTGTGACTTTTTGTCTGTGTCAGTTCCTCAGAGAAATATCATTGGTCAAATACAACCAATGTTCATACAAAATGTCAGCTCCTCTCTATCTTCGTCCTTCTTTAACATTTCGTGTAGCTTTTCAAGCCTATGATTCAATTGCTAAACCCCTCATGTCATTGGTATTTTGCTTCTCCCTCCATCCCTCCCCCTTTATTATCTCTAGAATACCTTCCTGCAGGCTAAGACAGAGGAGGACATCTTCACCCATTTGGGATTGGACTATATTGAGCCTTGGCAGAGGAATGCCTAGACCTCGTCCTATTCATCAAATGTGTATGCATTTCTGCAGCTATTCTCTCATGGCGTACTACTACACAGCACAGATTCAAAAAGATCAATGATTTATTTCACATAAAAGCCAAATCTGTAGTACTTTGCTTTAGGAAAGCCTGTTCTCAGCTTTAGTACTTGTTCTACCTTTAAATTAAATATACTGAACTATGTTTCATGCTATGCTATTAATGCATTACACTTTTTGTATGAGAAGCTAAAATGGGCAAATACAGGAATGTATATGTGATATATGCCTCTGCTCAACAGGAATAAGGATTAGTGCATGTGAAAAAATGAATTACTGTAATTACCAGCCTATACATAAAACCAGATGAGACCTCATGTGGTGATTATAAGCACAGGTGGAACTTAACAGTAGTATAAGTGATCCTGAAGTCCACCTTTAGTTAGTATAATTTACTGAATGCTGGGTTCCTCATTACTGGAGAATAACAGTGCTAGAGGAATCATCCACCCTGATTTTAACAGATTGCATACATTTATAATGTTCTTTCCAACTTTCTAGGGATTTTTTCATGCAATACTTTTAAATTGCTTTTCTGTTTTGCATTGCTGACAGGTCCATTCATGTCTGTGATATAATATGGTAATATTACGACAATGACTGCACCTATGCTATGCATCTGAAAGATATAAAAAATCTCCTTGGGGTAGCTTAAAGGTGCATTTTTGTCTATTAGTATAAGTGCTTTCTGAAGAAGGGGTTTCATATACTCACATGGAGCTGTAACAAAATAAAATCATTATTTAGTATGTAGCCATTGATGTAAGTGTGGTACTGTGTTACCTAATTTTTATACAAATAAATTCTTTTCTGAAATCTTTTAATACACGTGTGGAATATATATCACAATACATGAATCCTAAACACACAAATTTTGTCTATACATTAGAACATTTGCAGTTGCAAAATATATTAATCTTCTGTAAGTCATATGACTATATTAAACATTTCTTACTGAATCTTTTTATTACGGCAGCATGTTGACTTACAGTAAATTTCAGGCATCATATTAATACATGAATGAGTCATACCTTGCAGTAGCTGTTTATGCATCTTCGCTTTGATCTCTTGTTTTTGTGTAAGGTCTGCTAACATTTGATTAATTCCCTTTTAATTAAAACAGACACATTGTGACTTTCGGTGCTTGCATTAATAGATCATTTGTGTCCCTCTTAGCACTCAGTGTCCCTCTTAATTGTACCACACATTGAGAGGCCACTGTGTTCCAACCAAAAAGTTGCCCTCCTGACATACACACAGGCCCCTATGCATCCTATCATGTCTAAGAACACAGACACTCCTATTTAAAGAGTCATAAATAGAGCAGTCCAGGCATTTCCAGGACTCGACCCCAGGGTCTTCTCACTTTGTCTGTCCAAAAAGGCCTCAGTGCAAAACAGAGCCATACTCTATTTGGTGTTTGAAACTAGGTTAGCTACTGTTGCTTTTCTTTTAAATTCCTTTCCATCAAACTCCAAAGTCTCATATCAGAATTCAATATTTGTCTGAAAGTCAGAAGTGAAGCCAAATGTGAAAGGGTTGGCAAAAGAGAAAAGTAATATTAAATCTCTCTACATGAAATAGGTTCATGAGTTCGAATTCCACCAGTGCCACAAACATCTGTGGCTGATGTGCAAAATTGGCATTGGTTTTTGGGTGGGAGAGATGGCTTTACTCTTTTCCCTGTCAATTAGGGTGACATTAGCTAAGTGTTGGCAGCTCTGAGCATATGTATGGTCAATGGAGTGTTAGTATTCTTATTTAGCATCTTCTGAGTGTCTTCAGCTGTCAGTGATGCTGCATGAGCCGCAGTTTGAAAAGATATGGTGCTGCATGTATTTGGAAGGAAGCACATGCTTGACTTTCATCTCTCTCATTTGCCAAACTGCTTAATCCTAAAGACGACACTAGGTGAAGGCGAGGTACACCCTGAGCAGCTTGCCAGACCATCGCAGGGTAACACACACAATCATTCACTCTCACACTTAGGAGCAAATTGGAACAGCCATATAGCCTGATGTACATATATTTGGACGTCAGAGGAAACCGGAGTACCCAGAGAAAACCCACACAAGCACGGGCAGGACATGCAAACTCCACATAGAAACACCCAGAACTCAAAACCAGTACCTTCTTGCTGTGAGGCAGACATGCTAACCACTACGGCACCGTGCCGACTATAAACAGAACTAAAGTCCTTAAAAAAAGTAATGTATGCATTTCTTTTGATTGGGGATGTGGCTATGTTCAGAATTAACCAATCATGTTCAGATTTATATAAATAGTAATCAGTACACTGAAGCCGAGGACTTTCCTGCTGTGAGGAGGACATGCTAACCACTACACCAATGTGCTGCTCATGCAAGACATTAAGAGAACTGAGTAATAGGTGGGAATTGGCAATGAATGGGGAGGGATCTTACCTAAACAAGTGTTTTTACCTAAAAACGAGCTCAACTTAACCTGTTATATTGTCCTTTGTGGTATTTGCACATTCGAGAAAAAAAACAAGGTTCAGTGCTGGTTTTGGAAATTGTGCTTTCTTATAATTTGTTAGATGTGATCATTTTCCTGTTTGCAGAACTGGTGAGAATTAATTACAGGAGCCCTCCACCCTGAAACATGTAATATGTTTATACTGAAATATTTGAGATGTGTATAGTGTTTCTGGTGATAATTTGGTTGGTGCTTTATTTTCATTAACCCCATGACAATTTAGTG
Organism: Neosilurus mollespiculum; assembly: GCA_030014195.1. Classification (NCBI taxonomy): domain Eukaryota; kingdom Metazoa; phylum Chordata; class Actinopteri; order Siluriformes; family Plotosidae; genus Neosilurus; species Neosilurus mollespiculum. The sequence continues at coordinate 24,300,711 of JAQMYF010000027.1, forward strand.
CTTGCATGCAGCGCTGACACCAAAGGAACTGTTGCTTGCACAGTTGCAATGTCATCTAATAGAAGAAAAATAAATTAAGAAGCAGAAGGGATAACAGCTGGATTTTGCTCCCAAAAACAAAATAACAAGGGCTTGTTTTTCTTACTCAACAATGTTCAGTATCATGCTCTTGGTGAAAAAATGAAGTTTGCTTACATAAATTAGTCTAGTTAGTGGTCTATGTGATTGCAAAGGTGATGCTGTTGATGGGGGTATTAACATGAATGATTTGGAGTTGTATCTATTGGATTTGAGCAGAATGTACAGACTAAAGGATTCCTGTATCTCTTCCATGCATACCATAATCAAGAGGTAGTCAATTGGCATTGTGGATAAAATAAACCTTTACCCAAAGTAAACACTGACCAGTTTGCTGAAGATTGATGGGCATGGTGCTGCAGTATTTAGCACTTATAGCAAGAATATTCTGGGCTAAACTTGAGGCTGACTGGGGCCTTTCTATGTAGAGTTTGGGTATTTTATAAAAGAACTTTGCTGTAGCTGCATGGGTTTCTTCCAGGTGCTCCGGTTACCCTCTACAACTAATTACTTTAAACTGCCCATAGATGTGAATGAGTGCAAATTGCTGTTCATCTTTGTGTTAGCCCTGTGACAGATGAGCAACCTGCCCAGGGTGTACGCTACCTCTCACCCGAGCCAAAATTTTTTCCTTTAAGCATCTGAATACATTTTGTTGAATCTTCAAAATTTTTGTAAAAGGAATACTTAGTAGATTCACTGAAACATGCTGACTCCTATGCTTTTAGTTATCAGTGGTTGAAGTATGCTATTTTAAAATCAACCTGTGATCCATAATTAATTATAAAAGAACAGAATGTATTTCCGACATGTATTCAATAAGCTATAGAAATGTACAAGGTCCTGTAAGCAATAACAGCACTATAAAACATCTATCTGTTATCACACGGACCCAAAGAGCTGAGCTAAATCTCAGAGTCTCAAGAGAGTAGCATAAGTTTGAACCGGATATTGATTTCGTGCCTCATATTTATTTGAATCCCAGGACTATACATATTACTTGGATGTGAAGCGAGTAATTGTATGCTTTAAAATGTCATCTTATATACAACTGCGTGTAATTAGCATAAATTTAATTAGCATAAAGCTGTCTGATGGGCTATAATTATCAAAACATATATTTTTTTAAATAAGTGATTTGATATTCAGAAAATGGTAGTCCAGGTAGAAATCCTGGAAGCATCAGTACTTTCTTTCTTTCTTTCTTTCTTTCTTTCTTTCTTTCTTTCTTTCTTTCTTTCTTTCTTTCTTTCTTTCTTTCTTTC
>JAQMYF010000027.1:24332203-24372595 GCA_030014195.1 Neosilurus mollespiculum
ACCCCGGGGCCGACCCAGAACACGCTGGAGGGACTACATCTCTCGGCTGGTCTGGGAACGCCTTGGCGTCCCCCCGGGAGAGCTGGAGGAAGTGGCTGGGGAGAGGGACGTATGGACCTCACTGCTTGGGCTGCTGCCCTGGCGACCCGACCCCGGAACAAGCGGAAGAAGATGAATGAATGAATTAATGTATTTTGATTTGATCATGGTCATAACTTTGACTTGGCCATTTAATCATTTCATGGTGGAAAGACTTGTGTGATTAGGGACATTGTCTTGCTGCATGCCCCTCTTTCTTCTGCGATTCAATCCACGGAATGATGTTCTGATGTTCTGCTTTAGAATTTGCCGGTATAATTCAGAAATTATTATTCCATCAATAATAACAAGCCAATCTTGGCCCAGATGCAGCAAAACAGGCCCAAACTATGATACTGTCACCACCATTTTTAACATATGGGGTAAGGTTCTTCTACTGGAATGTAGTGATTTCCTTTTCCAAGCATAACACTTCTCATTTAAACCAAAAAAACATCCAGCCATAAAACATCTTTCCAATAACCTTCCAATATTATCCGACACAATCTGTCTGATGATAGATAGGAGGAGTCTGAACTTTTTAGAGATGGTTTTGAAATCCTTTCCAGCCTGATGTGCAGTAAAAACTAGTGTAGGGAATCAGCAGTTGTCGAGCCGACTCTAGTAATTTATTTGGAATCTGGAATTTGAATAGGTTGAATTTTTTTCTTTTATAAATTATTTATAAATCATCGACACGAACCACAGACATTTTTGGTATGGTGGGTTGAGCACTTCTCTTCTTGTTTTATGGCAGGTGGCAACCTGTGTTAAGGTGAATTAGCGCCACCTACTGTGTTGGAGTTTGAGAGTAACTAGAGCGTCATGCGAGCGCAAAGCACAGTAAATACAAAATGGTGTCATGTGAACATTCAGGGCTGCAATGTACGCACGCACGTACCCCCCCACCCGCCGGATTAAAAAGAAAAACATCTATGCAATATTTATGCTGAAAAATAGTGTCTCGACATTTGCATTCTATAAATCTTATTGATAAATTACTCGAGCTTTGCCTCAATCCTCCCAACACTAGTAAAATCGCATTTTCTGTGGTTCTATTTCATGCCATGATGCCCCTCCCTACATGCTGTGAGGATCAGACTTTTATAGATCCCTGTTCTTTAAATAAAGTACAGCATCCACTCCCACCTGACTTTCATCCAGCTGACTGAAAACGTTACAGGTACCTTCAAAATAACTGCTAATCCTAGAGGTTCACATACTTTTGCCACTCACAGATTTGTGATATTGGACCGATAAATGTCCTCAATAAATAAATGATCGGGTGTGTTATTTTTATCTCATTTGTTTAAGTTCTCTTTGTCGACTTTTAGGACTTTTTGCTGTGAAAATCTGATGATGTTTTAAATCATATTTATGCAGAAATATAGAAAGTTGTTAAGGGTTCACAAACTTTCAGGCACGTCTGTACACTGCATGAGCGGAGGTCTTACATTAATCTGTAATCAGTTTGTAAGTGGCTGGGTGAGGAATGTGTCAGTTCATCAATACAACAGCGTCTGTTTATGCGTGGCCAATGTACGTGCTGATCACAAAACGTTTATTAATATGTCTTAAGCAGCAGGCCTCATAAATTGATCTTTTGAACTGAAGACTGTGGTATCAACAGTATCATCTTGCAGACGAGTGCTTTTGAGGCAGTTGCGTAATAACTGGGAAAATGTTAGCATCATTTGCTGGACATTCTTGCAAATATCAGTGCAAGATATGTTAATATGTGCAGTTGCTTTTTTTTTTTTATTATTAAATTTCAGCCTCAGTCCACTCGTGATGGCGTGTAATAACATTAACATTATGATTGTCACTCATGATTCATTTAATTTTAATGCTGGAGTCCCAACGTCGGCTATTTTTCATTAAGCTCTTAAGGTTTTTGCTCCTTGGTTTATAACGAGCCCTCTGATGGCCTTCCCATCACCCTAGTATTATTAAATGGTTCGGCAAATGGAATGAAATGAGAAAAATAGTGTTTGTTCCTCTCGGCGGTATTACTACAACCTGCAATGCTGCGATAATTTACCACACTCCAATCAATGAAAAACGCAACCGTCAAGCATAAATGTTGATTGTTTCCAGTGTACACCTCCAAGATGGCCGCCTGTGATTGTACTGTAACTGTTGTGATGTCACGCAAACATTGAGTATCATGTTACTGTAATAACTGTAGCAAAACACTAAAATGTGAGTAGCACTGCCCATTTTTACACCAGAGGTTATACCTTAACATCACTAAAATTGTAATTTTTCAGAAAGGGATTTTTGGTCACAGACCAATTTTAATTTTTTTTTTTTTTTTTTTTTTTTTTTTTTTTTTATATAGAGTTATTACAGTAACATGATGCTCAATGTTTGCATGACATCACAACAGTTCCACTACACCCACTAATCCCTTTAACAGGGACACCAGCTCATTTATGCAGCTCTCCAGTAAACCAATCATGTTGCAGCAGCCAGACCTCCAGGCAATCCTACCATGGTCACAGGGTGGCTGGAGCCCGTCTCAGCCGAATCTGGGTAAAGGCTGGCCACAACAGCTCGCCAGACCACGGCAGGGCCAATACACGCACGCACGCACGCACACACGCACGCACGCACGCACGCACGCACGCACACACACACACACACACACACACACACACACACCCACACACACACACACACACACACACACACACTCACTCAAGCACACACTCTAACATAAGCCTGTGCAGTGTATTTGGAACAAAGTGAAGAGAAATCACTGAACATTATAGAAAAAATGAAGCCAACATGAATAGCAAAAATGAAGAACAATGGATTCAAGCAATTGTGTAAAAAAGGAGTGTTTTGTCTGGTTTACTGTTTTGTTTTGTCGTCTCTTTGTCTAGAGTTTAATGTTTAGTTTTGCCCCCCACCAAATGAATCAATTTAAAGCCACCACAGAATATCATCTAAGAGAGAGCCTTGAGTTATCATCTAGAATTATATTTGATTTGGTTATTTGATAATAGGGCTATTTGACGCAGCTTCCTATGGGCATTGATTAGTCAGTCTGCACACATGCCATATCCATTCCCAATTACTGTAAAGCCCTTGGGTGGTGTAACGTTTCTTTTTTTGTGATAGTTCAGCATGAATGGAAGCTGGAACAAGCTAATAAAGGAAGCTTTTCAGAATCTAGGGCATTTTTTTGTCTGGATGTTTAGTCCTAGGCCTGAAGCAAGTGCGAGTGTAATGAAGAAGGTTAGACTAACTAGTAAAAAGTGGTTGTCTGTATTAATTATTAAAATCTAGCAGAAACTGTGTGATATGTAAAAGTAGTCCCTTGGCTGATATTATGTAGTCTGAGGTCTGAGTGGCCTGATGGTGATGTGTCTGTACAGAAACCTAGAAGAGGGGGACCATGCAAGCAGAGCAGGTGGAAAATTTGTCCCAGTTCAGTTGCCAGCTAACAAATATTTTTGGCACCTCGCCGAACATATTTACACCTCAGTGTGAGGACAGATTAGAATTCCTGCCAGACAATAAACGCTAAGCTATTTTCATACAACAAAATATTTTTTGTCAGAGTCTGAATGATGTGGTTTTGTGATTTTGTGTGTGACTGGGCTAGTGAACAACAAAAAAAACAAACAAACAAAAAAAAAACAAAACAGATAAATAAAAAAAACATTAAAAAAATTAAACAATTAAAAAAAAATCATAGAAACTAAAATATCCATATATTTGCCAAAATGCTTAATCCTATTAGGGTCACAGGGAAGCTGGAGTCCATCTCAGCTGCACTGGGCGAAGGCAGGACATATCCTGAACAGCTCGCCAGACCATCATTGGGCCAACTCATGTCTAGGGGAAATAATAGCCAATTAGACTGTGCATGTCTTTGGACTGTGGGAGGAAACCAGAGTACCCAGATGAAACCCACACAAGCATGGAGAGAACATGCAAACTACACACAGAAATGCTTGAGCCCGGGACTCAAACCCAGGACCTTCTTGCTGTGAGATGGACATGCTCACCATTATGCCACCAAGCCACCCTAAAGTGGAACATACAAGGCTGATGTGGTTAGGGTTTTGTTTGTTTGATTGTTTGTTTTCACATAAATTAAATAAAAGTTAGAATTGCTAACTTCACCTATAACTCATAAACTGCATAACATTTTATTATATAATAATTCATGCAAATTAATATGATTCTGCAAGTTTGAGGAAACTTAAAGATAATAGCAAGCATTAATTTACTTATTTGTTTATTCATTCATTTTGAAGTAATTACTTTATCCTGGTCTGCATCATGATGAATCAGCGAACAGTAGGTGAGACCTAGTGGATGGTACTATAGTCCATAACAAGACACCAGGTGCACAGACTCATTCACACACTCATTCAAACAAGGGGCAAATTAGAGTAGAGAGCATGTACCAGCATGTTACTGATAGCTGAGAGAAAACCAGAGAACTGACAGGAAACCCACATGGATGCATAGAGAACATGTGAAACTCAATACAGAGAGTAACCCAAGCTCTAGATTGAAGCACGAATCCTTGAGCTGTGAGGTGTTGCTACTCACTGCACCACTACTACGTTAACTAGAGAAAGGCAAAATAGATATAGGCATAGTTCTTTTTTCAGGATCTCTTCTTTAACATTATTTGAATTATTCAAAGCAGACCAGTTGCAGAGGAAGACACTTCCAATAGCTTATGCGGCTCATGGACACAGCAAATCTGTAGAGGCTTCTGCAGGCCCTAAACTGCATTAGGAATAAATCATAAATAATTTTACTGCATTAATTTAAATAATTGTATTTTTATTTTGGCAGCACGGTGGTGCAGTGGTTAGCACGTTAGCCTCACAGCAAGAAGGCCTGGGTTCGATTCCTGGGATCGGCGTTCCTGTGTGGAGTTTGCATGTTCACCCTGTGCTTGCATTGCTTTCCTCTGGGTACTCTGGTTGCCTACCACAGTCCAAACACATGCACAGAAGGCTGATTGGTGGTTCCAAATCACCCCAAGGTGTGTAATGGTTGTATGTGTGTTGGCCCTGCAATGGCCTGGCGAGCTGTTCAGGTTGTACCTCGCCTTCTCCTGGAGTTGGCTGAAATAGGTGACCCTAATTAGGATTAAGTGGCTTAGAAAATGAATTAATTAATATTTTTTAAATAATTAAATCTTAAAAATATCAACATGCTTTAAGGATAGTGTGCTCTCAAACTGACACAGAATCTGCAAGTTTGTACAAAACCTGATGATGCTTGTTTGATCTAATCCTTCTGTGTGTCATCTGAACACAAGTTTTATACTGTACACAGAAAAATCTGTTGAAAATTTGACCTTTTGGATTTGAATTTTTTTTTTTATTCATTTTTTTAATGCACAGGAGTTGTACATGGTCGATATCACGAATTTGCTTACATTTAAATATATATAGACATTTACATATAAATAGATGGATGGATAGAGAGAGAGAGAGAAAGAGAGAGAGAGAGAGAGAGAGAGAGAGAGAGAGAGAGAGAGAAAGCAAGATATACTGTATAATAATATCAAGGCAACATCACAGCTGATTTTTATATCACAAAAGTATAAAGTACTGTCCTTCTGTGAGTTATGGCGACAGGCATTGTCGATGTACGTAGGTGTAAGAGATTGTATACAAAAGCAATACCATGGGATTTTACTTCTATTTTCACATGGATTTCATTCTGTTTCAACTGAATGATTTTGTTCAGATCTTCTTCTCGCTCCATTAGGTCACTATAGATATGTGACATTAAAAAGTTTTCATTGGCACTACTCATTTTAGGAAATGATAAACATCAGTTTCCACAAGAAAGAAGGAAGAAAGGAGGAAAAAATGGTGGTGTGAAAATGATCTGTTTTCTTTGAGGATACATCAGTTTAACAGTCTATCCATGGCAATTAAGCACTGATCAAAGCTCATCTGGATGAGTGCAAGTTTTAACACAATAATTTACCAGGAAGAAAATATATCTTTTTTGTGTATAAGTGTCTAGTTGCTCACTCTGTACATTAATGGGATGGTCTTGTGTTGTCTCTGAACATGGAATGGCAGATTTCCGTCTTACCACAGCCAAAACCTCAATCAAGACCTCACTAATTAAACATAGACAGATTTGCAAGCTGACTATATTTGAGGTCATTTTCACTTCATATACAGTATGTAGCAGAAATAATCAAGGCAGAATAATTACAGAGTTAGACAATTCCAATAATTAGATGTTGTATTATGTATCCATGAACAGCAATTCTTTAACCAGTGGGCTTTCTCTTATTTTAAGAGAACAGATACATTTCCAACATGACACTAAACCCTACTGGGGTGTAAGTTTTATTTTTTGCTGATTAAAAATGGTTAATGAGCAAAGCAAATTAATACTGAATATATTATATTTATGACATATGCACTCTGTGCCCTGGATAAGGTATTTAAAACAAGCTATGTTTAAATATATTATTAAGAAATGTAAAGACCTACAAATATGCGGACCTCGAAGTTGTCATAAATTGCTGTTTTTCTCATTTAAGCAAATGTTTATTAAATTTAATATGTAATTCAAGTTAATGCATCCTTATGTGTTTGGTCAAGTGTATTTTTTTCTCTCTCCAATGATAGTTTATCATCAACCATCTACCTATATCTGCCCTATTGCACAATATTTAAGGAAATCAATAGTGCTTGCAGTTATAGTACTCTTGTTCACTAACACTACACATATACCATCCTCCTGGTAAAGATAAAAAGAGCTTGTGTAGTAGTAGGCCTTAGAGATATGAGGATCTCATAAATGATACAGCTGGATCCAGATCTGACACCAGCAAAAAAGCCTAAGCCAAAGGTCAGATAAAGAATAAAGAAACAGCGACCTCTGATAAGACCTGAGAAAAGAAAATAAATATAGATACAACATCAATACATAAACTGCCCAAACACAAGATAAACACAAATAAACCAGAAGCATATTGCACAATAAATAAAATAAAATAAAATAAAATAAAATAAATACACAAAGCATACAAAATCAAGCAGGCAGAATGCTGGGAATTTTCTACAAAATGCATGGAATCTGTAATCAGTCAGAGCCCGAGTGCAGAAATTGCAGAGAAAAGGGATGATTCTCAGCAGTGTGTAAAACAGTTCATATTGGATATCACAAATGAAAACAGAAAACAAAACTATAATCTAATTAACTTCAAATTTCACTTAGGATCAGGAATAACTGTGGAATGAAAAGGAGCACAAGGGAATGTAGATGTGAGAGAAGTATAGAGGAAAAAACAGAGTTAGGAAGAAAGGAAGAAAGGATGACTGGATCCCACAATCTACTTAAACTTGAAATCTTCTCTTATACAGAAAATCTTTTTTATGGTTCTGCATAAAGTGGGAACAGAAAAGAATCACCTCTTTCAAATATTCACATGTTTCATTGCAGCCCAAAATGAAGACACATATATTTGAAAAATATTTTTCCAGCTGTATGTACTCAATGCAACTTATAACAGCCAAGTGAAAGATATAATAGTAACAGTTCAGGAATATAAAATTAAAAACAGAATCACTGAGATGGTCTATGGATCGCCCCCTCCTAAAAATACTCTGGTGAAACTAATCACCTTTTTCACTGCACACCAAGCTAACTTGATTTCCTCAGTGATCAAATGTAATCAGTCTGATTAGTTTAATATTAAAACAACTATTCCTAGTGCATTCCAGTGCTTGGAACTGTAATTGAAAGCAAACAATCAACTATGGGTGGCAAGGAACTGTCAAAGGAACTCAAGGGTAAAATTGTGGACAGACACAAATCAGGAGATGGATACATAAAAATAGGGCTCCCTAGGAAAGGGTTTCATACTACTAGTATCCTTATTGGATAACACTGGTCAAAGTTGAACAACCAACACACACACACACACACACACACACACACTTTTTTCCCTGGGCTTTTGCTGTTATGAGTTGCACTGAATAACTATACTTCAAGCAGTTGTTACACAATATATAGCAATGTTCCAAAGTTTTAACAGGATTAGTAAGCAGCCTTATTATTTGCATCCTATTCCTATTCTAAAATAAAGTAAATACTGAGCTGCAGAGGATGAGTACGCTTCGTATGAGAAGCCTACCTCAAGCTAGCTAGCTTGTGGTCAGATAGAAGCTACACAGAAATTTTGGACCAGGACGATAGACAACAGAGGGTCCATCGTTGGTATCCAGTTTCTACAAAGTATAGAACTTTAACAAGAAAGAGAACAAAGGTTTTAAAGACCAAAAATGAAAAATAAGTCCAATCGCAAGTGTAGGGTGGCCTACTAGCAAGGTTTAAATAAACCACATTTAGTCACAAGGTTCCCTTAGATAATGTTCTGAACATCTAAAAGGAGAAGGTCGTAATAATCTCATCTCTAGAGCGATCATGCAGGCATACTGACAGATGTACAGGATGTCCTGAAAAAAAAACAAAAAAACAAACAAACAAAAAAAAAAACTTAGAGTTGTTTGAGAACAGCTTGCTATGTTTTCCCAGCGCATGTTTACTTATTTTTTATTTGTAATTCAATCAGCACAGGCCTAGAGAAGCCTATAAAGGCTAAGGCTCATCTGTATGTGCCATTATTTACTTCACCTTTTAAAGCTGTCATTCACACAAGAGTAGAACTGAAAGAACTTAAATGAAAGCAGCAGTGCCCAGTTCTGAAATATAGTATGAGACAGGCTAGCCTTACTTTGAATAATAACAAGGGAGGTTTATTCTTTGCTGCCTATTCTGAGCATGGTGATGCCATTCATGAGCCCAGGTGCCTCTTTGTGAAGTAGTGTAATAAAAGAGCTCTGATGTAAAACTGCACTTCAGACAGAGCTGTCAACTCAATTTTCTGTTCAGTATTAGATAAGTAGACATGAAATTGGCTTTGCTCTAATTCAATATACTAGTTTAACAGTTGTACATCTTTGTGGCAGCAATCTGCTTTGTACAGCTGCATGGCCGGTTATGATAAGCTCAGCTGCGCTGCTGATGGTAATATGAGGTGTCACATGATATAATTTTAATATATTTAAGTAAGAAGTCAGGGTGGGGGAAATGGTGGTGTAGTGGTTAGTACCATTGCCTTACAGAAAGAAGGTCCTGGGTTCGATGTCCATAGTCAGCGAGGATGTTTCAATATGAAGATTGCATCTTCTTCCTGTGCTTGCATAGGTTTCCTCCTTTGTCCAAAGACATGCACATTAGGCTAATTAGCTATTCCAGATTGTACCTAGGTGTAAATATGAGTGTAACTGGATGTTTGTCCTGGAGGGTTGATGTCAGAAAGGGCATCCAGCTTTAAAAATCCAGCCAAAACGAATGAACTTTTCCCCCGACATCGTTAAGCTGCGCCCCACTGTTTACTTTTTCACAGCATTCCACACAGCCACTCTCTCTCTCGCTTAGTCCTAACAATATCACTGTATGTTTCTTGCCTAAAGCATCTACTTAATCCAAGAGAATTTTACAGAGTTTTACAATTATTTAACTTAAGGGTATGTTCACAAAGTCAAGATTATGGATGGAGCAGTGGACAGTGTAAGAGGCACAACGATGGCAAATAAAAATAAACACCTCATAAATTTCAAAATCACATTTTTTGCTGAATAAACAAACATGGCTTCCAACAATTAGCTGATTTGCTCTGGTTATGACTCTTTATGACTCTCATTTAAAAATAAGAAAATAAGAAGCTTGTAACATATTATATATACATATATATTTACTATTTTTTTACTTGTTTACCTTATATCAGTATGCCTTATTTTGGCCTGTGCACAGTTTAATCGATCATAGGCGCCTCGGCTTTTGTTTTAAAAAAAAGGATAAAACGAGCTCACTGTAGTCTTTTGGGATACCTTTCATCAGAACCATCAGTGAAGCGCTCCATATGACTTCTGTATGAGTTAAGAATGAGTTTATGGGGCACAACTGCATGAGGCAACTGCTTAGGAAAATAAGATGTTTTGATTGGTTAAAATTTTAGACAAATTTGTATAAAATAATGGTGGCACGTTGGCGCAGTTGTTAGTACGTCCACCTCACAGCAAGAAGGACTGATTTTGATTCCCAGGCTCGAGCGTTTCTGTGTGGAGTTTGCATGTTCTCTCCGTGCTTGTGTGGGTTTCCTCTGGGTACTCCGGTTTCCTCCCACAGTCCAAAAACATGCACAGCAGGCTAATTGGCTGTTCCAAACCAGCCCTTTATGTGAGTGTTAATTGTTGTGTGTGTGCCAGCCCTGCGATGGCCTGGTGAACTGTCCAGGGTTTACCCCGCCCTTGCCCAGAGTCGGCTGAGATGGGCGCCATCCTCCCCGTGAACCTAATTAGGAATTAGCGGCTTAGAAAATGAGTGAATGAGGGTAAATAAATTAATAAAATAAATGAAAATAACATTGACTAACACAATGCTATGAATGCTATGTTTAAATGTGGGTTCTTTGTGATTGATCCAAACATAAGCTTTCCTAATTACATAGTCAGACCATGTAAGTGATATATGTGTGATATAACAAAGTCCGGCAGGTAAGTAACTTCAGTGTTTAATAGCTGAGCCAAATAAAAAAAACCTGACTTGCTAAGCAAGCGATGACAATGACAAATTAGGTTTTTGCTATATTAAAGATATGTGAGATGTGGAAGCATCTATTGCTGGTACATTTTAAACATAAATTTCATTCTGTAAAAAAGCAAACACTGAGTAAAATAAAACAGTGACAGACAAAACGATGCCCTGAAATTGGTATGCACTAGCCTTCTGTGTGAATAGGTTTCATCCTTTTAATATACAAATATGCTCGGTCACATTTCTGCCTCATTATTTATGCAGATAGAAAAAAAGCTTTTGCAACTTGCACGATTTTCTCAATTAATCACCATCTACTTTGGAAATGTATTAGATATTTGGAATGAGAAACTATATAAGGTATTCAGGTTGAACTACACAAAACCCGATTGTGTTTTTATGGATGGAAAAAGATATGCACAGCTATTTTTGAGTTGAATAAATAAGACAGGTAAAAATATGTGAAATGGTTTGTGAAAAGGCATGCCCTAGAAAGTGCTGTATGCATTAAAAGAGGTGAAGTGGAGAAAGTAGATGCCCTATTGCTTAACACTGGATGAGACAACCAGGAGGAACAAGCTTAGTTTATAAGAATATGGTTCCGACCTGAAATTGCTGAGTCTCCTTATACACAAAAAGAGTTCCATTTTGGAATTGACTGTCTCTAAAGGCACCTAACAGCCTAAGGTTCCCTTATAATGATTATGTTATTCTGAACTTCTCCATAACAGGGTTTCCGGTATTGGGGTAGTGATAGATGGAGGTGGGTGCCTAAGGGCAATAATAAATGTGACAGTAATATAATTGGGAATAGATGTTGGAAACCATGTTTCTATGGTGAGCCCATTTAAAGCAACTTTTTAGGGTTATCGAGTTATCAAAGGCCAGGATGGAGTAGGCGCATGCAGTTGTAGTCTGTTGTTATATTGCCAAAGAGGAATCATCAGTGAGGATGATGGAGTTTATTTGTTGACTTGGCAAATTTGTAGATGTCCCTGCAAAAAGGAAATTAGAAAGAATCCTGGTAAAAATTAAATGTTGAGAAGTCAGAGACTATCCCAGAAAGTGTGTATTGGTGAAGGGAGCCAAGGAGGAAGTGGAATAGCATCTTTTATATGCTTTAAAGTGTAGCCAATAATTTATGTTTGTGTTTCCTCATCCCCAAGAATGCCAACTGGCAACTATATTAGAAGAATATCCCGAAAAGTATATATACAGAATGAAAGCTGAAAGTTGAAGGCAGGGCATTGTGGAAGCTGGTGTGCACAATTTTCAGTTTCCCGCTGTTCCTGTACATTCTGGTTTTGTTTGCTTGGTGTGTGCATGACTGTTAAACAGCAAAGGAGAATAGACTGTTATTGTTGTTGTTGTTGTAAAAAACAACTGTACTGATTTCTTTCTTGCAACCAGTTCAGGTTGTTATCAAAGACAGTCAGACAGCTAACAAAACACAGCTTACAGAAGCTAAAATCAGTTGAATTCCTGAATATTCTAAGAAATATAAGGCTTGTTAAAAAAAAAAAAAAAAAAAAGGCTAATTTGTGTTACCTGGATTCCACAAGGCGGCATGGTGGCATAGTGGCTAGAACATCCAAGAAGTTACCAATTAGGTTCTGGGCTCGAGTCCTGGCTCAAGACTAATTAGGGCATTAGGCTAATTGGATCTTCCAAATTGCCCCAGGTGTGAGTGTGAATGGTTTTGTTTGTGCTGGCCCTGTGATGGTCTGGTGAGATGTTCAGGGTGTACCCAGTGTCGGCTTTGCCCAGTGTCGGCTGAGATAGGCTGCAGCCTCCCCTTGATCCTAATGGGATTAAGTGGAACAGCAAATGAGTGAGAGTGGTGAGTCAGTGGGTTCCACAGTATGCAGTCTCAGCTTACTTTCTCTAGACACACTACCCAAAGCTTCAGCATCTTAAGTTCGCAGTCTTATTTACATAAAAAATATTTTTTATGTTTTTCAAAGCAAAATATAGTCACAGGTGTGAAAAAGTTTATGACCTCCAGGCTTTAAAACTTATTCAGGACTGTAGCTTGAAACTGATAGTGGCAAGTAAACAAATTATGCATGTATGGTTGTAAATGGCAATGTATGTGTTTGGTCATCTGTAGTCAGTTATGGCCTCTTGTGAAAAATATACTCCTGGACACAATTTTTGATTAAAAATATCACAGTATCTTGCAAAATTTACATCCCTTAGAATAAAGGAAATCAAATTCACATTTGGTGGTAGTGTGAGCAATTGTGGGTAAATTATATAGACATAAGAGTACCCCTTTTTTGCAAGCTATTTTTAGTAAGATGCTTCTCAGCTGGACTGGCCTGTTATCAGAAATGTTATCTAGACATTTATCATAGAGGATGTGGATTACTTGAAGGCCTGATCAGGTTTTATAAAAGAGTGTCATAATTTTCAATTTGTGTTCTGTGTAGGAGTGTTATTTACTGTTAACGTTGCACATCACAGACAGCAGGAAGAAATCCCCAGCATGTCACTGACTTTGTTTTATCCTGTCTCAGAAGACTGGCCCTTGCTTATTATAACAAATGGCTTTATTATTTGTACGAACGTTTAAGAATTATTATCCTTCCATAGTCTAGATATGATAAAGAACTCATAAAACAGAGGATTATAATAGCTAACCCTTGAGAAAGCTGGTTTTCTAATACAAGCTGATCTTTTCTGATTTGCTCTGCAATACTCTTTCTTATATCTCACTGTCAAAGCACTTGTACTTTAGTAACAGATGACACGACCTAATGCTGAGCAAGCATTTGGCCACATTTCCTTCTATCCCCTAAGTAAATGATTTCTAAGATGTAGAAAGATTTATGGGCTTGTCACGGCCCCGTCTCAACACATTAAAAGTCCGTGTTTGTACCTACTGTTATTAGTGACTGTTTGCTGGCAATATTGTTGCTGATATAAAACTACAATGTCATTTCTGTCCATGTGTATTAGTTCAGCCATTTTCAAACCTCTTCATCTGGTTCCTTTATATTCTTAATTATCATTCAGTGCCACCACTTGCCCACCTGATTTATCTACTTGATGTCTAATTGTATTGAATCGGATATGCTAACAGTGAAATTTCACACATACTTGGAATAACTACAGTTTCTCAAAGAGAGGTCTGAAAATGCACAAAATCTTGTTAAGTTTATTGCAATACCATTACATTGCATTTATTCTTATGTTATACAGTGCCTAACTGATTTAAATGGGATTTTCTTTGAATATAAGGTATAAGTTCTTTACTGTTGGTTAATATTAAGGATATTTTTTAAAAGGTAAAAACAATTACAGCCTGAAAATATAGTCTTGCTTTGAAATTGCACTAAGATTATGAGTAAGTCACAACTAACTAGTCTGTTACTTAAAAGTATAAAACAGGTACAAGAATTAATTGCCAATTAGTGCAGAATTCAACAGAAGACTTTCATCCTGGAAAAAACACTCAATTAAAGCAAGCTAAAATTTTAATAATGCTGTCATTATACTGGATTCTTCCTGTTTGATTATTATCAAATCCTCCAAAGGCTACAATAGTAATAACACCTTGCACTTCAGAACCAAAGTTAAGTGCACACAATCCCATAAGGCCCTGTTTACTCTTTCTGCAGCAAGTGGGTGAAGTCAACTTCAAACCATTTACATACATTTGCATATTTGGCATGCTTTTCACTTCTGCTGTGCCTGTTCTCTACATATGAATTTCAATTTTGAAGCATACTTAAGGAGCTTAACACTCTATCCACATTTCTTGATCCTGACCCACTTTCTCAAATGCTAATACTAAAAGCTGCCATAAGCACGGGTGGTTTACCAGTGCCAAGTTTGAAACCTCAGGTTGATTGATTCAAGGAATTTCTGGGATGCTTATGTGCAATCAGAAGTTGAAGCATAACAGGAATAAAATTTAAAAAACAAAAAACAAAAAACAAACAAAAAAAAAAAACCAAACATGTGCCAGATTGAGGAAGCATACAAGTTGAAGAATGCTAAATCGATGGAGCAAAAAATAAGGTAGGATTATTCATTCATTTCTCAAACGCCTTTATCCTTTACTGGGGGTCACACGGAGACTGATCCTATCTCAGCTGTCTCTTGGCGAAGGAGGGGTTTGTCCTGAACAGCTTGCTAGTCTATTTCAGGGCCAGTGCACACACAACAAGTCACACTCAAACTCACAGCTAGGGGGAATTTGGAACAGCCAATTAGCCTTATGTGCATGTCTTTGGACTGTGGGAGGAAACTGGAGTACCCAGAGGAAACCCACGCAAGCATGGGAAGAAAATGCAAACTCCACACAAAAGCACTCTCACTAAGCCCGGGACTCAAACCCAGAACCGTCTTGCTGTGAGGTGAATGAGCTATGCCACCATGGTAGGATTACGTCAGAATAAATTATGTGTCTTACTGAAGCAAGGCATTTTAAAAATGTAGTTTTGGTTCCACCACGTCCAACTTTCAATCCTTTTCAAGCCTTGCCAACATGTTTTGGCCAGATGACCATGGCAGTCATGAATAAAGTAGCAGTTTCATCCACAATTCAGAAGTGTGAGTTTAGCAGCTGCAGATCCATTTAGAGCAACAAATCCATTTTTTTCAGTAACTGGTTTAGCCTGGCCACAGTCAAAATGGATCTGTAGGTAATCCCAAGAACACTGGGCACTAAACAAAAGTAAGTGTGAATCCAGCCTATCACAGGGCTCTATATTCTGTACATATATATACATACACACACACACAGTCCCACATACATTAAGGGCAATTTGCCTAGACAACCCTGCTAACAGAGTATTACAGAGAGGCAGTGGAAAACTGGACAATCCAGAAGAAACATATTCTGATGTGGGTAGTTCATGCCAACTCCTCACAGTCACCTGAACTTAGGACTGAACCACTCTTGAGCAGTGAGTTGGAAGTACAACCTACAGCAACGTTGTATCACACCAGTGAATACATGTTATTAGATGATTTAAGCTAAAATTAGACCTGGGATCACAGAGCTCATAAGCATTACTGTCAAAATTATACTGGTTCAGGTAATGGTCACAATAATAAGGAGTGGAGTTTATAATAATAGGATTGGTTTGTTCATAACGACTGTACTTAAAGCTTAATTCAGCATTATAAATCAGAGTCTAGTTTAATGTTTGCCTGTAAAAATATTACTAGCAAATTACTTGTAAATGTTTATTCAGCATGTGACTGGGTGTCAGTAACAAAGTGAGTTTGAACTGCATATGAACCAGGCCTGTGTCTCGTTTACATTAGATATTAAAATAACATTTGGACTTGCTCCAGCTTAGGATCAAATGTAACAAGATTCTTTGTTAACCTGTGCCTGCTATAAATCATTTTGCCTCAGATCTATATAAATGGATCCGTTTAAATATTGTGCACAAAGACCCCTGGCTGGATCAGGAATAGATGCAGCCACACATTTGGCCTAATCTGATACAGCATAGATTTGTTGCCTATAAGGCACTGGTGTCACTTTCTAGTGTTGGAGAGACCTGACAATTTTGAAGCAGATAACTTTGCTTCTGTGTAACAGACAATTATCCTTATCACCCAGCCAGAACATGGCTGCTTCTAAATTTTTTTTTTATTTTTATTTTTTTTTTTAAATAAAGGAGATACAGTTTTGGGTTAAACCACTTTCACAAACAACCTGCATTTTTTTTAATGGAGCTATGACAGGCAGGACTGTCTTAGTTGTTTGGGTGAGGTTTCATTTGAAAATTGCGTACTTGAATTCACAAATAAAATATGTGTTGCAGGTATGTCATGTGGAGAGTTTCTTGCATGGGTTTCTTCCTTGTACTCCGGTTTCCTCCTACAGACCAAAGACATGCACATTTGGCTAATTGCCGCTTTCAAATTGCCCGTAGGTGTGAGTGTGAATGCTTGTGTGTGGGTGTGTTGGCCCTGTGATGGTCTGGCGAGCTGTTCAGGGTGTACCCTGCCTTTGCCCAGTGTTAGCTGAGATAGGCTCCAGCCTTCCTGCAACCCTAATAGGATTAAGCGGTTGTCAAATGAGTGAGTGAGTTTCCATCCTTCTGAAGGTACACAGCAAGTTTTTCAAGCTTTTCAGTATTTTTTCTCTGGTAGGTCAAACCACATTTTTTAGAGGTGAAACTGCAATAGTTTCTAGATGTGAAGACTACAGGATTATTTCATTTGGCTCTAGTAAGGGTAGCACATTGAATCAAATTGTCTCCTCTCTGGCTTCATTGTGATTATAGTTTGGCAGCCATTTATACACAAGTTTCAAGGGCTCAAGAAGGGTGCTTTTAGTGAACTCTGTTATTCACTGGCCTAACATGTTAACTATTTAAGCACACATTCACCAGTGTTTTGCTGTAATTCACTAACAAATGCAGATACGTGGCTGCAGACTTTTCAGTTGATTATGTGAATTCTACAATTCTGTGGCACTGTGCAAGAACCAGATAACCCCCTTGACCATTAAAAGTGAGTCCAGTGCTCTACTGAAGACCTCAGGCATCATAGTACAATCTATAAAATTGTTAGAACAGTATTAGTTCATTCAAAGGACAAAAGGTGTCACTAGCAGTTCAAAGCATAATGATACTTGTCAATTTCCATGCAAGCAGATAACCCACAATTTCAAGAATTTCAATTTCAAGAAGTCCGAGACATCTCAGAAGGGGGATTGGTCAGTCTGGCAATGTGCTGAGTAGTGATGAAGCAAGTGTCTCAGAGGGTTCTGAATTAGAACTTGACCAAACATCATCTGATAGTGAGAAAAATGAAAGCTAAATGCTCACTGTGTTAAATTGACATCTGTATGCAATTCAAACAAGAGTTTTTGCATAAAATATTATTTTACACATCGGAACTACTTGTTTGAAAATTGTAATGTTGGTTATATATTATATCTGAAATTATTTATATGTTTCTGAAGTCGTTATAGATTTGCTGTGAAATTCCCAGATTGGGACAAATTTTATTTTACATAAATTTTGCACAATCTTCATCTCATAGAAAGATGCCATTTCTCAAGTTTTGTTGATTTTTTAAAATAAAATGTAATTTTAGAGAACAAAAACTCATCATGTTTTTTTTTCTCAAAATGAACATTTTGTGGGTTGTCTGGTTCTTGCATGGTGCCGCAGAATTCTTATATATATATATATATATTATGGTGTTAATTGTGTTTGGCTGTCTTGGATGGAGTTAATGCAAAGTAATGGTTTGTCAGGAGATTCTGTAGAAGTTAAAAGGATTTAAGGTAGAGGGCTTTCAGTAGCTGGAAGTTCATAAGAACTGCTACTGTCTCTTACAAGAGCTGAAGGATACACAACTACTCACTTTAATGGATGTTTTGTGAAGAGATGAATGCTAGATTCATTGGATTTTCTTCCTCGTATTTTCTAAAAGAATCATAAATCCTTAAAGTATAATAAAGTTGCTCGTGTTCATAAATGTTTCCCATCAAACTCCAGTCTGAATGCACCTTTACTCATGCAGTAGATGCAACAGAAAAGGATAAAGAGAATAAATGAAGCAAATTATAATGGGGAGAAAGAAAATGGTACACTGCTCAAAGGAGGGGGGGGGGGGGGGGGATACCCTCTCTTTCATTCAAGAGGACAATTCTCTGAGGCGGAGCTGGAAGAGAAGGCGGTAAATGAGTCTCTAGAGAGAAGTCATTTCTGAACAAAATGACCCTCATCCAGAGCTTAAGGGCTTGCAGGAAGCAAGAGCTAAAATGCACACAGGCTTCATTTGGAATAAGGTTCACACAGTGGTTGCTAGATCATTTTCTCTATGTTTTTCTTCTTTTATCATTCTCAGCCTTCATTAAACCGGCATTCTCAATACCCATTGAAATACTGATCAAATCAAAAGGTAGTATGTGGGGTTTGAGGATTTAGAAGGCAGTAAACTTCTTTAGTAGGGGCATGTGGGGTAGTGGTTAGCACTCTCGCCTCACAGCAAGAAGGTTTGTGGAGTTTGCATGTTCTTCCTGTTCTTGTGTGGGTTTCCTCTGTCTCTCTGGTTTCCTGTCCCACATTCTGAAGATATGCATATCAAGCTAATCGGCTATTCGAAATTGCCTCTCAGTGTGAATGTGAATTAATGTTTGTCCTGGACAACAGGTTCTGCAGTTTGCTTGCAATCCCCTCAGGTAAAAACATACATTGCAAAGGAAAGCACAAAAGTAGCCTAGTGCATCATGGTTGTGTAATGGGACGATATACTCTTCTTAAATGTGGTAGTGATGGCTCAGTGGTTAAGGCCTAGGACTGCGAACATGTTAATATGTAGTTTAAGAACTAAAGCAGGTATTTTTGATGAGATAATTATATCAGGCAGTAGTTAACACTGTCATCTTACAACAAGAAGCTTCTGGGTTTGAACCTTGTAGCTGACTGGGGCCTTCTCTGCAGAGCTCGCTTGCCCCTCTTGTTTGTGTGCATTTCCTCCAAGTGCTCTGGTTTCCTCCCACAATTTGAAGACATATTCAGTGTCTCTCTAATGTCACTCTAAATAGCCCATAGGTGTGCAGATGAGTGTAAATGGTTGTCCTTCTTTGTGTTAGCCTTGGTTTAGCCTGGCGACCTGTTTAGAATGTACACCGCCTCGTACCCAAAGTCAGCTTCATAAGCAACCCTGAATGAATGGATAATTATATTCTCAAACACTGAGGGCATAATTATTAGCTGTCATTATCACTATCTCCTTAGTATTACTATTATTACAAAGGCATTATGAGGATGAAAAACATTACTGAGCATATAGTCACAAGTAAGTAACAGTTCAAAGAGAAAATCCTTGCGCATTCAGCAAGAGCTTAGAGCTATGTTCTGTCTCCATTGAGTTCAGGATCAAACTGAACCTGGACTACATGCTTTGATGGAACAACATGAGCTTGTCAAGTAATGTTAGCTAGCTAGCCAAAGCACAAGTCCTTAAAAAAAAAAAGATTAACTCATCAATTCCTTTAGTGTTCTGCTCCTGCACAGCCTCTGGTGTAATTGTTTTTATGACTTTCTTGGGTGCTTGTATAGCTCTGGTTCATCTAATAATCTATAGATTGCTAGAAAGCTAACATTAATTAGCTGAATGAAACAGCAAGCTTTATGTCTGGTCACATTTATATGGAAAGCTATGTTTTTGGATGTTTACTGTGTATTTTTTTATTTGATTTGTGCATGTTTAAACACGGTCTGATTTGTGCTCTCTAGTCTGTCTTTTAACTAGTTAGCAAATGTTAAGTTGCTGCTGCTGGCATTGCAGCCACAACTCATTTTAGCCCACGCTGGAGCATGATGATGCATAACAGATCTGTGATGGTGTGTGACGAATGTTTAGTGAAAAATGCCTTTAAGCCCTGACTGTGTATGGGCTTGTGGCAGCTCGTAGTAGTTTTTTCTCTGACCTATGTTGTTATTTCTCGCATCAGAAAGGCCCCAATATAAAATTATACATTAATGGACAAACATTATTAAAAAGACTGATTGAAAATTAATGTGACAAAAAGCTCTTGTATGCAGTTTATTGTAATATGTTATGATCCACTCATTCATTCATTTTCTGAACCGCTTAATCCTAATTAGGGTCACGGGGAGGCTGGCGCAAACCCCAGCCAAACTCCGGGCGAGGGCAGAGTACACCCTGGACAGCTCACCAGGCCATCAAAGATACGGTATGTTATAATGCCAGCCCATAAATAAATTATATATTTATATAAAATGTGTTTTATATCATCTGCTTTAAATAGCTTTTGATAAAACTAAAATACATCAGTATTTTATGCAAAAATCATGGCTGGAAATGCAGCCAGCAAGACATGTAAATGACATGTTTTTTCATTATACTCGTGTACCACATGTTTAAATGAAGAAACTTGACGATGGGTGAAGAAACATTTCACTGGTGGGGAAAATGTACTTTCAGGAGTGTCTCACTCCTGAAAACTGCTCCGACAAAATATGAAGATTAAAAAAAATTCTGCCACAGTGAGCTGGAGGCCAACCTGTCACTCTCTTTTACTTCAGCAGGCTGCACAAATATGTATGAGAAGAAGTCTCTACTCTGTCACGGAATTGTCTAGAACTGAGACACTGTCAAGTTAATCGGGATCTGAATTTAATCTGGTTGCCAGTATTTTATGCACACTCACTGGCCATTTCCTGAGACCCACCATCCATTTGCAGTAGCTCCAAATTCTTGGGTAGACATTTATGGATACAGCATGGAAAGAGTCCACCACAGAACACTAGCTGACCACTGAACAGTGTGTGACTGTGCTATGAGTATAAGATGGGGGTAGTTTTAGTAATATATATACTGTGTCCATTTTATTAGACATACCTCATGCATGTAGATGTTCAGTTAGACCTTTGGCTATGAATTCCTCCATACATGATTTGTGTTAATAGTTCTTGTTAACTTGTACCACCGATCTTGCCAGCAAATGTAATGCAATGCCACTACTGATATCTGCTTTTGTTTCATGATACAAATAGGGTTACGGAAGTGGTTGTGGCCTAAAAAGCATTGGATCCCATTTCTTTCTTTCTATCTTATTTTTATTAATAGACACGAACCCTGATTTAAGTATGACCATACAGTTAAATTAATGATGTACCTGCATCACTCAGCTCACTGGTCCTAACTAGAGATATGCATGGTACCGTTTTTAAAATCCTGTTTGCTTTTCTTTTTGCTCGCACCTTCTTGTAATGTTTTCTAATGAATTTTATTTTTGTTACTCTCTATCCTGTAAAACACCTCTACATGTGCTTTTTGAACATTTTAGCAAACCTGTCTTTGTTAGACATTATATCTGTTCACTCTGAATAATGTACTCAAATTCAGTTCATCTCTTATAAACATCATGTTTTGGTGCAACCAAAAATCTGACAGGTTTACTTTGTTTGGTAAGAAAAAAAGCTTAATATGAGAAAAAAGAGTCAAACTATGCAACCACTGAAACTACAGTTCAAACAGACTACATTTCCCAGAATTCCAACCTTCCCAATCAGCCTATTCACAGTCAAGGTCATCAGACTGATTACTCTCAGCTGCAACCTGTCAAAAACTGGCTTATATAACAATGCACTGGGTATTTATAAAGTCTTATTCCAGATGTTGTGTCTAATATTACTGATTCCTATTTTTTGCACAGTTGTGGTTTGAAACACTTTGATATTATAGTTCTTTGATTAGTTCTTTAGATGCCTTTTTTTAGTATCACCTGAACTGATACTAATTTACTGTTTGGATTATGTCTGAGCTTTCATGTAGAATTCATAATTTAAGGTCATCTCTGAACACTGACATGATTGTGCATTGTTCACTGAAATGGTAGTCAGACAGAATAAAAGCGAGGGATTATGTTACTTCCCAAGGACTCAGATAAAAGGATCACATCTCTTTCACTCTTACTTCCAAAAAAGAAATGTTTCAGCATTTATACCAGAACTTGGACATGTTGTCATGGTAACTGACTTTTTACGTCAAGTGTGTAAGTACGTTCGTTTAATCTCCGAACTTGAAGAGTCTTACTAATCAATTTGGACATTTGCAGTATAAAAGCAAAGCTTGCTTCCAGAGAGAGAGAACACCCGCATAATGAACTTAACCATGGTGCACAAATTCTAGAATTAGAGTATTGAATGAATCTGCAAGGTCGTGGTTACAAGTTTAGCTATGTCTCCTACAATGAAAATTATAATAAATCTAAGGTAGTCTTGATATGACAAAAAGTAAATGAAGCTTTACTGCATAAATAGATCAATGCTAGCATGTCAATGGTAAACAGAAAGGTTTTGGTTAAAAAAACGGAATAATTTTTGGCCATTACGGTTAACAACCCTCAATGAATGGAAATATCCCTCTTTTTCAACATCAAGAGATTTCTGTTTCTGCAGTGGGGAGAGATGGTAGCACAAGCAGATCTCTCAGTGCTACTTTGAACTCCAAATATAATCCATTAAATAAACATTAAATGCCAACTGTTATTTGTGAAAACCCTTGAGATAAAAGTTCACCATAGTCGTGTGCTGCATCTATTTTTAATTGCCTTTTAATTGGACACATATTTTAAAGCAGATTTGGTGCTCACAAACTAATAAAGAATGGCAATTTTAGGAATTATAAGCATTCCCTCAATTCTAATCACATGTTACAGCAGCCAAGAGGGTAAGGTTGTCTACTTATATTTATAATCTCAAGCTGAACAGTCTGTTTTGCAGTTATTATACTGTGTGTGTGAAATACCTGACTGCCAGAATGTGGAGACATTTTAGCAAATACACTCATATTCACTTTAATGGGTGTAGGCTTTGCACTACCATTATTCATATTGCTGCCGAGGATGTGTCTTCACATCTAAAGTGGAGCCGCCGAACAGTTATTGCCCACAAAAAGATTTATGATAAATGCTAACATAATTGTTCATGGGTTTTCTTTGCCCTTTTAACAGTGGACATTAAAAAATTAGATTAAGACTTCTCGGGGAGGCTGCTATGGACCCAACATTAAAGGAGTTGTGGAATTATCCGGCAATTCCCGGCCCCTTCTGACATGTGAAAACAGTAGGGAGAAATTTAACGGGGAAAACTTTCTTTAGGGATTGTTCTAAAAGATCATCAGACTCATGGTGAAGCATGGTGGCAGTAGTGTTCAAGTCAGCAAAGGAATTATTTTTATTTTCTTTCTAAAAACATTTTAAAATTTATTGGTTATTATCTGATGAAAGGTGGGAAAAGATCTGATGCAATTTATCTTGGTTTCATTGGGATGTATAGACCTTGGCATTTTATATTGATATAGGGTGAAATTGATAAAGGGCAAAAAAATAAAAACAAAGTTAATGTAACTATTATTTGCACACATGAAACTTAATTCAGTACAGTTTTTATTCATTGTTATTTGCATTCGTGAAACTTAGTGAGACAGGAGAGGCAGTGCTCAGGTCTGTTAGTATCTTGTGTAATTTCAGCAAGATGGAGCTATGGCTCACACAGCTCGAAGATCATTGGAAGTGCTGAGGGAAATGTTTCTGGATCAAGTGACCTCGTTGCACGCCCCTTGAGTTTTTTCCCCTTTAATTTATTTATTTATTTTTTTCTGGGAACTGTTGAAGCCTTTAAGGTTGCTATTCATCAGGGAATATCTGCTGTTTTACCCGACATGACCCATCAAGCCATAGCAGCCTTCAGAATTTGCCTCCAAGCGTTTATAGACAATGACCGTCTCCATGTGGAGGATGTCATCTTCAAAACATGATCTGTAAAAATTGTAATGAATGAAGTTTCATGTGTTCAAATAATTTGATTATCTTAATTTTTTTTTTTCATTTACCTTTGAAACATAGGATTTATTGGGTCACACTATATAAAAATGACTAGCTGATTTACAAAGCAGTTACTCACTCACTTGCCAAACCACTAAATCCTATTAGGGACACAGAGAGGCCATCTCAGCTGACACTCAGCAAAGGTGGGATGCACCCTAAGCAGTTTGCTAGACCGTTTTAGGGCCAACACACACACCCATTCACAATCTCATCCACACCCAGGGGCAATTTGGAACAGCCAGTTTGCAATTTAATGTGCATGTATTTGGACCGTAGGAGGAAATCAAAGTACCCGGAGGAAACCCACGCAAGCATGGGGAGAGCATGCAAACTCCAAGCCAAGAACTCGAACCCAGGACCTTCTTTCTGTGAGACTGATGTGCTAATACACCACCATGCCACCCACAAAACAATTAACATACACTATACAGTATAACCCTACATTGCCACTCTATATCTTGTTGATCCAGGTATAGGTCCAGAGAGCACAGTCATGTTCATTAATCACTGCTTATCAGAGTAAGTTGACTGAAAAATCTACTGGCTGAATGGATGGATAGGAGGATGATGGAAAACCACAAGTCACCATTATCAAAGGTATTATATTTGTCATTGATATGCTTAAATCTGAGGTCCATTGTTTTAAATTTATTTATTCCAAACCTTACAAAGGCTTATCAATATGTCTACTTTAAATTAATGAATGAGTTTTGTGAATAGAAATTAAGGAAACAGAAAGCTCCATGGTACTAATAAAGTACAGAGTTTTCAAATGGATTAATGGCACCACTCGGGTCAGACATCTACTCTTGCTGGGTTCACCAGGCAAGCTGGAGATTATGCCTGAAAATCGTTACCGGCATCTCACTGACACACAATGGGCTTTCCTTTTCAATTCAGATATCTTTGAAAACAGACTGAGCAGAAGACAGAGCGGAAGACAGGAAGAGAAAGAGGCAAAACAGAACCACTTATCTAGCATCACGGTTTCTGTAATCAGAGGTGCAAAGCCATGGCAAGGTAATTTGCAAATGCTTGTTTAATAAGTTTGAGTCTTTATGGAGATAGATACAAGGCTTGGGGTTTGGCAATAGCCTATAGTTTTGTGATAAAGAAGTCTTTGTGCTTATCAGTTGGAATTAAAGCTGATCATGCCTGCATAATAATCTGCAGCATAAACAGCTGTTTCGTTATTATAAGTAAACTAATTCATGTTTGGTTAAATTGAGTCAGATTCTCAGGTGTCAGGGATTTTATTCCTTCTTGTTATAATTTCTTATCATTATTTCTGTCACATGGTAAACTGATGAATAGTTGGTGACAAAACGTTAAATTTCTAAAAGAGGTTTATTGCATAGAAAATGAGGTGTGCATGAAAAAAAGCATACTTGTAATTTTGATATTTGACAAAGTTTCTTAGGGTATTTAGCTTTTAATTGTACTGTATGTGCAATGAGTAGCATGGTTACATAATGGTTAGCATGTCTGCCTCATAGCAGGAAGGTCCTAGGTTCGAGTCCCTAGGGCACGTATGTGTGGAGTATGCATGTTCTACCTGTGTGTGCATGGGTTTCCTCTAGATATGCTGGTTTCCTTCTCCACTATCTAAAGACATGCATGCCCCTAGGTGTGTGTGTGTGTGTTCCGGTGGACTGGTGAGCTGTCCAGTGTGTATCCCCCCATTCTCCTCATCCCTAGTAGAAATAATCAGTTTGGCAAATGAATGAATGAGTAAGTTTCTTAATCCATGACATATTTCTGTCTATAGATCTCATACAGTTCTAACTTAAAGTAGATATCATAGTCTGTGATAGTCCACAGTGCTCACAGATTTTTACTAAGTTAAACCACAGTGTCAAAACATATTTTCACGCTTTTTTGCTTTTTTCAGCAGTTAGTGTGATGTTTATGCTTTAAAAAAAAATATACATATTTTTAGCCATGAAAATCTGTCTGGTGTGTTCTCTCCTCGATGTGAACTAGCCAAGTATTATAAACCACATGACAGGATTTGAAAAAGTAATGAAACATATTGAGAGTTTTTTTTTTTAAACTCAGATTAAAATGCACTGATTGCTAGTACAATACATACATGTTCAATCAGAGTAGAACTTTTGATTCCAAGCATTGCGTGACAAAACTTAAAGAAAGAAAATAACAAATATAAGAAATTACAGTAATAATAAACAACTGATACACTAAAGATGTTAGTGTGAACATAAAAATAGAACTGACCAACCCTATTGATTTTTCTTAATAATATATGCTTCTTGATATATTGTAGCCAGGCGATGGTGTTTATAGAGCTGTAGTCACAGCTGAGGAGACATTTAAGTATTGATTGAAGAGAATATTTTTTCATTAGTAAGTCAGTGGCAGAGCCATCTAATAAAGTGGAAGAACCTGACCTGTATAGATGAATCTGTGTGGGTCTGTTTGTGTGTTCGTAGGCATGTGTTTTTATTCCCTGTAATGTGTCTGATCTTCAGATCTTCTTCTGATGAACTATTGATCAATGACATGTACATTGTAGCTCCATTTAATTGACAAAAATACTACAATTTCAACTAGTATTGACTACTACATTAAATGGCTAACTAGCCAGTCAATATGATACTATATTACTTATTTTCCTGTACATCATTGAAAGTGAGCTTTATAAACAAGAAGAACAGACTACAAGGAAACAGGAAGCACATCTTGAACACATCATATATTTCTTGCTTCCAGAATATGTTTGTGCTGCATTGTGGGCTACATGCTATTTTATGTTTCTAATTTAGTGCTGATTTTCATGACATCAGTGAGTGGAAAAACTCCATAGATCTTCACCAGTTTCATCTTCTTTATCCTTGGCCTCGAGTCATGAAAGAACGTTACAAATGTGTTCTCTCAAGAGTATTCCATGTCTCACACTGAGGCACCTTTTCCTTTAATGCCACTGCACCACCCTAATTCCATGACTAGCAGGTGAAAGGCTGTGAAAATGAAATAGGCTTGGACTGCACTTTCAAATCCATTTTATCACAGATGTAGCAAGAAGAAAGGGGCTGTTTTCTACAGTACACTGAAATTGTGTTATCTTTTCATAGAGAAAACATTTCCTAGCAAAAACATTGATCGTTTTGAATGGTTTCAAAAGGTAAATTTCAAGTAAAAGATTAAGGATGATTGTAGTGTGTGGTGCAGTAGAAAGCAGTGGTGTGTATACTATAAGGAGCATTATTTCAAACTTTGACAGTGTTTCATAGTGGACGGCACTGGGTCATGCCATAAGGTTCCCTGGTTCAAGCCTGAGCTTGGGTTACTGTCTGTTCTCTCTGTTTTCCCTGCTTTCCCCTCACCACCAAAAACTTCATTAATGTATGAATGTTTGTTGACCAGGACAGAACGTAGTGAAAATAAATTACTATTTGTTGACTGCCTCAATGTTAATGGTATTTTCATGTTTATGCATAGAGCCTATTTATTATTATTATTATTATTATTATTATTATTATTATTATCATCATCTTCTGCTTGATCCAGGGTCAGGTCACAGGGCAGCAACCTAAGCAATGAGGACCAGATGTCCCTCTCCCAGGCCACTTCCTCCAGCTCTTCCAAGGGACACCGAGACTTTCCCAGACCAACTGAGAGACATTGTCCCTCCAGTGTGTTCCGAGTCGTCCCCTGGGTCTCTTTCTGGTTTCCGAAACACCACATCAGCGAAACATTCTAGTCAGGTCCCTGAGCCACCTCATCTTTTGTTGTTGTTGTTGTTGTTATTATTATTATTAATATAATTAATCATTGTCTTTGTGATTGCACACACTGAACAGTGAGCTTGACCCCTGTATTTACCTTACCCTTACACACCAGCAATGTGCACACACAACCACTAGGCACATTACCCAGTCGGCAGCAAACCTGCTACCTGTGGGCAGTTGGGTGTTCAGTGCCTTGCCCAAGGGCACTTCAGCAGTGGATGTTTTCCTGCCAGTCCTGGGAATCGAACCAGCAACCTTTTTGTCACAAGCCCACTTCTCTAACCTTGACCGCCCCCTATTTCTACTATATAGTTACATTTGAATAATTAATATTGTTTTTTTTTTTTTTTTATGATAATAGTAAGATATATACTAGTGAGCTATACTAGAGAAGTAATCAACACGTAAACATTTAAGAAAATAAAGATGGTGCCCCCTCACCCTGATTGGCTTTTGTGAGAGCAGGCAGTTATGTAATCCATGTCTCCCCTCCATCAGAGAGGGGTCACCCCTGGCATTTGTGTGGGGGAAGCAGTTATGTAATACATGCCCCCCTACACCATACAGGAGCCAAACTGTTGGATTTGTCCTTTAGAGGATGTTTTATGTGCTAGGTCTTACAGGATCTCAACACCAGACTATGTTTTCTACATGTTACTGTTTTTTTTTAATTTTTTTTCTGTAATTTTCCTTTTTTTTTTCTTTTTTTCTTTTCTTTTTTTTACATTTTTTTAAACTTGAGAATTCATCTGAACAGAGTCATTATGTCAGAGAATTCATCTGAACAGAGTCAGAGTCATTATGAAAAAATGCAGGGACGGCTAGATATCAAAAAAGGACTCAGAACAAACCTCAAAAATCAAACCTGTGCCCACCATACCTCAACATACAAAAACAGACATCAAGCAGACATCAGTCAGGACTGCATGGAAAGGGTCCCTGTTTTCAGGTTTCTAGGTATACACATTGCTGAAGAACTCTTCTAGAGTATAAACACCACTGATGGCACTGCAGTGACTATACTTCCTGAGGATCCCCAGGTAAACAAGTAGCAAGACAAGCTGCTGTCCTACTCACACTGCTGCATTGAGAGTGTGCTGATGTACTGTATCTCTGTGGTACGCCAACTGTTCTGCAGCAGACAGGAGAGCCCTTCAAATAGTCATCAACACCACCCGGAGGATCATGAGCTGAGGAGTTATTCAGACCTTGCTGTCAATCTAAGTAAAGCAACCAACATACTAAAAGACCCATTCCACCCCGAACATCATCGGTTATCATCTGTTCAACCTGCAGCCATCTGTTAGATGCTTCAGGCCCATCATATTACGGACAAATAGTCTCAAAAAAAAAAAAAAAAAGAGCCATATGAGAACTAAACACTGGCAAAACTGCATCTCCGTACACACATTTTATGTATGTACTCACTCACTCACTTATTTGACTAACTGCTTAATCCTGCTCGGGTCACAGGGAGGGTGGCGCCTATCTTAACCAACATTGGGTGTAGGTGGTGTACACCCTGTTCAGCTCACCATAATTTTAGGTATATATAGACTTGTTAAATTATTGAAGGCTTGAGATTTCTGGTTTTTGTTATATTTGAATACACAATCAGACTAATACCCATTTTCTTTGTATTCTGTTCAATGACAGTAATAAAGGAATCTATATTTTTTTAAAAAAGAATCTATCCTTAAGGCACATAGGTGGTAGAATGAACTTCCCCTGTCTGCCCAAACAGCTGAGTCACTGGCTGTCTTCAACAAAGACTAAAGACCTTTTTCTTCACCAAGCACTTGAATTAACACGCACATGAAAAGGAAAAAAAAAAGTACATTGTGTGTTTTCTCTCAGGTCATAATAACTTCCTTGAATATGATTTTTGCTTAATGGTATTCTTAGTGTCTGGCCTTGGTATCTCCTCACACAAACTGTTCAGCATTTTTAATACTGCTCCTATGTTTCTGGCTCATTCAGTGGACTGTGAACAATGCAGTAGACCTGCCCAGCAATACCCTGCCTCTTGACCAAAGTAAGCTGTGATTGGATCCAGCTCACCCATAACCCACAGTAGATATTCAGTATGAATGAATGAATGAATGAATGAATTGCATATCTTTGTCATACTTAGACAAATATGACAGTAAGAAAAATACCTATTTTATAAACTAGGCCTCATATGCATCCCGAATATAAATACATGTGATAAGTCAGAGAAACCTGAATAACATTGCCATCTCATTGTACTGATGAATGTCATGTGAGAGAAAGACATAAGACGTTATTTTTTTAAAAATGCGTCATAGCAGTGAATGCAAATAGCCCATTAAGTCTTTGACTCAAATCAGAATGTAAAAGCTATTGTATTTTAATTATTTTCATTCATTGCATTTGCTAAACCACGCTAATCTGCCCAACTCTGGCGAAAGGCAGAGTACATCCTAAATAGCTTACCATACCATCACAGGGCAACACAGAGGTGATTGAGAATATCCAATAAGCCTAATG
This sequence comes from Neosilurus mollespiculum, assembly GCA_030014195.1. Classification (NCBI taxonomy): domain Eukaryota; kingdom Metazoa; phylum Chordata; class Actinopteri; order Siluriformes; family Plotosidae; genus Neosilurus; species Neosilurus mollespiculum. The sequence continues at coordinate 24,362,498 of JAQMYF010000027.1, forward strand.
AGGATGTCCTTGGACTGTGGGAGAAAACTGGGGCACCCAGAGGATTCGACACAAGCATGAGAAGGACATGCAAACGCCACACCCTCATGGGATACGGGCTCAAACCCAGGACCTTCCTGCTGTGAGGCAGACATGCTAACCACTTGGTCACTGTGTCACCATATCATTTATTTGTGTATTTTTCCTATACTTTAAAAAAAAAAATACATTAGGATGATAGCATTGATTGAATCAATGAAATGACCAAGCAGCCAGGGGCAGTGATGCTTCAGAGGTTAAGACTTTGGGTTATGAATCAGAGGTTCTAGATTCAAGCTCAGGTTGCATAAATGACAAAAATTGTAAGGTTCTGTGGATAAGAGGGTCTGCCAAATGCTGTAAATGTAAGCAGTCATTTTAGCAGGCAGAAATAGACTAGTACTACTACTACTACTATTAGTTAGAATACCACAAATATCTTGGGAGCAATTTGTCCATCAATTTGTGCCTTCACTAATCATGTATTTAATGCTTTTCCCAACCCGACCTTGCAAACGTGCGGGTTTCCCTTCTTTGATGTCGTTTGGACCTCAATGATAGTCGGATGTTCACTCCTACCTCTAGCACGATTCCCACTTTATCTGATCACCTGACGCTCCTCCTCCTCCTCCTCCTCAAGCGCCGATTCCGTGCGCCCTCTGCCATACGCGCAGTTCAGAGCGCACACACTTCCGCGCGCCGCACAGCGGAAAGCGCGTCTAAGCGAGCACTTTGAAGGGGGCAGAAAATTCCCACGGAGCTCCCTTTCCTCCCACCCTAACGTTCAGTCATTCCCCTAGTCTAAATAAGTGATGAGACTGAGAGAAACAGATGCCGACGCCGCCGCACTTCTCCTTCATTTTCCGGGGGAAGCAGAGCTGAAGGCGCGCGCGCGCGCGGTGTGACTCACGGAGCTCCTGCTGAAGCGCGCTGCTGAAGGTGCAGCGATGATTCCGGTTCCCATCACCGACTGCATGCAAGGTACTGAGTGTGAGAGTGTGTGTGAGTGTGTGAGAGAGAGTGAGCGTGTTTTTGTGCCATGGCGTTTGTCTTTTTGTCTGGAACCGAGCACGGTGTAGTAAATCACACCCTCACATTACAGCAAATGATTATTATTATAGTACAGTTTATACTATGTCTTTTTTAAGGAGAAATCACTGTCGGTTATGTTTATATTGTCCGTCTTAAATGGAAACATGGTTTCACACCGGATTAGAATTGGCAAACGTGTAATAGAATTGGCAAACTTTCCCTCACCTTGCACGGATTATCCAAAGGGATTTGTAGGCAATAAACCTGTGCCTCAGGGCGCAATCGAAATTCTTTCGGTTAAAGTGCGTTGCGTGGGATTTCCACTATCAGTAAGTCTGCCATTAATAGCTTTATGGGAGTGAGGTGGCAATACTTGCTATCAGGACAAAAACTGGGCTTTAGGAGGTGGGGAGGTCCTACTTCCATGGGTGTCAACAATGCACAGAGAAGAGTCCTGTTTAATCTATGAGTTATTTATAGTGTCTTCAATATGATATTCCTGTTCCAACCTACTATTCTGAAATGGCATGTATTTCTCAAGGCTTAAGGTTTTTAGGATTCCTTATTTGTCTTATTTGTTCAGGCATCAAAAAATAGTCTTTAGATCCTTTCCTGGCAAAGATTGAACCCCGTAAAGTTCAAAACGACCACCCCCCCCCTGTAATTGCTTAAGTGACCACATATGTACACTGCTATATCATCATGAAACCGTTTAAATCTGAGTAACCGTTGTGCCATACTTCAATCATATGAAAGTACTGAAGCTCAAGTCTCTCCATTGTTCAAGCATCCAAAACCAGGTTCTCTTTATTTTACTCCGTGTTATGATGTGAATTTTTTCATTCATTTGCTGAACCACTTTAGACCCTTAGAGTTGCAGGGAAGCCTGGAGCCTATCTCAGCCGACCTGGGGTGAAAGTGGGGTACACCCTGAACAGCTTACCAGTCCGTTGCAGGGCCAACACCCCCCGCCCCTATGTGTGCCCCCTCACACATGACACACACACTCATTCACACCTGGGGCACTTTGGCGCACCTGATTATCCCAATGTGCATGTCTTTTGGACTGTGGGAGGAAATTGGAGTACTGGGAGGAAACCCACGTAAGCAAGTGGAAAACATGCAAACTCCACACAGTAATGCCCTCACCAAGCCCAGGATTCGAACCCAGGACCTTCTTGCTGTAAGGCGGATGTGATAACTACTACACCTCTGTGCTGCTCCATGATGTGAATTTAATATAATGAAAATAGACAGACATTTTTTTCACTATTATTGGATATTGTGTTTGTTAGGTAGAAACCCATGTCCTAAAACTCAATTTTAATGAGTAAATTATTTCTTTAGTCCATGTGCCAAAAAAAGCAATATCCTAGATTGGCACACTTGCTCCCATATCCTGTTGATGCCACACTCTTGACTTTCCTTGGTTTCAAGTGCCTGTTAAGCTCTTTAAGAGAGGCATCCTGCCTGATTCCTCTTATTAGCAGTGCACAAGTTAATGAGCGTGTAATTGAAACAGCACTGTGTGCTGTGGGTGATACGAAAGGATCCAGGCTTACGCTTCAGTGAGTCTAAGCTACTTAAGTGCTCAAGGTCCAGAGTCCAGTAAATCTGATTTCCCTATTAAAACACATCACAGTCTAAGCAGTAACTCAATGGTTAAATCAGGTATGGCGGGAAACCAAATCAGCAAGCAGTCCTGGCCTCCAACATCATAGTTGGCCAGTGTTGTCTTAAGGTCTTTTAACATTATAGGTGAATAGACTCAGGCAGGCCAGATTACATGAGGCTCGAGGGATCCACACACCTGTGCTGACCTAGTGCTTTAGCGCCTGCCAATTCATTACAGTGACTAAAGCCAGTCACCGCCACGTCAATATCCATTTGAAGCTCCTTTCAGTGGGCTCGAAGCTTTTTGTCCTTGCAACGTAGATTAGTCTGCTGAAGGTGTAAGGCAGCTAAAAGAATTTAACATGCACAAAGCTTTCCAGATTAGCTACCTGAAGAAGAAGCAGAATATCAGTGTAGCTTACCAATGCAGAGCTGCAGCTGTTGTGTCAGACTTGATGCCAGCTCGAGTTAGGCTGGCCACTTCAGAGCAGCTGATCTGTTCAGAGTTGGATCCTTTGCCCATAGGAAATACGTGTGTAGGTGGTGTTTTACTTTTTTACTTACTCATTTTGCTCTGAGTCAAAGAAAACATTGATGGCTGTTTTACAAACAGGAGTATTTTCTGTTTATTTTTATGAATCTGTTCTGCATGATGCAAACGCAGATCTCTGTAACCACTGAATACAGGTGTTTAGTGAAGTGCTGCAATGAGAAATGACACTAATGTTAAGAAATCCTTCTGACTACAGTAATAACACTGGTGGTGCAACATTCTTTAACCCTTTTTGGTGGTTTCAAATAGAAATAAAGAAGTGTTTCATGCCATAAATATTTAAAGTGTGTAGAGGGTCCTTTATGGAAGGAAATTTATTTCCTATAAATATAAGATGGTAAGATCAGTGCAGATGAAGAACTGATTTCTGGGATTTGAAACAGCAGCTTCATTTGTGTATGATCACTGTTTTATATGTGGTATCGGATCGGCGCACGGACTGGGTATTCGCCAATACCAGTCTGCCATTTTTGTCTGTCAGCAGCATTTCTGGTACTGTAATCAGTACAACTCTATATAAAATCAGTCTCAAAATGGTTAAAATTATCATTTCATTCATTCATTCATTTATTTATTTATTTATTTATTTATTTATTATTATTATTTTTTTTAGAGAACAGTTTTTCACCATTACATAGACTGATATTTTTTCTTATGGCTAAATTTAAAAACACAAGCATAAGTAATGAAGAATACTAATGCTTAATAATGAATACTAATCATTTTAGCTGCCTGTGTGTGCGCATGTCACTGCTTATTTAAACATCCCCCTACACACATAATTAACCATCTTCTGTATTTAGGCATAGTTTCAAATAATACCTTAAAAAGGATTGTTTTGTTCATATCAAGCTTCCGTGCTGTATTTTGATTAGCATCATGGTGGATCTGGTTTCGAACCCACACACATTAACACACTCAATTTACATCTAGAGGCAGTTTACCATAATCACTCCACCTACTGGAATGTTTTTGGAGGTTGTAGGAAACAAGAGAACCCATATAAACAGTAATCCAAGCTCAGATTTTACCCCAAGCTACCTGGGGTGTGTGTGTGTGTGTGTGTGTGTGTGTGTGTGTGTGTGTGTGTGTGTGTGTGTGTGTGTGTGTGTGTGTGTGTATGAAAGTGGTTGTGTGTGTGTTTGAGATGTTTCATGCCTTTGCAATTGAGCCGAATAAAGCTGAATTCATTTTCTGATAAGAAGAATGTAGTCAATCCATTAATGTATGAAAACTCGAAATTGCTTCAAAATCCTGCCTCAGAAGTGTCCTATACACATTTGCTTACTCTTGTTCACTCATTTTCCAAACTGATTAATCCTTCTAGCATCGCAGGGATGCTGGAGCCTAACTCAGCTGGCACTTAGCGAATTTGAGGTACACCCTGAACAGCTCGCCAGGCCATTGCAGGGCCAACGCACACAACCATTCACACTCATACCTGGAGCAATTTGAAACAGATAATTAGCCTAATGTGCATGTCTTTGGACAGTGGGAGGAAAACGGAGTACTCGGAGGAAACCCATACAAGCACGGGGAGAACTAACTGAGGCATCCAGCTTTGTACACGCAGACCTTCTTGATGATTATTGGGATATATCCTCCTTATTTCCACTATCTGGCTGAAATGTGCCTTTGGAAGAACCTGGATCTTGTGTGTTTGTGAACGTTCTTTCTCTTTCCAATCTGGTTTACAAACGTGACTCATGATATGAAACATGTCTCAAAATGTATTTGTAGCATTTTCAGAGTGGTTAAAGGAGCTTTGTCACGATTTTTACTAAAATTCACTTGCCCAGAAGTCATGCAAATATGCAATGCATGTCCAAAATACTAGACTGCGTTTGTTAAAGAGCTTTTCAACTTCCAAATCAAAAGAGTTTTAAAACCTGATATGAAGTTAATGGAAATGGATTGGAGCAAGGACTTTTTTAAATCTTTATTGGTTAAACGGTTTGTGGGCCGAACGGTTTGTCATTTGTAAAGTGAATTTCCCCTTTAAATATAATTGTCTTCTTTGATAACCCCACTGATGTTAGGCTATTTTCTTTAACTCAGTCAAGTCACAAAAAAAAGATGCACAGAACATCCTCCATCAATGCAAAATGATTCAAATTTCTTAGCATGGTGATTCTGTCCATTTGAGTGTCATGTTTTTATATTTTACCCTAATTACAGTTCATTGTATGGTAGTAGCATATTTCATAGATAATTCGAGTCATTGTGCATCATTAAACAAGCAAGAGGTCTTGAGCTACACATTTCACTTGGGCTTTTATTTTTCCTCCTGCATGCAGAGGGAATACATGAAAGATTTGTGCTGTGTGTAAATGTTCAAACAAATCTAAGCAAAAGGTTAATTTCAATAAATATCACCTTAAATTTTGCACATATTTGTGTATACACACTTGATGAAAGCCCAGATCTTGATGTTTTGAAATGAAAGTAAAGACTACTTAATATGTTAATTTTGGGCTGATAGTAGCTGACTAATTCATAATAATTTAGTCATCTCAGTGTGGTTAATATTTATTCATAGTGAAAAAAAAAAAAAAAACATTGCTGGTCGACTGTTGCTTCAAACGGAGAGACTGTGTAGCCTGGTGGAATTAAATTATTTGGGTAAAAAAGAAATTGAGTTTTCTAAGACCCAAAGACTGATGCTAACTATGCTGTAGCAGAAACACACTTGGGTAGTTTATTAACCTATTTAGTTTCTGGTAGAAACCAAGTGGCTCACACACTGCTGCGGAACAACTGTGATGATCAACTTCACTGTGATAATTGTTTCTGGTGACCTGAACTCAATAATAACACAATTTTGACACAAGTTTGAAATGCTGCTAATACATTAAATATTGCTGGTTTGTTCTGGCCAGTCTAAATGGTTTGGAAACATTTTTTTTTACCCAGCAAACACTGTCTTCAGTATAGTTGACACTCATATGCCCAATTGCCAATTTGGTCATGTACCTGAGGGTATTTATGGAAAATTAAAGTCCTGCTTGTGCCTTTGCCATTGTCAAAGGACTGTTTGCTCCTCAGGGTGACATTTTTGGCTTCAAACCGTAACTGATGTAGTTATAGTCAGTCGAATTCCAACAGTAACAACAACAACAAAAAGTTTAATTGGATGCTCATTTTAGACAAATGACTCATTAAACAATTATAGAATTCTAGATTTTCCCTCAGGGAAACCTTTAAATGTTTTATGTAGAACTCCACAACAGAAGGTTTTCCCATTTGTAAACAAGTCCAAGCAGAAGCCTTTTACAACCTGTAACCACTAATCAAAAAAAAAAAAAAAACAACAACCCCGTGAGGAAATCAGCGTTTCTTTGAAATACTCATGAAGCTTGCACTTTAATTCTATATTATGATACTATGATGCAGACATTTTTACATGCAGTGTATAACATTTTCCACACAGCCAGGGCTCTTGCATATGTTTGGAGAAGTATGAAATTTAAAGACACTGCTTACAGAACTGGGAAATTACATGAATTTTGAAAATGTGGGAAAATGTGGAAGGAAACCACGGTTAAGACATACTCACACTTGGTGATCTCTACTACATATAAGACTGTTTAGACACAAAGTCCAGTTAGGTTGACTAGTGTATTCACTGCATACTGCCTCTGGTGTGGTTCACTTGGATTGCTTGGAAGAGGTGTTCTTGGGTACAGTTAGTTGGACTTGTACACTGTGTGGTTGCTGACCACATGGAATTCAAATGCTGACCTACACCAGCAGTGCACATCCCTATTTTTGGAGATCTACCTCTCAAGACTTTTGCTGCAAACTAATCTTGCCCACCTAAGCATCTAGTCATCTAATCAAGACTTAGGATTTTGAAATGAAGAATAAAGCAATGATTATTGGAGCTAAAGTCTTCAGGCAGGTAGACCCCCAGGAACACCTTCCAATTCACTGAAGAATATTGGGGGTGGCATGGTGACGCAGTGGTTAGCACATCCGTCTCACAGCAAGAAGGGCCTGGGTTCGAGTCCTGGGCTTGGCCATTTCTGTGTGGGTTTCCTCCAGGTACTATAGTTTCACAAATCAAAGACATGCTCATTAGGCCAACTGGTTGTTCTAAATTGCCCCTAGGTGTGAATGTAGTTGTGTGTGTGTTGGCCCTGCGATTGCTGTTTAGAGTGTACCCCACCTTTGCCCAGTGGCCATAGTAGGATTATGCAGTTTGGCAAATGAGTGAGTGACTGAGTGAAGATTGTTTGCGTTAATAGCAGGTCTGGTTCTCATCTCAATGATGAACATGAATGTAGTCGGTGAGTGAAGGTACAATTTTTACCTTCAGTGTCATCTGCCTCTGTAAAAATCTTCTTATGTGTGACTGCAATTTGCGGTATTGCGTAGTTAATATATTTCTATGGCATGTGAGAGGCCTGTGTGCCACCATGCCCAAAAAGCTACAGTATAAAAATAGCCTCCACCGTGCTATACAAGACCATTTTTCTTCGACACAAAAACCCTCCACTGCAATAACATGCCTAATGTGATTACACCCATGGTTGGACCCTTGGTTTATCATTATTTCAATGATGGACAGTGTGCTGCTGTATAAGAATGAAGCTAAAGAGTAAATAATTTTGTACATCATAAAGCCATGAGACTACTTTTTTCATGTGATATTGTTCTGATATCAGAAGCTTGATGTCTGTTATCACCAAATGAATCCATTACAAACTTCTGATATCATCAGTGGGCATACAGAGACATTGGTTTATATGAGGGAAACATTCCCCTATGGGTGTTTTGCACTGAAAATATATTGTATTGTTGATGAAGAAGATGATTTGTATTCATAGTGTGTCACAACACAATCTTTTGTCAAGTAACTTGAATTTGACTTCAATTAGAGAAAACATGGCGAAGCTATTATATTAATATTTGATGTCATTAAAGGAAGAAAAAATGTGCATGGAGTAACGGCACATTTTTAAGCATGCAAATTTATTCTCTCTCTCTTTTTTTTTTATTTTTATTTTTTTTTTTTTTAAGTGTGTGTCGGTGGGGTAGTAGATGATTTTCCCCTTCAGGCTGTTGAGAAACTATCGTGAAAGCTCTGACACGTTCAGCTCTAATGTGTGCCAGATTCAATCTCTGGCCCGTAATATCTAGAGTTAATTAATATTCTCCTGCTGGTGATGAGAATTGAGGGTCATCTGTAGCAAGTACAGCGATAAGATCTGAAACTCTGTATGCGCGAAAAATGAAAAGTGTTCCGATGTAAATGCATTAATGTCACATTAGTACTATAATTGTAATGTTCTAAAATGAGCAAGAGGAAATTAGCTCATAAGATTGTGTAAAAAGTTCATTTTGTTGAAAAGGACAAATCTTTTGAGAGTTCAGGTAAATAAATGTTTTATCCTTTGTAGCCTTAACACCTCTGGTGAATAAAATCTGGGGTATTGGACAAATGCTTACTTGAAACATTGGATCTCATTAGGCAATAGACCTGAAACTCTATTGAATGTGCTGCGGGATCTTAAAGTCTGATAAGTCAGTGATGTGTCAACATGGGAGGTTGAGAGAGGCACTTTTTTGAGGCAGATTTGATCGGTACTATAAATGTAATGTGGATCCAGTATCTTTGGCTACATCTCGCTGCCAATTATACATTCAGATGGAACTTTTAGTTTTGTTATGAGAATGTACTTGTAAAAACTACTATAAATGCTAATATCCTGTATGCATCCAACATATATGTATATATTTAAATATAACAGATCTATAATAAATATCATAACTCATAAGACAGTTTGTTGTATGGGTTCTTTTTTGCTGCTAAAATTTCAATTGTTAAAAAAAATCTATTAATTTGACAAGCAATAAGGATTTAACCTAAAAATATTATTTATAAAGCAAAACATTTCATATTTGTAGCAGTTTTTGATTTTTAAACCTTTTTCTTGCTTGTAGGCATCTGAGATTGACGCACACAGACTCCGAGCATGAGAGCCTGTGGTGGTACACGCATGTGCAGGCAGACTGAAGGACAGGCATATGGGTGTACAAGCCATGAAAAATCAGGTTGATGCATTACCATGTTCTCTAAACTATTCTGCTTCCCTTCACTACTAATGCACTGGGAAAAAGAAGTGGTATATGTCCTGTCGATGTATATAAAATAGTTTGGATTTGGCATTTGTTTTGGTTATGACCACATCATCTATGGTGGTAAAGTATATACATATTAAAAATTTTTAAATGGTCTCTTACCCACTATTACCATCAGCTGTATAAGATAAGAGATAAGAAATCCTTATTGTTAACTGTTGCATGAACAATGAACATCAGTATAAAGTAAAGAACTTGGGTTGCATGGTAGTGTAGTGGTTAGCAAGTCCGCTTCACAGCAAGAACGTACTGGGTATAAGGGTATTTCTCTGTGGAGTTTACATGTTCTCTCCGTGCTTGTGTGGGTTTCCTCCCATAGTTCAAATACATGCATATTAGGCTCATTGGCTGTTCCAAATTGCCCCTAGGTGTGATTGTAAGTATGAATGGTGGTGTTGGCCCTGCGATGGTATGGCCAGCTGTTCAGGATGTACCCCGTCTTCACACGGTGTTGGCTGAGATAAGCTCCTGCCTCCCCACGACTCAAATAAGATTAAGCGGTTTAGCAAATGTGAGTGACTTGTGTGAGAGTGGAAAGGACTTTCAGGTTAAACACATACAGAATTCACCCTCTGGTGAAGTCATGCTGTGGATCTAAACTATGATTAAAGTGGTCATGTGTCATAAGAGTTTGTTGAAGCTGAAGTAATTTTTCCTCCCAGTGACTGAATCAGACCACTTGAGGCTACAGTTTTTATGTTGCCCTCGTTTGATCTTTGCACTTCAGACCTGTAAGG
>JAQMYF010000027.1:24406030-24418247 GCA_030014195.1 Neosilurus mollespiculum
TTATCACTAAAATATGCCCTCTAATCTCCACCCCACAAGTTCAACAGGAAATAATGCAGTTATTTACATGTATTGCATTTAACAGAAACTCCTAACCAGAGGGCTCACATTTATCCCATTTAGACCTGCAAAGGCAGGGTACACCCTAAACAGCTCACCAGAGCATTGGAGATCAACACACATACAACCATTCACACTCACACCAAGGGTTGATTTGGAACTGCCGATTAGCCTAATGTGCATGTCTTTGGACTGTGGAAGGAAACTGGAGAACCCAGAGGAAACCCATGCAAGTAAAGGAAGGACATGCAAACTAAAAAAAAAAAAAAAAAGCCAAGACTGGGAATCGAACCCAGGGCTTTCTTGGTGTGAGGCAGATATGCTATCCACTATGCCACCCAGGGACTCCTTGCTATAAGTTACATGTGCTAACCACTATGAGAATTATTTAAGTTTATTCATTCGAAATCTAGCAGTGTATATTTGTAAAAGTCTGTTGTTAGCTAAGTCAATGTTAAGATGAATTAACTATGTTTATTTGTGATGTCACTGAAACATTTAATCAGATAATGATGAAGAGAAACAAAGGATGAAGGTTTTGACAGTGTTTAGCACTATTGCCTCACAGTGAGAAGGTTGGAAGTAAGAATCTCTGCCAAGGGCCTTTCGGATACCTTGGGTACTCCTTTCCTCCTTCAGTACAAAGACCTGCACTTTTGGTCCCCAGACCCGATTAGAAAAAAGGATGTTTTGTGCAGGAGATTAGGAGTGAAAAATGTTGACCATGCTGACATTAGTCAACAAAGACTATTTGTAAATAGATTTTATAAAAAATCTAGTTATGTAAGTTTTTCTGTTGCTTATTGTGCATTACTGCAGAATCATCTAAAAATCTGTCATGCGGCTCAGCTCTTTGTGACGGTGCTGCCAGCAAGCAATTTCCGAATACACAACTGGTAATATTATTACGACAGTCTGTACTCTGCTTAAACTTGAAGTGGCTTAAGGCTGCATGATTAAACCATCTATTAGAAATCTCTAAAAGAGTAAATAAATAGTGGTGAGTAAACTGTGATATAGAACCAAGTGCAAGATGAGGAGAACATGTAGAACCACAGAGATGAGCAGCTTGACACTTTATTCACAAAAACAACTAAAATGCAAATGATACATAATAATACAATAGTAATATGGAAATAAAATGAGTAACTGTGATGAAAACAAGTAACTTGGAAAAATGAACACTGGGGATGAGAGCTAAGGGTGTCTCTGCAGTAATATCCAAGTGCTTTAGGAAGAGCTTTATTTTCAGGCTCAAAGTTGTACGATAAGTGCACACACAGAGAGAGAGAGAGAGAGAGAGAGAGAGCGAGAGCGCGAGCGAGACGGAGACAGTGTTATCACTGATGAGTTGGTGGTGAAGCTTCATCGGTCACATTGTAAGTTTTTGTCAAGGACTTGAACTTGATGTGACCGGCTACAGAGAGCAGTGAAGCAGTATCGAGTGAGGCTTACATGTTCTGTTTAAGTGTCTGCTGCACCATGAAGGTGTGTGTGTGTGTGAGGCAGGGATGTGTGTGAAAGTCTGTGAGCATGTTTTGCATGGAGAAACAATTTGATAATTAGATCAAGACGTTTAAATATAATGTAAGTTATAAAAAGGAAAACTGTAGTTCTGTGAGAGTCTGTTGTATTAAAACACCACAGTAAAAGGATTTAAAACAAAATTCATACCGTCTGTTGCATTTTTGAAAATAGTCATTTTTACTGCTTTGATAGAAAAAAAAAGCTTTTGAGTCCTATTTGGATTGGATTAGATTTTAATGGGGAGTTGTTGTAATTAATTTATTTCCATTCCCTTCATGTACATGTATTTCTCCCTTATTTCTACATTAGACTGACTGTCTGACCTTTATCATTCAACAAAAGATGCTGACAAGAAAATATAATTGTAAATGATCCAGTAATATATTCTCTGTAGTTAAACTGCTGATGTACCGTGTGTGAACCAACATCCAGGATAGTGCTGTGTGCACCAATTATTATCTTGGAGGAGATATGTGAATTTATTTCTTTATTTTATTACAGCTGTCACACTGAGAATATAACCCTGTTTGGGTAGGGCTATTGACTTTGTTGCCATTTTGTGGGTGTACTGGTAAAATTAGGCCTGTGATAAAGAAGTCCTGAGCCAAGGTCAGCCATTATGTGTTTGTGCACAAATGTGCAGATGTAGGAAAAAAAAAAAATGTCAAAGTAACCATATATGTCTTTAATCTGATAAGCTGTTGTAGTATACCTCTTACTAGAGACATAGAAATGAAGTTTAATGTTTTTTCTTTGTTTGTTTTATGCTGAAAGACATATAGATCCCAAGGACTGAAGGAAAAAGGAATGATGATGAGTTTCAGACTGGGGTTATTTGGGAAATGATGGTATTAAGAATGTTAGTGCACTGTGAGTGCACTAAAAAGTGTACTCTTTCAGAAAAGTTTTTTTCTCGAGTGAAGTGCACACGTTAATAGTAAAGGTGGAGCAGAAAAACGAAGAAAGCAAAGCAAGAAAGTATAAAGGTAATAACCCCATCCGAAAATATCAAAAAGTATAAAGAAGGAAAAATGTTATTCTAGAGGGAAAAGGTTAGTACACATTAACAATGTGTATACTGTCTAGCTTAAGCCCCTTATCACCTCCGATGGTGATGATGATGATGATGGTGGTGGTGTTGATGATGATTATTATTTATTCATTCATTCACTCATTTGCTGAACCACGTACTAGGATAATGGGAAGGCTGGGGCCTATCTCAGCCGACTCTGGGCGAAGGTGGAATACAACCTGAACAGCTTGCCACTCTATCTGAGGGCCAACGCACGCAATTATTTGCATTCACATATGGGGGCAACCTGGAACAACCAGTTATCCAAATGTGCATGTATTTGGACTGTGGGAGGAATCCCACTGAAGCATGTGGAGAACATATAAACTTCACACGGAAAACGCCCTCGCCGAGCCGGGACTCGAACCCAGTTCTTGGTATGAGGCGGATGTGCTCACCACTACAACACTGTGCTCCCGTTGCTGTTGTTATAATTATTGTTTTACGTTCACATATGACATTTTTTACATCTGTCATGGGGAGAATAGGACAGGTTTGTCAGTGAAATTGTACAATGTTCATATGGGAGCAGTATTGCTGCAAGACAAAAAAATTTGTATAATCTTCCTTGGGCATCTGCCTCACAGTAAGAAGGTGTGTGTGTGTGGGTGTGTGTGTGTGTGTGTGTGTGTGGACTGGCGAGCTGTTGAGGGTATACCCTGCCTTCACCCAGAGTCAGCTGAGATAACCTCCATCCACCCTGCAGCCTTAATAGAATTCAGCCACTACTGCAAATGAATGAAAACAATGAACAACATTCCTGGGCTACTCAGTTGATGTACAACCCCTGTACATACATTACGTGAAATATGTCCATTCAATCTAAAACAGTTGTAAAAATGTTATATGACACACATGGAGTTTAATGTAGGGCAATCATAGGACTATTTTAAGAAGACCGCACAATTCTAAGCCCATCAGATGACCCAAAACATGGATGAAGATTCATTTTAACAGCCTTAGGACATTGTAGGGCATCACACAGCAGATCTAGCAAATGGACCTAACATCGAGAATGACCTACTTTGGGATTTTTATTTATTTATTTATTTATTTTAAAAATGTAGTTCATGTTCACAACTCCATGTCAAAGGGTTAAGATGGCATTTTCTGTTGCAGGACAGTGATTTTCAAATGACACACCCACAAAATTTTTCTTTGTTTTCTTTTTTCTTTTTTTTTTTTTTTAATTCAGGGTCTTGCTGTAGATTTTCAGTCCTCTGTGGTCACTGCTCCATAAGAATACAGTTTACAGTGGCCTTGGTAGGTGGGATGGTTTTATGTTCATACAGTGGGAGATAAGCTACAGCCATCATTTAGAGAAAATTGGAGTGGGTAAAAAAGGAAAGGAAAGAGGGCAGAGAGAGTGTACTGTTAAGAGCATAAGTGAGGAGAGGCTGGGAAGAATCACGCTGGTATGAGCTCTCAGAGGTCTGTTTTAGTCGCTCATTACTGGACATCTCGGCAGAAACGGAAAACTTGAGGGTGCTTGGGAAATTTCTATACTGTATTCTATAGGGTGTGATGTTTATGATCACATGTTTACGTGTACATGTTTCTGTGCAGTCTTCTGTAATGCATCACCATATTTCTGCTATATTCATTTGGAATAATGTTCCCTAAACTATAATGCAGGTATTATTATTCTAATAAAGCATTCTACAGTTGACCGTTGGGGCAAGCTCACTATAGTACTCTCTGAATTAATGTTTCATACCGCCATCCTCTAAATGAGGCCTCATTTGGCTCTTCTCTACTAGAGGTGGGAATTTCTAAGGGTCTCACTGCGTGATTCCAACACAGTGTGATAACCAGTTTATTTGTGCATGTTGTATCTGAGAGTTTTTATAGCCTATATTATGATAATAAAGATAACTGTTTGATACCTTTAAAATTATCTGGAGATAGCCAGTTCGAATCCTGAGTCACAAATGAAGAGATATCTGATAGGTGAGAATTTGAAATGGGGGAAAGAATGTAATCTTTCATTAAAGGCTCTGAGCATGATGTACTGTATATTAAGGGTGTCACAATTAGAGGAAATTGGCCATCTCAACCTTGCATGAGCGCTGAACACATCAAACCACACAGACGACAGCAGCATGTATTTGCCAACACGGAGTACCTACACAGACCTCCTAAGTCCTGCAGAAATTGCACAGTTTGCTCCAGTACTTTTTAATCACCTGTCTGTTTGGACAGTCTGTTCTAAGCCATTAAACAATTCAAATTCTAGATTTAAATGCCATAACGGGAAAGTAGAAATTCTGAGCTATTGTCTCATATTCATTATTTGATCTCAAATTTAAATGTTTTCACTGTAGAGCAAATACAAAAATATTTCCTTGTCCTGATAGTTTCAGAGGAGACTTTAATATGAGCGGACCACCTGAAAGGGAGCACTAAAATCATGGGGTAGGGCCTGGATGGTTGTCCCATGTTCTCTCTGGCATACATGCATGCCCGCAAGAAGTGGTGGCTCAGTGGTTAGGGCTCTGGGTTATTGATCCACAGGTTGGAGGTTCAAGCCCCAGTGCCACTAAACTGCCACTGTCGGGCCCCTGAGCAAGGCCCTTAATCCTCAACTGCTCAGTTGTACGAAAATGATATATGTAAGTCGCTCTGGATAAGGATGTCTGCAAAATTCCATAAATGTAAATGTAAATCAAACCCAATAAGGCTGCCGCATTGCTGAGTTCATGCTGATTGGCTGTTATGTATTGCTGACTTGCATGATGATGGGCAGCAATAAAAAAAAAAGAGGTTCATTTACATTACAGCATTTAGCAGACGCTCTTATCCAGAGCGACTTAAAATTATCATTTTTGTACAACTGAGCAATTGAGGGTTAAGGGCCTAACAGTGGTGATAGTGGGGATTGAACCACTGACCTTCGGAATAGTAGCCCATCGCCTTAACCACTAAGCCAGTACTGCTTAAATGCATGGTGAATTAAAAAAAACACAATCTAACTCAGGTAGGCAGGCAGAAAACGCCAAGATCAGAAGCTTAACACAACATGAACTCATTAAACGGATAATTAAACTTGCAAGACAGGTGATACAAATGAAAGTGGAAAACAGAAAGGCAGTAATAAGCAAAACCAGGCTTGAACACCTATCAAAGGACATCCATTGGGAGCTTCACTGTTAGGCAGTGCATAAGAAATTATGCCTAAATGTGTGCTCTCACCATACCAATCATGTGTGTGTTCAGAGTACATAGGGGAAATACAGGAAAAAAAACAGAGTAACACCAGTACAAATCATAGTGACATCAGTATAGATTGTTATAACAATGGAAAACATCAGTATACATTGAAGAACATCGGTACATATTGGAACAGAATCGGCTAAAACGTATTTATTCATGTTCAGTTATTTATTCATGTTACACTTATTTATTCATGTTTAGTCGTGTTGGACTGCAATGAAATTTTTCTAATATGGTTTGTATTCTATGGTCTCACCCAAATGAGGATGGGTTTCCCTTTTGAGCCTGGTTTCTCTCAAGGTTTCTTCTTTGTGTCAACTGAGGGAGTTTTTCCTTGCCACTGTCGCAGCAGGCTTGCTCATTAGGGATGTGAAGGGGGTTGTAGAAAAATTCTTAGAGTTTTCCTTAAATTAAATTTACTATGTTAAGCTGCTTTGTGACAATGTCAAAAAGTACTATACAAATAAAACTGAATTGAATTGAATTTATTTATTTTATTCTGTATTCATTCCACAAGGGAAATTCTGACTTTTGCATTTAACCCATCCAAAGTGAGCGCACACACACACATACACACACACACACACACACACAAACACTACGGAACCCGGGGAGCAGTTAGGGGTTAGGCGCTTTGCTCAAGGGCACTTCAGCCATGAATGTTGAGGAAAGTAAGGTGCAGCTCACCCCCCAACACCCCCACCTCCTTCCTGCTGGTTCAGAAATCGAACCAGTGACCTTTTGGTCGCAAAGCCACTTATCTAACCATTAGGCTATGGCTGCCCCCAGACGTACATCAGACTAGCGTTAGAATAACATCAGGAGGATCGGCTCAAATCGGGATCATGATCAGTATTGTGTGAGTGCACCTTAATTATGATCTTTTGTGCAATGGTGAAGGATAGAACAAAAAAATTGATTTCAAAAATGAAAATTAAAAAAGAGTCGATCTTCTCTGTCTCAGCCCACAGGCCGCTGCATCCTTTTTCTGAGTGTAGGGACGCTAACACACACACACACATACGCACACCTTTGCTAATTCATTACTCACTATTACACACCAGTTAGACCATCTGTAGTAGCAGATAGCTGGATTTATTAAGCTTAATATCTTTAATTTGCTGGCCTCGTCCCTTTATGGAGAGAATGATTAGCTAATTATGTTCTTTGGTAGCAGATGTGACATAAATATAGATTTAAAAGAGAGAATATTAAAGGGTGGTTTCGCTGTACTTCACACTGGTATCTGCAACCCTGCAATTAATCACCTGATTCACGACTCGCTTCTGTGCATATGCAAGTACACGTACCATACCATTTTTAAAGTGACAAATACTGAAGGCTGAAATAAGTATCTTGTCACAGATAAGTTGGGAAAAGAGAGTCATGGAACAGTTTTAAATTAGACCACAAACTCATTGCTATTTCTGACTGTTAGTATTGGCACCGGCAGTTCCTTTGCCTTTGTATCACCGACAGGGAAGCAGACATGTCACTGTGTGTCACCTCAGCATCACAGTCTTCTTCTCCTCACACATCTTTCCCATTCCTCCTCCTCAGATGCAGCTGCGCGCAACCCAGGCAGAGGTAGGTGTCAGTAGCCAAGCATTGCAAGATGGTGAAGAGTCTAACCTCTTCAAAAGAGCTGTGCGTGCCATTGAACAGATAATTCACTTAATTGTTGGTTTATTTGAGTTGGGGTGTAATGATCCATTGTGCAATAACTGATGAAAGTGAAAACGGAACATCTGGTATGTCTATGACTGTGGCATCCTGCTGCTTTTGCTCAAAGTTGAAATCAAGGCATTTCTCTGGGAAAACAAAGCCGTTTGGTATTAGTGTGCACTGGAGCTGTGAGGTTTAATCAGCTTTGAGTGTGGAGTAAAAATACCATGAAAGTGACCTTTAACTAGAGGAATATTTTGACTTGGAGATACTGAGTGTTTAGTCTAAACAGAATAACTGTTGCATTTTTTTCCACAGTCCACGATTTGACGAAGCATAAAAAGCAGATGTTGTAAATCCATATTTTTGCATACAAATTTTAGATTGTTAAACTGATGAGTAGGGATTTTCTTTGAGCTTGCTTTCTCTTGCACTCTTGTCTTTTTTCCCCCTTTTGGCCACTATTCAGACTTTGATCCTGCCTTTTTTTGAACTGTAGTGAATATAAACCCCGTTAAATGAGCAAGCTTGGAGTACAGGATTGCATGTCCCCCCCCCCTCATTTCTCATTTAAAACTGTTTTTATAGATGTATTACAGGACAAATGTAAAGTGTATTGATCTGAGAGAAAATCACAACATGGTAATATCAGATGCTTTGGCCTTGCTCTGGAAGTACGCCATGTTTTGTCACTGGCGTTTTTTTTTTTGTTTTTTTTTTCTTATCAGGAACTGATTGTAACTGCTCCAGTAAAGCTGAGCCAAATATTTTCTTTTGGTAAAAGCACAAAGGAAGGATTTGTATGATTCTCATTAAACATGCACTTCTGTTATTTGGCTGATAACTCTTTAAAACTGGTCTGATGTCCTTGCCTTCCATATCAAAATGTAACTATAATGTATACTTTTATTTGTTTTTCTTGTGTTAGCAGATTTCTTGCAAACCAGAGGTTATCCATCCTCCTCTTTCTCCTGCCCACCCAAGATAACTTGCAATGAATGTCACTCCAAGCTGCCAGCCTGACTGTGCACTGACTCTGTGATCTCCCTGAGACTTTTCCCCAGTGCATTGCTACAACGCCGCCAATTACCATTCCCATCTGTTGGCTGCCCTTCTCCCTGCTGCTCTCCCTGTCCATGGCTGCCTTGCTGGGATCTGTGTTCCTCCTGGTCCTACAGACATATGCTGCCCCACCAGAGTTTATCCAGATGTGGCCTAGTGAGCCAACCTCAGGCCCTGGATATCTGGCTAATGAGACAGTCACCCCTTCCCTGGTGCCCCCACCTGGCACCAGCAAGCACCTCCCGCACAGCATCATTATTGGTGTTCGTAAAGGTGGCACGCGTGCTCTTCTAGAGATGCTAGACATTCACCCTGAAGTAGCAGCAGCAGCTACTGAAGTTCACTTTTTTGACTGGGATGAAAACTATGCCAGGGGCCTGGAGTGGTACCGTGACCTTATGCCATATTCATACCCTCACCAGATCACCATTGAAAAGACTCCAGGCTACTTCACTTCACCTTCAGCTCCAGCCCGCATCAGTGCCATGAACCACTCCATCAAGCTCCTGCTCATCTTGAGAGACCCAGTTGAGAGAGTCATCTCAGATTACACACAGGTTTACTTCAACCGGCTGGAGAACCACAAGCCTGTGCATGCCATAGAGGACATGTTGGTCAGGAATGGGGCTCTTAACACACGATACAAGGCCATTCAGCGTAGTCTCTATGACATGTATATGAGGAACTGGCTCTTGCACTTCCCACTGGAACAGATTCACATTGTGGATGGAGACACATTGATTCATAACCCCTTGTCAGAGCTTCAGAAGGTGGAGCATTTCCTGGAGCTGCCGCCACGGATAATGGCCTCTAACTTCTACTTCAACCAGACCAAGGGCTTCTACTGCATCCGCAGCGATGGCAGAGAAAGGTGCCTGCATGAGTCCAAAGGCCGACCTCATCCTCCTGTGAACAGTACCGTCCTGGAGCAGCTCCGCTCCTATTTCGGCCAGCACAACCACAATTTCTACCAGCTGGTCAAACGCACTTTTAACTGGGGCTAGTGCAGGGGAGTAGCTGAGCCTGTCCTGGGTTCCTTGCCAACTAATAAAGATATTGGCTGCTTATCAAAAATGTTGATGGAGGGTGCAAACAGGAGCCTTTAAACTCATATTGTGACTGCTGAATAACTTTGCAAAGAGTAAATTGTAACCATTAAGAAAATAATTGAACAATTTATTTACAAATGAATATACGTATACAATGGGATCACCCCTGAGCTTTGATCTTCTATGCTACAAGCAAGTTACTGAATGAAGACTGAAGCAAACATCTTTGTGAACTCAATGGTCTTTTTGTTTCCTTCATTTGATATTCTTGTACTTGATAATAAAGGGTTCTGTTTCCAACTGGAAATCTAATATGCAGTGTTGTCTCATTTTGCTTCTTTAGTTACCTACTTTACTTGCTATGTGTGTGTTTGGGGGATAGTCTAAAAGATGAGATGGTAACACGGCATAGTTTGCTTTGAGATGTACTGAGGGTAGGAGAGGAAAATTATTCTGCAAAGCAGGTAGCCTGGAGCAATGCTTTAGAGGAACAGGAACCCTTAATAGCATGAGACACAGAAATAAGTGCCTGCAGACCTAAAATATGAAGCAAGAAAGTTAGCACAGCTGTGCTTGCTGCACAAATGATAAGCTATATTATAGCAACAAGCTAAAATTAAAATGTTATATTAATACCCAATTCATCTTTTCATGTGAAGGACTGAATCATTGTAATTCAAAATTACAACAATATTAAAGCCTCACATATCAAAGTTTCATTGTAAGTCACCAATCCAAATAGGTTCAAGAAAACATTATGAAATAAATGTAAAAGGCTTTTAATGAAGTATAACTATGATAATTCAAGTGTGCTGTTCAGGGTCTACCCTACCTTCACCAAGAATCGGCTGCCTCCATCCTCTCAGTGACCCTATTAGGAAAAAAGCAGTTCGGCAGCGGCTGCAATGATTCAAGTGTGAATAAATGTACCACAAATGGAGTTGTGCCGTTCCTGTGTAATATAAAGAGTTTTGATTAATAGCTAGCAAACACCAATTATTTTATTCAAGGTAATACAAGTGTAAGTAGCTAATGTGAGCTGCCAACTGAAAATATTCTGGTAACAGCAGTTAACAAGTATGCAAAACCCAACCTACTAATAAATTAAAAAATGCTGCTCTCCACCTTTTTCTTCTAGTTTGTCACATGTAATGAGTTATACATGTGAATAGAAAAGTGCCCTTTTGTGCTCCACTTGCATTCTGTGTAGTTTGTTTACAAGAGTACTGATTGGCTAACCTTAACATACTATTTGGAATTTAGCTAAACAATCAAAAATAGTGTATGACTTTTAGGTGACCCTCCAAACTCACATAAATCCTGGTTAGGGCACTTACTTTGCTCACTCAGATTAGCTTGCAAGTTATAATATAGCGCTGTAACTTAAAATGAAGGACAACCCACTGTCCCTAACATGGGAATGGGCAGGATTAAAACTTACTGAAACCAGCTTCTAGAGGGCCACATAGACATGTTGACTTCTCTTTTAAATTGCTGCTATGACTTAGACTCTTGTATACACACACTGATTGGCCCTCATACGACCATCTTGTTTAGCATAACGGACATGGCATAGCAACTTTATAGCACTCAGTCACTACTCGGTTGTTGTATTCTAAATGTATGTGTTTATCTTTCAGGGAAAAAAAAGTTTATTAGAAAATTTCTCATGGATGACCTCTTCACAGCACAGGTCCTATAGTAATGATAACCATGTGCCTATTTGTTTTGCTATGTCTTTTTTTTTTGTGTGTGTGTTCCTCATCATCCCTTGGATTCATTGGGAATGATAAGCAGGTGAGATGGTCAAAATCTCTTCAGGTGAGGGATGGATTGGTGCAAATTCCTTTAGGAAAAGAATGGATTGGTCAAAATTCTTTCAGGATAGGGATGGATTGGTACAAGTACCTTCATAAGAGGAATGGCTTGGTGTAATTGGTGTAAATTCATTCAGGAGCAGGATTGGTCAGAATTCTTTCAAGTGTGTATGGATTGAAGAGTATTTCTTCATGAGCAGGTGGGATTGGACATAATTCCTCCAGAAGTGGGTAGGATAGGTCAAAATTAATTCAGGAGTGGGATTGATTGGTCTAAATTCTTTTAAGAATGGTTGGGGTTGGTGAAGATTCCTTCGAGGAAAAGATGTTTTGGTCAGAATCAATTTAGGAGTGGATTGTGATTTGGTCAGAATTCATTCAAAAGCAAACAAGACTGATCAAAAGTTCAGTTCATTTTCCAGAATTCCTTAAAGTGGTTGGGATTGGTCAAAATTCCTTCAGAAGCGTGCAGAACTGAGATTGGTTAGAATTTCTTCAGGAGAAGGAAGAACAAGTCAGAATTTCAGTCATGAATGCACCACTACCTTAAAGCAGTATTTACACACATCCATCTGTAGTGTATTACAATCTTATGATTTGCTCATAAATTAATAACATTTACTTCACTTTTTGATAGACTATTTGTCATACATGGTGTTCGTGGTGCAAATCTATATGTTTGAAAAGATATAAAATCCTGAGTCGATTTTCTGTGGAACAGTGCTCGATACGTCGAAGTAGAGCTATATATA
>JAQMYF010000027.1:24419228-24429916 GCA_030014195.1 Neosilurus mollespiculum
TATAGAGCCACATAGTAAGGAGGCTTGTAAAACTGGTATAGCTAAATTATTCATTTGTTGATTTATTTTTAAATAGGTGTAGCTCAGAAGGCAGGCTTTTGATCTCTTGGATGTGTATGCATGAGAGTTGGGGTCAGGCACACTCAATTAGGCCAGTTAAAATAAAAAAAAACCCTTCTGCACTGAAATACACCAAGACACTTATCTTTTATATATAATAGCACTGTTTTTTCCCCAGCAATATCATGTTCCTGACAGGAAAAAAAAAATCAAAGAATGATCACCTAATATAATATTTTACCCATGTGCTAAAAGGTGAGGATGACGCCGAGATTATTGCTTCAGTGATGACCATATTATATGTGTGTGCAAATAAAATATGCTTTGCCTTTATTGGATTTGTTTAAGCAACTTACTGCCTGCCACTGTCACTGACAGATAATACATCAGGTGGTGTAGACCAAGCAGCAAAACCATTAGAGCGAGGGATAAAAAGTATACTCTCAGATACAAGTCTATGAGTTTAATCATTATGTTAAAAAGAAAACAAATCCAAGGGAAAAAACTCATAACAGAATGATGGATGGAGTGTTACTTGCCACCCACAGCAGAATCTAAAATGCTTCGCTTCAGTGGCGATTTTCATCATCAATCCAAGTCTGTTTTAATAAATATCCCCCTCCATACCAGAGACAGATGCAAAGTAGAGATTGGCTTTATGTTCAGCTTCAGGTCTGTTTTCTGAAGTTACAGCAACAACTTCTCGCATTAATATTACTACATGCATTGTGGTTAATTTTTGCCTCTGGTGATTATTGAGAACTATCATTCAAAGCATGCTTGCTTTGTAAACAAGTCACACCATCTGATTTCTGATATTCTGAAAGAATATAAGATTCGTCAAATTATTTCAGAACTATTACGTAACCTAACATGGATTTGCATAACCATACAACAAACCCATTCAATCCTATGAGACCCTCCTGTCAATGTGCAGTCAATAGGGTGCTGTTCCTGATAATAGTCATGATGGCTTGTCACATGCTCCTATTTGCTGTGTGTCTAGTTAGCATATGTTTCCTGACAGCATATGTTATGATGTGTACTTTATGTAAGCTGTCATATTCTGTGTCATGGCTAAAGAATCTATTTCTTTTTAAATAAATTTACAAATGTTCATGTCATTATTAAAAAAAATACCAGAATACCTTTTCCCTTTTATAAGCGTAGTATGTTCTAGTTTCTTTAAGTATAGGATGTTTAATTATTAAGCATGAACCTCTGTAATATTTATTTTGTCAAATATAATTATTCTTATTATTAAGCACATATTATGAATGCGTCCCAACTGTAATTGGTGTTACTTATCATATTTTCTGAAGCGTTTTAACCTTTATATGGTTCACAGTAAGGCAGAAGCCCATCTCAGTCAACTCTGTGAAGGCAGGTTGCACCCTGAACAGCTCGCTACTCCATTGCAGGGCCAACGCACACGCACACATTCACATTCACACCTAGGGTCAATTTGGAACAGCCAATTAGCCTAATGTGCATGTCTTTGGACTGTGGAAGGAAACCCATGCAAGCACGAGGAGAACATGATTTTGCAAACATCATAAAACATTTCAGTCTTGTGACACATTTGACAATATTTAATTTTGTCACTGGTTCTGTGGTTCACCATCATCTTCATTATTATTATTGTTGTTGTTGATGTTGATGTTTATATATCACTTACTTATAATATAACTTTTTCTGAAGTTATGCTGATTCAAATAAAATATTTAGAACAAAAGCCTGTCTGTGGTGTCTGCCTTGTCCCCCCATGACATGGTTTAAGCCTTCGATTCATCCTGAAACCTGTCACCCTCCACCCTACCCCTCTCTGTGTTTGGGCACTGGCAGCCTGGAATATTTGTCTACACTCAGGGCTGAAATGTGTGTGATTTCTCTTGCACAGAATCGATGAGCCCTCTGTAAAGCCTGTTCTAGGGCTCTGATTATATTTATCCTCCACAACCTTCCTGTACATCCTGTACTCTCTTTGTTTCATTGTGCATCAGCTCTCTACATTTCTCTCTGTCTTTTCGTCTCTCCCCCTCCCACATAAAGAGACCATCTCTCTCTCTCTCTCTCTCTCTCTCTCTCTCTCTCTCTCTCTCTCTCTCCATGTATCTGTCTCTCTTAGCCTCGGTTTCTTTCTCTTGGCTTATCCCCACACACTGAACACACAGTAGCAGGTTTAATGAACTGCTCTCTGTGGTCTGGTGCTTTTCCCACAAACACAGCGATAAAACACTGAAAGCCTCCCCAGCTTTCCATCTGCTATCTGGGCTATGGCTAGAATACCTTGTTAAAAAGTCAGTTAAAAGGAAACAAAGACTGCATCAATATTGTTTCTTTCACCGCTTGCTTAGTGGAGTGGAGCGCGACTAAATGAGCACGGCCAAAGTCACAAATTGCAAACTGATTATGAAAAATAAGTTTCGGGAAAGTCTTAAACAGTCACTGAGCATCAAAGTAATATTTAATGAAAGTTGACACAAGAGAGTTTGTAACGGGAGGATTTTGCTACCTACAAA
Organism: Neosilurus mollespiculum; assembly: GCA_030014195.1. NCBI lineage: Eukaryota > Metazoa > Chordata > Actinopteri > Siluriformes > Plotosidae > Neosilurus > Neosilurus mollespiculum. Next base: position 24,421,811 of record JAQMYF010000027.1, read on the forward strand.
GACTTGCTGAAAATTCAGGAAAAAGCACTGCACTGATACAGAATGAAAATTTTTCAACTGAAATCAAATTATAACTGAAGGTCTTCCTTATCCTGGTTATACTTACAGTATTTAGATCATTTTGTTTAAATGTACTGCTATTTTTTATTCTATTATAAGTCCATTACCAGCTTGTATGTCACTATGCATCATACCAATTGTCTTCATGCTTCTCTCATCTGCCATTCTTGTTTAGTGATAGTAAAGCAAGACAGCCCCTCGATGACCATGCTATGTCAATGCAAAGACACTTGAGTGACAGTTCATTACCTTCACTTTAATGTGGTTAATGACATTGAAAGTCCTCATATTTTTGGCTAGAGTTAGAACAAGGTTACGATACCTGGATACCTTGGAGGTCTGTGTGTGTGTCACAGTGGACTCAATTAAGGTTTGAATTATGAATTATGCATCTAAATTTAACATAGAAGCTGTAACATTTATTCCCCCCATCAGCACCCCCAGCCCTCCTTTCACATATGCATACTGTAAGACCTTGCGTAGAGCAGTGTCTCTGTGCTCCATGCTGATAATACATGTCGATTACAGAATAGTTTACACAAATATCCCGAGATGGCACTGTTGTCTTTAAGCAGATGTTAGTGCTCATTTGAATCTGTTTATTTATTCACAGATGTCAGACGCTTGAATGATTTGCATGTCATTTTTCATAGAAATGAAATATGCAGTAATGGAAGTGTATAGCTGTAATAAATGGGCATTTGCTTTGGCAGAAACGTGTCAGGTTAATAAAATGCAGTTTATAGTGTGGACCATGATGCATTGCTTCAGCTAGTTTACAGCTGTGTTCAAAAAACACATCAACAACAGCTTATTTTAAAACGATTGAGTCTAACACATGACTAGTCTGAGACCTCGCCTCATCCATCTTTTCATTCCCTTTTGCATGGCACCAACCTCTCTGACCTTCATTCTTTCTTCACTTGAATATCTCAGGTCTCCCTGTTCTCTGTAGAAGGCCAAGCCAAATCTCTCTTTCTCACTCTCTCTCTCTCTCTCTCTCTCTCTCTCTCTCTCTTGCTCCCCCCCCTCTCTCCTTTCTCGCTACCCTCTATTTTCACTCTCTCACACTCCCCCAGGCTTTTCCCAGTACTAAGAGAAGCACTTTGATTAAAGCTGTTATCAGCAAGGGAGGTAGGGAGCAGGGTGCAATGGGTGAGAGAGCAGGATGGGACTCTCAGTCCTACATCTTTAAGAAAAAGAGTGAGGAAACTGAATGTAATGGAGAGGACATAAAGAAAAGTTACCTATATCATGCTGTATATATCATTTCCACTTGAGCACACAACAAGTAAATCATGCAAAGCAATTTATTTCTTTGCCTATTACATTTCAGAGACAAATTCAATTCGAAATGCTGTATATAACTAAAAACGAACATATGGAGGAAATGGCAGCCAGAAATTAATTACTAATTAATTTACTAATTAACTAATTTACTAATTACTAATTAATTTACTAATTAACTAACTAATTAACTAATTAATATTAGTTAATAATTTAAAAAATTTACAATGGTTAGCACAACTGCCTGACAGCAAGAAGGTCCTGCGTTTGAGTCCCGGGCTCAGGGAGGGCGATTTTGGGTGGAGACTGCATCTCTGTATGCTTGAATTTGTTTTCTTACAGACACTGATGATCTGAATGCAAGACTCACAGCTGATATCAAAAGGAATTATATGGATTTTTTCATTAATTTCAACTGTTTTTCAGGCCCACTTTATACTTTATTATGGTCGCAGGAAGTTTGAGCACTTCCCAGCTGACTCTGGGCAAAGACATGGTACACCCTGAACAGCTCGCCAGACCATGGCAGCCATCCCACACACACACACACACACACACACACACACACACAAACAAACAACCTAGGGGCATATCCAGTTAGCCTAATGTGCATGTCTTTGGACTGTAGGTGGAAACTGGAGTAGAATGAGGAAACCCATGCAAGCACGAGGAGAGCACATACTTCCTCCACACAGAAACACCAGGACCTTCTTGCTGTGAGGTGGACATGCTAACCACTATGCTCCCATCTGCTTAATATGTTGTGCATAACTAATGGTGCTCTTATAAAATCTTACTTTAAAAAGAACATTTGGGGTTTTCGTATGACTAAACTTCCTTGACTGGTAATTACCTAAGCCATGAGGCTTATGTTTTACCTTCAGTTTTTGTGTTTGTTGGTTATTTGTTTGTTAGCAGGATTACGCAAAAAGTTATGTGCAGATTTTCATCAAATTTCTAGCAGATGTTGGAGATGGGTCGAGGAATTTTTAAAAGGACTCTTTAACATTGTGAAATAGGACAGCTTTTGATATTTTCTGAGGTTATTGCGTAATAAATGTTATATTTAACCTAAAAATTGTAAAGATAATTATTAGAAACTCATTGAGTATTAATGTATTATTGCAGCTCCTGCATCAACATACAGGTCACAAACAAGATGTTGAGAAGCCAACAAAAAGGGATGTGCAATCATTGCGTAAGAAGGAGGTTTCATTTTAACCCAGTGCTTCACTTATAACCTTTGCAGTTTGTTTGTCAAAAAACAAAAGAAAAAGTTACACTGTATCTGTGGCAAAACTTGCTCCTGTGTGAAGGATTCTTAAACATGTTTGATCTCTAATTGCTGAGTATGTGCTATAAACTGAGATCAAGGCTGCATGTTGTCGTATTAAATACAAGATGAGCTGTCTTGTGTGGGATCTGAGGTACACAGAGGTGCAGTAGAGGTTCACAGTTCTCTCTGAACTTCCATTGAAGCTACACGTTACTCAAAAAGTACTCGACAGACCTAATGCTTGTACATGAATGCAAATTAGATCATGCTAAACAGAAGCTTTTTCACAAGATTTGAGATGATTTAACACATAATGACTCAATTTTTGTTGCACGTTTTTAATGTTTCACTCAGTATTAATTCTGCTTCACTTACTTCATGACACTTACACCCTGTTTGAGCAGATTAGGTTCACCCAAAGCTAGGGACGTTATTACAACATAACATCTGGTTTAGCTATAAGAACCCAGCATTTGGTATAATTTAGCATTTGAGATTTCTCAACTGATAAGTGAGGAGCAAAGTGTGAAATGGAAGGAAAATCTGTTTCTCACTCGATCCTTTGTATATTTGAATGTAAGATGTGACATTTGTTGATTAAAAAATGTATTTGTGTATTGCTAGCATAATGCAAAAGAAAAAAAGAAGCATGATAAATTGAGCTAATACCATCAGCTAGCTAATTGTACTCTGGTTAACTAGCCTGGTTGCTCTTTTTTTAACCCCATATACCAAAGACTGTTGATTGTGTAATTATATTGTTAGATAGTAACTTCACCTGAATTGACTTGTTTGGCATTTACCCTTAGTTAATTAAAGATAACCTTTTCTTTCAGCGGGCTAACTTTACGAATTAAAATGCAAACTAGCTAATCAGTCATCCCAAGGCTTACTGCTAAGTCTGCTAAGGATAAATGTAGCCTATTTTAACTATCAAGGGTCAGGAATAAGGTGGTTACCTAGGTCGTGGAGGACACCCTGTCCTGCATACTTAGTGTTTTCTTGCTTCCCGAAACGCCAGTTTCAACTAATCAGTTAATTAAAATGTAACCTTCTTGAGTTGGAGTTAGTTTATAAGATCAGAGAAAGAGAGAACGTGCTGGACAGGCGGTCCTCCATGACCAAGGTTTGGGAAACTCTGATGTATACTACACTGCAAAAAGTATGTGGACACCATGGAGTAACATCCATGTAAGTGCTGCTCACCTACTTCACAATTAATGGGCCCACCCCCGTAATTCAAAAGCCACTTTATCCATGAACTACTTCATCTCTTTATCTTGTTTTCTGTCATTACATAAAAGAATGGATATTACTTATCAGTTACAGCATGGGGCAGCACGGTGGCATAGTGGTTTGCACGTCTCACAGCAAATAGGTCTTGGGTTTGAATCTCGGGCTCAAGCGTTTCTGTACTTGCCTGGATTTCCTCCAGGTACTCCAGTTTATTCCCACTGTCCAAAGACATGTACATTAGGCTAATTGGCTGTGATGGTCTGGCAAGCTGTTCCGGGTGTACCCCGCCTTTGCCCAGTGTTGGCTGAGATAGGCTCCAACCTCCCTGCAACCCTATTAGCAGGATTAAGCGGTTCTGCAAATGAGTGAGGGAGTAAGTTATAGCACAGTCACTTAATATCTATAATTCGGTCCTGACTATGCTTTACACACCATACACTACACTATTTTATTGTGTGTTCTATTTAATGTCCTGTGTTGTGTTCATTTTATCGTCCCGTTGTGTGTAGCTATTGTTCTGTCCTCTTTGTTGTGTGTAATGTTTTATACTGTATTGTGTACTGTGCACTGCCACTTTGTATCATTTTTTGAACTACATGTTGTTGATTGTATATACTGCTATCAATACCTTATATAACGTCACACCAAGACCTTGGAGAATGCTATTTAATTCTGCTATGTACTTGTATGTCTAAAATGACATTAAAAACTCTCTAATCTTTCTAATCCCTTATGTGCTTGTTGAACATCATATTTCTGATTTAATCCCCCTCTGCTCTTATAATAAACCTCACTCTTCTGGGAAGACTTTCATTAGATTTTAGAGCATGGCTGTGGGGATTTGTGCTCATTCAGCCACAAGAACATTAGTGAGGTCAGTCACTGATGTCAGGCAAGGAGGCCTGGGGCGCAGTCAGTGTTCCGGTTTATCCCAAGGGGGTTCAGTGGAGTTGAGGTCAGGGTTCTGTGCAGGCCACACGAGTTTTTCCACACCAACCTTGACAAAGCATGACCTCATGGACATTACTTGGAGCATTTTTATGCTGCAAGAAGTTTCAGCCCCTTAGTTCAGTAAATGCTACTACATGCAAAGACATCCTCTGAATAGAGAGAAAGAATTTTAGCAGCACATAAAGCTATCTACAGTGTCGTCTTGACATTTTCACACTACTATTGGGAGTCACATGATAAAAAGGTGGAACTTTTTTCATCAGGCAGAAGAGATGAATGTCCAAACATCTTTATGAATGAAACAATTCAGTCATAACCCTTTGCTGAGAGAAGTTTTGCTTACAATTTTTTGTATTCTGTTTTTGGATGATAGTTAACTATATATTTAGCAAGTATTGTAATATACTTATATATGTACTGTAATATACAAAGTTATTTAAGCATGCATGTTTTAACATACTTAGTGTAAATTACATAACATGTAAGCATACTCTGCTTTATTCATTCATTCATTCATTTTCTGAACCGCTTAATCCTAATTAGGGTCGCAGGGAGGCTGGCGCCCATCTCAGCCGACTCCGGGCGAGGGCAGAGTACACCCTGGACAGCTCGCCAGGCCATCGCAGGGCTACTCTGCTTTATGTTATACAAAATAAATCCTATTAATTACATGTGTGCTAAGAGAAAGCATGTGTGCCAAAGCTAAAGTCATGTGTTACATGTGTGCTAAGGCTATATTCATTATTTAACATGGGCCTTGGCAGCACAGTGGTGTAGTGGTTAGCACGCTCTCCTCACAGCAAGAAGTCCTGGGTTCAATTCCAGGGCTCGAATGTTTCTGTGTGGAGTTTGCATGTTCTTCCCATGCTTGTGTGGGTTTCCTCCAGGTACTCCGGCTTTCTCCCACAGTCCAAAAACATGCACAGTAGGCTAATTGGCGGTTCCAAATTGGCCCTAGGTGTGAGTGTGAACGGTTGTGTGTGTGTGTTGGCCCTGCAATGGCCAGGTTAGTTGTTCAGGATGTACCCCGCCTTTGCTCAGAGTCGGCTCCAGCCTCCATGTGACAATAATTAGGATTTAGTTGCTTAGAAAATGAATGAATAAATGAACAGCATTGTAGCAAACAATACAGGAGTCATAGTAAAAGAAAAGTAATACATTTTAAAGGAGAATTTGGTTTTTTTTTTGTTTTAGTTTTTTTTTGCTGTAAATAGGCTAAACAACCCAGAAACATGAATCAAGATGAGTCATGGCTGGGACTTAACCCAGTTTTTAAGTAGTTTAAGCAATCCTGAATTCTGGATTCTACACAAAACTCAACAGTGCACGGTCAAATAACCCCAACATTCTACACATTCAGCCAGCACAGTGTTACAAATGTGATTCAAATTGGGTTAGCATTTTTAGTGTGTGTTCTTAGTACTGACCCTGTGATGGTTCATTAGCTCAAACATATTATTTTTTTTCCCCTCACAAAGCCATGTAGGAGGCACTTTTCATGCTTCACACATATAATATCCAGCTGAGTTTCTGTAATAACACGAGCAGTAAGTGTCCATAAAACACTAATTGTCAAAAATATTATAAGATTTAGTAGATACAAGGATAAACACCAATTCATTGTTCCTTCATTCGCCCTCACAGTGGCATATCCTCTTTTCTAAATTCCAAGTACGTTCATGTCTCTGTCTATCAACCCACACATGAAAAATCCCACTCTGCATTCTGACAGTTAACGTGTAGTACAACAATAACAACATAATTGTTATGTTAAATATGCTGGTGGTAGGTTTATTGTGTGGTGTTGAGGAGAGCAGGACAGACATTGAGATTGAGGATGTGTGTGAGAGACAAAGATAGATAGAGAGAGAGAGAGAGAGATGGAAGTGTGCATTATGATAGTCTGCATAGAGGGAGTCTTTAGGCTTGGGCTCTGGGGGATGCCTGAATTGAATCCTTCAGCTGCCTAGAAGAAAGAGGGCCAAATTGAAACATCATTGACAGGGCCTGACATGTCTAGTCATTGTGTTTTATGGAAAAGAGAGAGTTATAGCTATAGAGCTAATCTAATCTTGATAGCTGGAGTATATTAAATGAATGAAGAAAAAGAAAAAGCAGTTTCAAATTACATTATTGGCAGATTGAAAATTAACACAAAAAAGAGGAAATGGCCGTGCTTGATTATAACAGATAAAACTGGCTAATGCTATTACACCAGGAGGGCAAAGGAGAGAATTTACAAAAAGGAGGGTGCTCGACAAGCAGCAACAATTTTATTTCAAGCAAAATGTATTTTTAGGTAAGAAGATTGGACAATAATATTGTTATTTCCAGAAAGGACAAGCCAATTTCATATGGGTAGGTCAGACGATGTCGAATAAATGAAAATGGAATGAAAAGCGCCCATCCACCCAACAGACCTCAATAAAACACCTCAGTTATTGAGTGCTTAAAGAGCCTTGGCTGTACATAAGATAAATGTTTAGAAATATAAGGCTTTTTTCCTGAACAGTTAGAGCCAGATGGGACAGATACTCAGTAGGACTGATGTTTCAATTGTCCTTTTATAGCCTTAACCTCAGCACTCTGCCTTATCGCAGTATGTCCCAAAACGTTTTGTAGATTGGGGACATAAAACACTTCAGAAGTAAGACATCATCCAGGCTCATGAAGCTTGACTTTTACTTTTATACCTGCTTATTTTAGATGTAATAGTACAACACTGCCAGAGGTATTGTCCATTGTTTCAGAAGATAAATGGGATGCCAACATTCTTTATTATATTATATTATATTACATCATATTAAAATTATAATACTCACTCACTCACTTGCCAAACCGCTTAATCCAACTAGGGTCACAGGGAGGCTGGAGGCTTTCTCACCTGCCCCTAGGCTTGCCAGACCATTGCAGGGCCAACACACATAACTATTCACACTCACAACTTAGGGCAATTTAGAATTTGTCTTTGGACTGTGGGAGGAAACCAGATTACCCAGAGAAAACCCACCCAAGCATGAGGAGAACATAAAAAATCTGCATAGAATTGGTCCAGCCCGGGACTCGAACCCAGTGCCTTATTGCTGTGAGGTAGACCTGCTAACCACTATAACACCATGCTGTCCTATGTTACATTATATTATATTAAATTATATTATATTATTCATTCATTCATTTTCTGAACCGCTTAATCCTAATTGCCTCAGCCGACTCTAGGCAAGGGCAGAGTACACCCTGGACAGCTCGCCAGGCCATCGCAGGGCAGAAACACGCTGATGGCTATGCAGTCTACTCTT
>JAQMYF010000027.1:24430768-24445889 GCA_030014195.1 Neosilurus mollespiculum
ATATTATATTATATTATATTATATTATATTATATTATATTATATTATATTATATTATATTATATTATATTATATTATTGGTTAATTGACAAAATTATTGTATAAAAAAGACACTACCCACAGTGACTCCTTCAAGCAATAAGAGAGGCAGCTTAGTTCATGTTATGCATATGGGGAAATACATAACTATTCTTAAATAATCTTTTTTACACAGCAAGTGAGACATAGGCATGAGTGAAACATAAGTAAATACCTGCACTTGCAAGGTCTATTTCTGGAGCACGGTTTTCAAGACTTGTGAACGTAACAATAGGCTCATGTCCCACAAAAACTACTGAAATTAACTAAGTGGCAGTTCATTTTTTTGTGTTCACAACTTGGCATAAACACCGAGGTGGAAAGGCGTCAGTCTCACAAAGTAGCACTTTCCTAGTCCTTGAACATAATGTTTTAATGTGATAAAATGGAAGGCAGTTTTTGTGTGGGTTGTGTGTGAGTGTGTGCATGTGTTTGGATTTCTATTAAGCCTACGTCTCATTTACATGATAACAAATAGAAATGAAGTGGGGGAAAAGGCTCCTGTCATGTTTTCCAGATGTAATATGTGCTTAAAGCACTAATGGCCTAAACAGCTGCATTGATTCCAGTAAAATTTTTGTTATGGAAATCATCTTAACAGCAAGCCATCCCCATTGCTTCCTACATACACTGTACTCATTGAAATTTGAATTGCAGAAACCATGAAATGACATTGATGGTTGGAAATCAAAATGAAGGCTAATGTGTAGGCTCTGCAAAAAAGCAGATCTCCAGATAGATGTCTCCTCATAGGTGTCCAAGCGTGGGTTTTATTTTTACTGACTTTCTGGTTTCCACTTTCATTTGTATCGCCTGTCTTATTAGTTTAATTATCTGCTTACTGAGTCCATGTTCTATCAAGCTTTTGATTTTGGTATTTGCTCCATGAACATCTGTCTACCTGAATTAGATTGTGTGTCATTTTTTTCTTTTGAGTCTAAGCAGTGGTGTATGAGCCTCTATTTTGGGGGTTTCATTATTTATATTAAATGTGTTTTTTATTTTTTCTGTCCACTGTCATGCGAGTCAAAGATACATAAGAGCCAATCAGCATCAACTCAGCAATAGCCTGTGATGGGCAAGCGCGGACACTAGACTAAACCAACTGAGTCATGTTCCATGACTACGATGCTTCAATTGGGAGCACCGCTACTTCTCACAATGCACAGGTTAACAATCATTACATAGCCTAATTATGAGTAGATTACACTAATGAAAGTGTGTACCTGATAGCCAATAATAAAGTTAGCCCATGCTTTTTTTCAAGACAATTGACGCAGCGCAATCTTTTATTTTTAGCTGCTCATGCTGCATCATCAGATAGCATGACATACTCAAAGGAAAGTGCTATCCAGCTGATTTTCTACATACAATAAATCAGAGATGCCCTTAATTGGTTAGTGTCACTGTGATTACTAGTGAAGAGAGAATATGCCATCAATCCCTCCCAGAGTGCACAATCAATTTCACGTCTTTGGCTTTTGCCAATTGATAACTTTCACAATCACTAGAAAGGACTGAGAATTTTTTTTTTAAATGTACTATAAAATGCTGCATTCCTATCACCAAGCTGTTTGTATGAAAGAGGCCTGATAGCAGTACATAAAATGCAGAACATAAACCTATCCTATCATAAACCTTTATCAGATTGTAGTGTTTAATGGAAAAAGAGGATTTCAGGCATAGTGGAACCACCATGCACACCATAAAGTGTGTGTGTGTGTGTGTGTGTGTGTGTGTGTGTGTGTGTGTGTGTGTGTGTGTGTGTGTGTGTGTGTGTGTGTTTGGGGGTATTGAATAGCTGGGGCTATTTAGTGCCTAATACTCCACAGAATATTTTGATGATATCTTGTGACAGTGTGTATGTCTTTCCTAAACATAAATGCACAAATACACCTACAAACTCAAATAAACAAAGCAAGTTCCATCTGGGCACAGATGGTGGAATGAATGGAGTGATACCCCCCTCGCGGAGAGTGATTTCTGTAGTTTTTTTTTACTCAAGCACAAAACTCACACTGCTGTCTCCTAATCACCCTGTTTTCTAACTACACTCTGAAGTGTTTACCTCTGCATTTCTTTTTCACTGTTACAATGCCCTATTAGATAAATAATTCAAACAATGATTGTAGGCTCTAAAACATTTTATTTCAAACAGATTTTTTAAAACAGGTAAATTAATCACTTATGTCATCTTAGTGCACAAGTGCACTTTCTGTGTTATGTTGTTTCAACAAGCAGGGAACTGAGCTGACTTAGTTGTGCAGCTCACAGTTGTAATTTCAAACAATAACTTTATGATCACATGGTCAGGGGATTTTAAAAAAAGCATTACTGGTAGCTTGGTGGCGCAACTGGCAAAAGTGAAAAAAACATACCAGACCAGTGAAAAACCCATAAACAATCACAATTTCCCCCACCACAATAAACAGTGTGAATGGATATAAATTCCTCATATACCCAGTCTATGTTAAACTTGAAGTCAACACATTTCCTCCCTGTCTTCAAGGGGAAATGATATCTAATAACCTGTATAAGTAAAGATGTTAGTTATACTTGTGCCTGAAATGATAAATGAAAAAGAAGATGAGGACTTGCTGGACTGGAGGTAAGGAGACGTGAAGTCCACTCAAAGTTCACAGGACTTTTTTCATTGATAGATATTTCTTGCTGCTAATTAAATGTGCACATTGTCCTGGCTAAAGACAATATTACCTCATAATATTTTAGGGCGATGAGTCAGGCCCAAGTCAAGTTTTACTAACAGGTTGGTTCTCCACTGTAGAAATCTGTCCTGTGCCCCTGACTTTCACAAAAAAATGCAACGTTAACTGAACAAATACATATGTATACAGTCACAAATGGTCACAGCTCATTACACAAATAAATGCAAAGCAATTCATATCTTTAGCAAAAACATTTGAGAATGCATACATTGAAACATAAAGATAAATATATTTTCCAAATATAATGCGATACAGAAATACATTATACTGTGTTATATCATGCAGTACAATTGAGGCACATAGCCTACAGGAGTTGTGCTACAGATATGAATTACTTTGCATTTATTTGTGAAATGTGTTTTAGCCATTTGCGATTGAATGTATGTTCATGCATTTTGTGAATTCATTTGTGAAATGTGATATCACTATTTGAGTCTGTGTGTTTATTTGTATGCTTTACCTTCATTAATGGCATCATTGGCAGCACGGTGGCATAGTGATTAGCACGTCCGCCTCACAGCAAGAAGTCCAGTGTTCGACTCCTGTGCTCGGGCATTTCTGTATGGAGTTTGCATGTTCTCCCTGTGCTTGCATGGGTTTCCTCCTGGTGGTCCGGTTTCCTCCCACAATCCAAAAGAACATGCAAAGTGGGCTAATTGAATGTTTCAAATCACTTCTAGGTGTGAGCGTGAGTGTGAATGGTTGTGTGTGTGTGTGTTGGCCCTGCGATGGCCTGCTGAGCTGTCCAGGGTGTACCCCGCCCTTGCCCAGAGTTGGCTGAGATAGGCACCAGCCTCCTGCAACCCTAATTAGGTTTAAGAGGCTTAGAAAATGAATGAATGAGTGCATGAATATTGGCATCATGGATTCATAAACATCAGGTGGTAGCTTGCCTTTACCAGAAGGTTAAGATTTGGCTAGGGATAGATCACTCAGAAGGTGGGCTACCAAAAATGCTGATAACAAAACACTCAAATTTCCTTTCAGGGGTGGGGGTGCTTAGGACAAGAGATCACTGTTCTACAGTAGGTTACGCTAAGGATTTGTAATATTTTAAAACCCTGTAATCTGAACCGAAGAAAACAACCATATGGGTATACATAATTATGTTAAAGACCTTGGAAAGTACACAAATGACTGATTCATGAACCTCTGCAAAAGTCTCCAATCAGATATGTGTGTGGGAGTGATTTTTAAAATTCTCTCTACTGCCTAGTTCTACTACCAGGCAGTCCTGCAGAACTTGTGTGGTGCAACCAGTGTAAAAATATAATCTATATCACAAAGACTGTAACAGGGATATCTAGGTCATTGAATATGACTGATAAACACACAAACACATTTTCACAAGCCGCTTGATTATTGATGACAATGCATTCTTTCTTTCTTTCTTTCGTTCTTTTTTTGAAAAGGCATCATAAAACAAAGATATGTTTTGTTGTTGTTGTTGTTGTTGTTGTTTTTTTAACATATTCACCAAAGCAAGATTAAATTTGTCTACAATAGCAGCTTCATTTGTGGATCTGAAGCCTATCCCAAGGACTCTGGACACAAAACACACACACACACACACACACACACACACACACACACACACACACACACACGCACGCACGCACACATTCACACACATTCAGAACTTTAGATAATTTTATCGAGGTGGTCTGCATACATACATGCTTGTCCATAACACGGATTCATTTTTGCTCTTTTTTATTGCTCCAGTAATTCTGTAGGTGACTGTAGAGTAAGAGTAACAGCATGGCACATTTTCCCAAATGTACAGTGTGTCACTCTTGTTTTGGGATTAGTCACACCATAAATTCTGTCAGTGAATGACCCTTAGGTAAATATTCTATTAGAACTGAGGATTTTCTGTGATATGCCAAAATCTAGTTCTTGAAATGTTTCAAAATATTTCTTCTCTTTGCTGTCAATTTTTTATTTAAATTTTTGGTCAGACCTGTGTCACTCCAGCACTTGCCCTATATACCACTACACACATGCACGCACACACACACACACACACACACGCATCCCAACCAAGCCTTTGGCCCCATTCTGTCAGACCCCCCCATGGTTAATGCCAGTTGGCTGTCATGAGTGGAAAAAAGGGATCGCTCACCTCCATCTGTCTGACTTCTGCACACACCACAGGTAGAGTTGGTATAGAAAACACCCTCTTCAAGATATTTACATTTTGCAGCCTGAAATGAAGATGCATTTCATGATCCCTTAACCATGTCAATAATACTGGTTTATTTTATTTTAGTTTTTCTCAGCTCCTTCTGTTATATCTTTCATTTGGCTGTTATAAGTTACACTGAGTAAATACAGCTGGAAAAATATTTAATTTCAGGCTGCAATGCAATGCAATGCAAAAAAATAAAATAAAATAAATAAATAAGTGAATATTTTGAAAGGGTTAATGATTCTTTTCTGTTCCCATGTGATGTCAACACCATACAAAAACCAGGTCAAGGAAGAGACCTGTGCTGAAGCAACACAAGTATAACACATGAGGTCTTGGATCAGGACATGAACAGTGTTTTGAGAGAAAGCTGTATTTCTGCAATATGTAAATAATAAAACATAATGAAGCAAAGTGCAAAGTGAAGCTACTGTTACTACTTTATAAATATAATTTTCCATTAACAGCATGTCCTGAGTAAATTATTCCTCTTATACTTCATATCTCTTTGTACTTAACTTTTACTCACCTATATATACTATATGATATTTGTATGTAGTTATACTGAACATTCACAAAATAAGTTCCTATAACAAGTGATGTTTCTCCACCCCTGCATTATTTTATATGTTGAAGTTAATGAGGCAAAATTGTCATGTTACAGAGAAGCTACAAAGCTCTCTCCTCACAGAAACCCTCACCATATCAGCACTTAAACACATTGTTTATTCCAATTATGAGGAGTTTCTACCATACCATGTGTAATGTGTTACGATAGAGAGAAGGCTTTGTGATGAAAGTGTGTGTTAAAATAAACCTATGCTGTTCTTTGAATCTAGAAGTACTGACAAAACTACTGTTTGAACAAACCAACAAACAAACAAATAAACGTTTTTTGTTTTTTTTCATTTTCGCCAACACTGGGCAAAGACGGGGTACCTTCTGAACAGCTTGCCAGAACATCACAGGGCCAGCACACACACAATTATTCATAAATTCATTACTCACTCATTGGGAGCATGACCATGTGGCCTCTGCAGGTGGAAAGGAGTAGGGAGTGAGCAGGTAACACATTGATGAGTTTCACCTGTGTCCAATTATGGTCAAGCTACTTATTTGTGCTTCTTGTGTTCTTAGAGACTGGTATTGGGAGATGGAGAGAGGGAGTGAGTGAGTGAGAGAGAGAGAGAGAGAGAGAGAGAGAGATTAATACCCCAGCCTGCGAACATCTGGGAATCGGAAAATAAAATTGACAACAGAGGTCCAGACACTCCCACCAAAAGGACTATTTCATAATATGCCAATATAGAACAAGCATAGCAAGTCTGAAAGACCCAGCTTTAGCGTGTGGCAAATAAATGTCCAGAAATCTAATATTATACAGTTTTGCCTCTGTGACCTGAAATCTAATATACAGTTTTGCCTCTGTGACCTTGAAAAGTAGGTCAAGGACACTCACACACAAACTCATTCTAGCACTCATAGTAGTGAGCCAGCATACAAGTAAATGTCCAGAAAGTAAACTGTGACAGACAGATGGACAGACGGACAGATGGAACCCATTCCTATAGGGAACCCGTTCCTATAGCTAAAAATTATTACAATTATAGATCATATTTGTCAAATATATGCACATTGTGTATACTGATTTTATTTAACTTTTCTTTCACCTAGACATCATACAGATCTAAATGCTGATCTTTAGTGCAGAAAAAGGAATAAAATAACATGTCACAATCACATGGAGTAAACAGAGTTTTAAGTTCTTTATAAGTCTCTGTGACAAAAATGACAATTTTTTTTACATCCATGCAGATGTGAAATGAGGCATGGCCTATGTTCCCAGCTATTTTGCCTTTCATTGAGGTGGATTTGCACATTATAATAATGTTTATATTATCTTGATGCTTCCCAGTGCCCAAAACAATGCATGTGAAAATGTGTGCTTGTTGCTTTTAGACTACAGTTGCTAGTTAAAATAATAAGAGAAAGCCTTGTTTCCATGGTTACTAAAAACATATAAATATTACCAAATCTTATTCACAACTAACTAAATCAAGCAGATGAGAAGTCTGACTTAGTCTAATTAAATAAAGACAGCTTCTGTTAATAACTTGATAGGAACCTAAATGTTGATTTAAATCATAAATAAATTAGAATAATGAAATTCTCACAAAAATGCCTGACTGAGGAAGTAGTTGTAGCAAAAAACATGAATGAATTTCCACACAGTGATCAATCCAAGTGAATCTAATCTATGTCCATGTGAGAACTGTGCTCATGTTCATGCCAGTAAAAAGACCCTTGTGTAATGGCAGTGTTCTTCCTCCAATCTCTGTGTGCTTTTGACTATGTAATTGTTTGACATCTGTAAAATGGTTATTTATATATGGAGCAAAACTTTCTGTTTAATCAATGACTGGTCAGCATTTTTTTTTTTTTTTTTGCCAGTGGCCAGAATTCTTGTTATGTGCCTGTAAGTAGGCCTACATCAGCATTAAAAGTGCACAACTCTGTACTGTAGACCTTTTTAGATTATAGACTTCCATGCTCATTATCTCTGTGTTTTGGCTTAAAGATCCGGTTTTGTCAGAATGTGTACAGATATGGTGGTACAGCCAGGGTAGATAAGCTTTATGGATCTTGTTTTTGCTTCTGTAGAATCACTGAAGTAGCTTGATAGACACAAGCTTATGCTCAGGAACACAGAGCAATTTCCTCACTCAAAAGCTGCACTAGACACAACACAGTAATGGCCCTCAGGGTCAATTATGCCTCAAGGCTGAATCATGTTTCAAATCCGCTACAGCAATAACACTGATAAATAACTTCAGTAAGAAGAAATACAGCTTTTCATTAGTGCCAGTGGTACTGAGGGTTGTTAAAGATCATTATGTTTACTTATTTATCACTTATGTGTGTGTCAAATGTCTTAATACTCTCCTTTAATTTCATTTTGCCAAATATTTACCACCAAAATATCTGGTCTGATATTTTAAATCGTTGTAATATTTTATCACCTTCACATATAAGATTCTACGACATTAACCTTGGTAGTTTTTCAGGAGTTGTGTGAGGTTTTGTTTGTTTGTTTGTTTGTTTTTGTCTGTTGTCCTAGACAAGCAGACAGGCTTTTTGATGTTTTCTGCTTTTCTCTGTAAATTTCTCAACCTAAAACTCTGAGAAACTCGATGTCAAAAATGCTGCATGTTAAAATTTTGCCCCAATTAAAGTCTCCACTGAGCCCCCAAACTCTGATTAGACTGGGAATTTCATTACAGCGCTCTCATAAAGGCAGTCAGCTGAGAGACAGAGTGTTTGGAGAGTAATGAGAAAACTTGCTCTATTCTCATTCACATTACATGCTCGACATTTAAAAAATGACATTATAGGTCAAAGACACACTGCTTAACAAAACTTTGTGGACATCTAGACATTAAAAATGTTTTATCAAATGAGTATTTTCTCTGTAATTTTACACAAACATGATGATATTGAGGTGGAACGGTACGCATAGTGGTTCGTATGGGAGGGTTTCTTCCGGGTACTTCCGTTTTAATTGGCTATTCCAAATTGCCCATAGATGTGGGTATAAATGGTTGTCTGTGTTGGCCCTATGAAGGACTGGTGAGCTGTTCAGGGTGTACCCTATCTTCACCCAGAGTCGGATGAGTAGAAAGATTAAGTGGTTCAGCAAATGAATGAATGATTGAATGATAATGTAGAAAAAGCAAATGTAAACACACGCACACACACACACACACACACACACACACACACACACACACATACACACACACACACAACAAAGCTCCACGTGTTCTGCACATTTTTATTTCTTCGAGAAAATATACAGTAATACATTTTTTTCTCAGAGTTTTTGAAACTGGGTGGACACCTCTGTCAAACCCTTCGATCCAACTCCTCCCAGAGCAAAGGACTTACCTTAAGTTCGGGTGACTGGGCAGGCCATTTCTTTACAGCAACGCCTCCTTCTCCAAATATCTCTTTCCCAGTTCTGAGGTGTGTTTGGGGTCACTGATAACTGAACATTACTCTGAACATTAAAACAATCTTTTAAAGATTAATGAAGACCTGACTGCAACAGACCTCTTATGAAATGTTATACAGTAAGGAATATAAGAGCTAGCATTTCTAGTGCATAATAAAGTTAGTATTATATGTTGTGAATAATTAGGGTCAGTAATTTCTATGAAATGTAAGATAAAAATTACAGTTATGCCCAAGATTTTGTTTTTTTCAAATTTTAAAATAACAATACAGCATATTTTCTCACATATCTGTGTGGCATAGAAATGAGTGCTTGATCAGAATAATGTGTGAGTCAAGAAAGTATGAAACAACAACAAAATTAGCTCTATTTAAGGTCAGTAATTAAACAGCGGGCAGCACAGTGGCATAGTAGTTAGCACAACCACCTCACACCAAGAAGGTCCAGGGCATTTCTGTGTGGAGTTTGCGTGTTCTCTGCCTGCTTGTGTGGGATTTCTCCGGGTACTTCAGTTTACTCCCACAGTCCAAAAACATGCACATTAGGCTGTCTGGCTGTTCCAAATTGCCCCTAGGTGTGAGTGTGATTGTGAATGGATCTGGTGAGCCGTTCAGGGTGCATCCCAACGTCACCCAATGTCACTTGAGAGAGGCTCCAGCCTTCACACAACCCTAGTAAGATTAAGCAGTCCATCAAATGATGATAATCAATCAGCTTTTATGAATTTAAGCTTCCACCCGGTAGTCACTTATGTACGTCATGCAGTATGCACACTGTCTATTCTAAATAGAAACACATCCTAATTTATGTACACTCCTAGGCAAAAAAAATGAGCCATCATTAAAATTACATATTTGTTGGTGTAGGAGCAAAAGTATGTAACAGCCAAGAATACATCATTGCCAGTTAATGGTGATGGTTTGTCTGAACACCAGCTAATTTATATCAAATAATTTGTTTTATAACTAATATACGTCACAGCCCACACCGCCAGGGCCACTAAAGTCTTAGTTTAAGCTGGACAAGAACAGCATCAAGCTCCTGTTCAGGACAGAGTCCAGATTTGAACCCAATAGAGAACATCTGGGCGTACATTCAACATAAATTAGTTGGGTGAAAGTTTAGTAACACCACTGAACTTTCAGTGAGTCGAACCAAGAGACTTGATTGTTTGCGAAAATCTAACGGGAAAGCAATTCCATATTGACTATTCAATAGAATTATTATACTTATTCAATATATTTATGTTATAGTTAATAATTACAAAAAATTAGGAAAATAAAGACATGGCTATCATGCCCCCCCCCTTCCCCCAGGACTGTAGATGATTATATAGGAGCCAATAATTGGAAAGCATTCAACAGGATATCAAGATCTGGGAAGAGACGTACATAGAGGGGGGGGTATAAGTAATTTTTACTGAAGCTGTGTTTGAGGTGTTTTCATCTAATGTTGTAAATAAAGACAATTATGGACGTGTTCTTTTTTCTTTCCTCACTCAAGCTGTCTAAAGTCATAGTTAGATAATTAGATACAAATCTGAGTCAAGCTGTAGATATTTATTAATATTAGAAATTGTAGGGGTCAGGGCAAAAAGAAAGTTTAGTCACATTTTGGGTACACACATGTTTATTGTACATGTAATAGCCAAATGTAAGTAAATGACTTAACCTTGTTTTGTTCTTACCCCATTATGAAGTTTTGATGTTACTTGTCACCATAAACATGTTTGTACCCAAAATGTGACTAAACCTCCTTTTTGCTCTGACCCCTCCATGTTCTAGCTCAGATTTCCACTAAATTTGGATATATAACAATTATTCAATGGAGGCTCAATGAATATCACTGAATAGAACCCGAGACGAAATGATTATTATTATCATTATTCATTCAAGGGTTTTTTTTTGTTTCTGATTAGTGGAAAGCCATCAAATAATTCTTGGTATTTCATTGTTGCCTTTGGATAACTGTATTATTGCATCATTGCCATTGAATAATATGAATGATTACTGTACCACTGGCATGAGCAACATTCTAAAGTGACTGTCTAATTTAAAATTTACAACAATAATATAATGTAGCCTTTGCATGATATGGAGAATTACTCAGTCTAGGAGGCCTTTGGCAAAAACTTGCACAATATTAAATCTAAATACAATGTAACACTAAAATAGATGTAGATGTAATTCTTTCATACATTATGTTAAAAATAATTGTCAAATAAGTATGTTAAGTGAAATAACACTCTTCACCTCATGCTGTTGTTTGTATATGCAGTGCAAGGCTCACAGTCTATTATTATGATGGACTGCATTTAGCTTTGAGTACAGTGTGTAATCACCATGGCAATGTTTCAACAAACTTAAGCAACATCACAACATTATTTCTATCCAGATTTGGGTTCATTTTTCATCAACATTTTGAATTGATGATGGGAAAGTTGAACACATTGAAAGACAAAAGTCTTCTCCAGCACATCTCAGAGACGAGGGTTAAGGGTTAAGATCAGGAATCTGTGGTACCAGTTTATGTGTGTAAATGATTCCTCATGCTCCCTGAACTACTCTCATTATTTGGGACCCCATTTTATACCCATGCCACCAGGGAAGGAAAAAGTCCATTTAATGGAAAACCTGGTCATTTAATACATTCAGGCTGTCAGCTGACTTCATTTCATTGCCACATAATGTTGCTGAGCCTCGACCTGACCAACTGGAGAAACAATGCCATGGCAATTATTAGCTGTAATCAAAGCTAAAGGAACAAAATATTTGATTTTTTTTTTTGGGTCGGGACAGTCTAACTTACATTGCTTTGTATCTGACCATATCAAACTACCTTGGTTTGAATTATTTTTGTATATCCATTTTCTGTTGTGTGTAACTCTTTTAATATTAAAGGAGAATACACAATTAAATTTAATATCTGAGCAGCTAATGTTTTACACAACAGGATCCCCTTCAACTATTACTACTTTTACAATACAAGATGTTCATATATAAACAGGACAGGAAACACAGAAAATAACCACATAACATAGAATACAATCTGTATGTTGACTTTTCAGATTTAAATCTTGGCTTTCACTGAACAGCCTTTTGAGTGGAAGCTGGAGTGCCACAAAGCCACACGGCAAAATATGCTGGCAGTGAAGATATTTCAATTTGGATATCACCCAAGGCTCACAACTATAAATGTGGAGGAAAAAAAACAACCTTGGTGGCAAGTGCTTAATATGATGGCTGAAATTAAATCAAAGCAAACAAAGTAAGTGAAAAGTTAACTTTTTGAGCACTAAAGAAAATGTGAGCTCATAACCACCAAACTACAGCGATAGCTTTCCATTTATCTTTCAAATCTGTGTATTTAAATATGTCTCCCATACATTATTTTTAAATCACCTTTGCATGTTACATGAATGGCATAAAAAAGCTAGACATTATTAGAGGTATTTTGGTTAATAGTGTCCATCAAAAATAAAGTGACATCACTAAAATGTAATTAAATGGATGGACCTTTACCATATAGCAGTAAAAAATAGGACATGAAGTATTTTTTTTCTGATAGACTAAAAGAAAAAAATAAAGTCCCACATTTCACACCACCTGCATATACACTACATGGTCAAAGTATATGCACCTGACCATCACCTACATGAGCTTCTTAAACACCCCGACTCCTCCTTTTAGCAGCTTTAACAGCCTCTACTCTAGTGGGAAAGCTTTCATAGTGTGTGTGTGTGGGACTTTGTGCCCATTCTGTCTAAAGAGCCTTTTTGAGGATGGGCACTGATGCTGAATGAGAAGACCTGAGGTTTTTTTTTTTTTTTTTTTTTTAATCCTGAAGGTTTTTTGTAACACTGAGTTACAGGTTCTGTGCAGACCACATAGGTTTCTTCACACCCATCGCTGTAAACTATGTGGTTACTGTGCTTAATGCACATGGCACTATCATGTGGGAATGGGAAAGGGCCTTCCCTAAATACTTGCTACAAAATTGTAAACACATAATATATTATAAGTCTTTTTAGTATATACTACATTGGAATTGTGCGATCTGATTGGTCCTCAATCTCAGTATTATAAATGATTATTCTGCGTGGATAATGCTTGAATCGAAATTACAGATCCTCACAGTTTGTCACGGGCACTTAAACAGGCAGGTTTGTCATTATCATGCATTAAAATGGAAAAATAAACAAAATAAATCTGTTTTAGTGTGTTCTTTTCTAGTATTTCTTGTAGTATATTATAAAATGCTAAATTAGTGTGCAAATACACCTTTACAGATCCACTTTTCTTCTGTGCTCCATCTCATGCATAATTGTTAAGTATGCTGCAGCATTAACATTACCCTTCACTGAAACTAAGGTTGCCAAACATAAGTGGGTCCTCATACTAGAGGTGTGATAAAAAAGCTACTGGCACGAATGGCAATTCTCGGCTGTCCCTTTTCATTATCAAAATTTTCTCAAACTTGTCTCGCAACATTCGCAGCATCGCTTTTCTGGCACCTGGTTTGTGAACTCATCACAAAATAATTCAAACACGTTTGAAATTTCCACGAATGTTGCAAAACAAGGCTCTTATACGGATTCTCAAACTCTTCTCAAATAGTCCGCACATGTCATGAAGGTCGCAAAGTTGTCGCTTTACTTGCAAGTTATTCGTTTTTTTGTTCACAAAGAAAAACAACAATTTGGAGACTTCCACATGTAAACTATGACACTTGTTGGCATCCACCATTTTCCATATTTTATTTTTTTTTATCATTCATATTTAATTTGCATTTTGTTTGTGTGAATTAAAAAGCGAATGGTTTGAGAACAAAAAGCAAACAAAGCTCGACTGATTAACAGCAGAGATTCGCTCCTTTTTGCAAACCATTCGCAAATTACTGCCAAATCAATTGCAAATTGTTTCATGACATTAACACGACTTCTGTGCAATATATATATATATATATATTTAAGCTGCAAAATATTTGCCTGCGTGTGGAGTCGCAAAACATCTTGACGCAAATTTCAAAATTTGCAAAAAAAAAAAAATATCGATTTGCATCACTCACTTTTCTATTGCACCTTTAGCGTGATCACCCCCTAAGAAAAGCCCCAGACCATTATCCTTCTACCCTTAAACTTCACTACTGGCACTATACATCACGGTATGTAGGTCAGTAGGTTGTGTTCTCTTAGCTTTCTCCAAACCCAGATTTGTCCATGACACTGCCAAATAATGAAGTATGATTCATCACTCCAAAGAATATGTTTCTGCTGCTCAAGAGTCCAGTGAAGCTGTGGTTTACGTAACTCTAGCTGTTGCTTGACTTTGCACAGTGATCTTCAGCTTTTGTGTCCTGCTCGGCCATGGAAAAACATCTCATGATGCTCCCAGTGTACAGCTTATATATTGATGTTGCTTCCAAAGGCAGAGACATTGTAGTGAGTGATGCAAGAGCGGATTGGTGATTTTTACATGGTACGTACTTCAGTACTCGGGGATCCTGCATTAAAAGTTTACACGGTCCACTGCTTTGTGGCTCCTGGATGCTTCCATTTTGTGATAATAGCACTTATAGTTGATTGAGGCAGATCAACAGAGTGGAAATTGTGGTATAATATAGGTGGCATCTTATGACAGTGCCATATTTATAGTCACTCTTCTCTTCAATATGATCTGTTCTACTGCCTGTCTTTGTCTGTGAGTACGTGTAAGATTTTTTGCACTTGTAAGCAATGGGTGTACCTGAAGCACCTAAACCACATTTAGGCCATTTAGTGTAGAAGATAAAATTCGTAAGAGCTTCTCTTTTTTAATTAAACTCACTATGTTTTATGACCTGACCCATCCTCGACCTCCACTGCTTGAGACCTATAGCTCTTCATGAGAGGCTGTACATCTGTTTTTATGAAAGACCAATAAAAATTATTTATTAACCTTCCTTATAGAACTTGTGACTGAGAAAAAAAAAATATCACAAGATGAAAGTGCTAAATTGAGTTATTTCACTCTGGGTCTCACTGGTAACCTTGACATGCCTGAACATTGTGTGTGTGTGTGTGTGTGTGTGTGTGTGTGTGTGTGTGTGTGTGTGTGTGTGTGTGTGTGTGTGTGTG